>OY764963.1:87493821-88093821 GCA_963668005.1 Melieria crassipennis | reverse complement strand
ATTGTTGATGATGATGATGATAGCTACTTGTTGTTGTCATTGTTGTCACTGCTGTATTGGCCATTTCAATCGTATAAGTTTCTATACGTCGTTGTTGGACTATTGTCGCTTTGGCCATTATCCGTTTGTTGCGCAATTGATTTTCAAATAGCGGCCATTCATCACGACTTGCAGTGCTGCCGTTTTGCCGCTGCTTCAAATGCATAACAAAGTGAATAAATAATTGAGGCGACAATAACTTTCGTGATTTCAGTGTTTCGCGCCCAACGATATCAGAGATTGTTGTTTCGATTACACTGTACAACAAAAAAAAATAACAAAGTTCTGACAACGGTTTCTGGTAGAGGGCGCCAAAAAAAATATACGTATATTGGCGTTTTGAAATTTTACGTCTGAATTTTTTTTAGGGGGGTCAAAGTTTCCCCTTTTTGCACATTCTTATGGTGAATCGGCATACGAAAACCATGTAACCTCACATTTTAGGTATATGATGTGTTCAGGAATTTGATGTAAAATACTACGAACAACATTTTTGTGGAGCATTTAAACCCTGTAGCTCCTATTTGTATGGGCCAATTTGACCCTTTTTTCTAAAATGCCAAAAATGTCCTGTAAAACAGGACTTTTTAAGGACAAAATGTACCACGAAAATATTCGCCATAAAATTCTACTATAGGTCTCTGAATACATCAAAGCTCAAAAATTAACTTGAATGCCAGAATTAAGCCAAAACTAAAAATGTGTTTAAGTGTTTATTTCGTTTTTAGTCAAAATTGGTACTAAAATCTCCTACAAAACTTGATTTGTTGAAGTAGGTGTTCATATGTCACCAAAAATTCATTTTCATTTTGCATTCAACATTTTTCCCATCAAAAATACCTTCAAAAATCAAGTTTTGTAGGAGATTTTAGTATCAATTTTAATTAAGAACGAAATAAACACTTAAACAAAATTTGATTTTGTTGTGCAGTGTTATTAATGGCAACAAAATGTGGTCATATGAATGAATGGATTTCGTTGAAGGACCTTTTTGGTATCATGTATCAACTGCCTAAATACTGTTAAGCAAACAAACAGTAGAACAACCGAAGGAACACACATAAGCGGTCAATAAGTCAACCAGATATTTCATGTTTTGCAAAGAGGTTTTGACAATAAATGCGCTTATAATATATGTAAAGAGAAGAAACAACAAGTGTTGGTTCTATCGGGTGTTTTTTTTAGAGGTTTGTTTTTCGAATAGAGATAAAACTGGCATTTTGTGGTCAAATCTGGCAACTCTAATGTCATTTATGTTCAGTTTGGTTTGCCATTTCATCATGAACAGGTTGACAAAAGAACAACGCTTGCAAATCGTGCAAATTTATTTCGAAAATAATGGTTCAGTTCGCGAAGTTTACCGCAAGCTCCGTCCATTTTATGGTCGACATAATCGTCCATCAGAGCAATTAATTCGGTTAACCATGGGTCGTTTTCGCACTACGTTTACTCTATGTGATAATACGCATCCGCAGAGACGTCGAACAGTGCGCACCGAAGAAACAATTGCCGCTGTAGAGCAAAATGTTGAAGAGGACCCAGTCAGAAGAGGAGTCAATTACCGTTAATGGAGACCGGTATAGAGCCATGATAACCGACTATTTTGTTCCCGAATTGGATGACATGAATGTGGATGAGTTGTGGTTCCAACAAGACGGCGCTACATGCCACACAGCGCACGTCACAATCGATTTATTGAAGGAAACATTCGATGAGCGCATAATTTCGCGGAATGGACCTGTCAATTGGCCACCAAGATCGTGTGATTTGACACCATTGGATTATTTTCTTTGGGGATATGTGAAGTCGCTCGTCTACGCCAACAAACCAGAAACGTTAGGGGACTTGGAAGCCAACATTCGTGGCGTTATTGCCGACATACGGCCCCAAATGCTCGAAAAAGTGGTTGAAAATTGGACCTGTAGAATTGGCTTTATTCGAGCCAGCCGCGGCGGCCACATGCCCGAAATCATATTTAAACATTAATGGCATAAAATTATCCTTCCAATAAAGCCAAATTGATGGACATTAAAACATTTTCTTGTGTTTTATTTCAATTCCAAGTTCTATACCTCTAAAAAAAACACCCGATAGATGGGCATAATAATTGGAGAAGGAACTTGCGAGCTTCCTTTGTAAATTTATCGAGATTGTTAATGTTGCAATTGGGTCGAAGACACTACAAATCATCAACTCTGTCACTCTTGGCTCTCCTCAAAGAACTGAACTGTAGCGTTTGTAGACTCCTCGGAACAGCAAAGAAGACTCCCGAACACATTATATGATACTGCGATGCGGCATGTCATTGCAGGATGCGCTACCTGGGCCAGTTCTGGCTTACCGAAGAGAACATCAAGCACCTAAACCCCCGTGAGTTGCTAAGCTTCATTAGGTCGGTGCGTGTAGGAGATGTTCTCAAACAACTTGTAGGGGGCACAATAGGTCACTTCTAGGCGCAATGCGAAAAATCCTATCAATTCTATTCCAAGTACAAAATTCTTGATTCGCGAACGATCCTTTTTCATTGTTGCAAAGATCGAGTTGATGTAACAAGAAATGTTAGCATCTTTTGACATATTCAACTAAAAAATTCACCTATTTCTATGTCCAAAACATTTTTTAAGAACATATTGACATAAACGTAGTCCATAGCAAATGTAACGTTCCATTCGTTATTACGGAATGAGCCGTGGAAATGTCGGAAATTATCTTCTCGTAGTCAACTCTATTGTCGCAGTGGGTTATTGCCGAACTGCCTTAGCAATTGTTGGCACTTTATTATAAAAGTCGGGCTCGTCTTCACCAAAGATCAACCAAAGACCATCTTCAGTACTGAGTAACACATTTCGACTTCTTTTGTTCATTGTCTTATTTCGAGTATCTAACCGCAGTAAAGGTTTGATCCTTTTAGAAATTGTAATCAGACGTCTTCAGTCATTGATGTGGAATTCTGGAAAGGGTCATTGGGTCAACTCAGCCAACATTTAGGCTTTGATCATCTCAGATCATGACATCAGAAATCTCCAGACATAAATGCCAATTTTTGGTAGGAATAAAACATTTCGGCCACTTTGATTCATGGTCTCAACTATGTCGAGAATCTAGTTCCAGTTAAGTTTCGATTCTTTCAGAATTTGACTTCTGTCTTATTCAATCATTGATGTTGATTTTTGGAAGAAGTTACTCACTTCGGCTAACTCAATCTTTTGTTATAGCTCAAGTATCGAATCTAAGATTCAATTCCTCTAGAAGGAATCCAGTTGGTAATGTTTCGTTTTGAAAAGTGCGACTCACTTCAGCCGACTCTATCTTTTGTTATAGCTCGAGTATCGAATCTACATTTAGATTCAATACCTCCAGAACGAATTCAGTTGGCAATCTTCAGCTTTTGAAGGAGTGACTCACTTTGGCCAACTCAATCCTTTGTTATAGCTCGAGTATTTACATAATTTTATCTCAAATTCAAACCCTCCGAAAACGCCTCCATTTAGCAATGCTGAACTTTGGAAGGTGTGACTCACTTCGGCTAACTCAATCTTTAATTAAAGCTCGAGTATCGAATCTTATCTCAAATTCAATTCCTCCAGAACGAGTTCAGTTGGGAATGTTCCGTTTTAAAAGGAGGGACTCACTTTGGCCAACTCAATCTCTTGTTATAGCTCGAGTATCGAATCTTTTCCAAGATTCAATTCCTCCAGAACGAGTTCAGTTGGGAATCTTCCGTTTTGGAAGGAGTGACTCACTTCGGCCAACTCAATCTCTTGTTATAGCTCGAGTATCGAATTTTATCTCAGATTCAATTCCTCCAGAACGAGTCCAGTTGGCAATGTTCCGTTTTAAAAGGTGGGACTCACTTTGGCCAACTCAATCTTTTGTTATAGCTCGAGTATCGAATCTTATCTCAGATTCAATTCCTCCAGAACGGGTCCAGTTGGCAATGTTCCATTTTGAAAGGTGGGACTCGCTTCGGAAAAGTCAATCTTTTGTTGTAGCTCGAGTATCGAATATTATCTCAGATTCAATTCCTCCAGAACAAGTCCAATTGGGAATCTTCCGTTTTGGAAGGAGTGACTCACTTCGGGCAACTCAATATCTTGTTATAGCTCGAGTATCGAATCTAAGTTTAGATTCAATCTTTCCAGAACGTCTCCAATTGGCAATGTTCTTTTTTGAAAGGTGGGACTCGCTTCTGCCAACTCAATCTTTTATTATAGCTCGAGTATCGAATCTAATTTTAGATTCAAACCCTGCAGAATGAATACAATTGGCTATGTTTAGTTTTGGACTCGCTTCGGCCAGCTCAATTTTTTGTTATAGCTCGAGTATCTAATCTGATTTTAGATTCGTTGCTTCTAGAATGCCTCCAGTTGGCTATTTTTAGTTTTGGAAGCAATGACTCACTTCGACCAACTCAATCAATACGAATAAGAATCTAGTCTCATTTTATAATCAACCTTTCCAAAACTTAATATCGGTTCCAGCGATCGATGACGATTATCAGGAAGCATGACACACTTCAACCAATTTTGTCCATTTGTCCATTTCATCTTGTTCTCCCTTTGAACTTTAAATCAGCATCAAAATATCCAGTCATCGGTCCAATTTTTAAAGAAGTAACTCATTTCGGTCAACATTGGCCATTATCAGATCTACTCAAGGATTGAATAACATTTAAGTTTTGATCCTTTCATAACTGAACAACAGATGTCGAAAGTCATCAAAGTTCATTTTTGATATTAGCGACACACTTCATCTAATCTGATTTATTGTCTTATCTCGAATATTTACTCCCATTTAAGTTTCGATACCTCCAAAACTTTACATCACATGTCTCAAATCATCGATGTCCATTTATGAAAGAAGTAACTCCTTTTAAACAATTCGGTTCATGGGCATATCATCAAATATCTGGTTCCATTTATGTGTCGATTTTTACAACATCGCATCGTCCAGTCACACAAATAACTAAAGAAAAACCTTATAAATCTCCACTCGACATATTCGTGCGTACAAAGTTTCAATGCAGTCGTTGTCGCTGAATTGATTTTTGAGCACTTCTTCCGCACAATGCACACTGACATGCGGCACAAACCGATGAAATGTTTTATTAAAACTGCGAACAAATTGAGCGTACAAAATTAAAAATCCACAACGACAACCGCAGCGACGCGACGATTGGCGCAGCTGCAGCGGCCGCAGTCGCATCACCGCACGGCCAGCACCAGCCAGCAGCCAACAGCCGCAGCCGCAGCAATGAAAAGCGGTTAACCAAATGCAAAAATGTGCGCGACTATAAAATATGCGGCATTAACAAAACAAAATGAAATGATGCCAGCAAAACAAAACGCAATTCAACGCAACGCAGAAGCACAAAAAATGAAATACATATAAAACAAACACAACAAAAACGCCAACAGCGAAAACGTTCGGATAACGCACTCAAAAAAAAAAGTAAAAATCACACAAAAATATTTTATACCAGCGAACATTTTATTTGCACAAGCGAATTGCAATTTGAGGTGAGTGAGATTCTGCGTGCGAATGCGCGAAAACCAGACATCAGCCGCCATGAAATGTGAATGTGTGTGTGTGTGTGCGAGTACATCTCCGTGTATGTTTGTGTGCGCACTGGGTAATTGAAAACGATACAATGCGTTTGGTATTTACTTTAAATTAAAATGAAAATTCAATTCAATTTCCGACACGGTCGACGGCTGCTCGCCGAAAAAGTTCTGATTATTGGCTACAAGAACAACAAATCGCATTAAATCGCAAGTACACAAGTACATACTTATTTATGTATAATATGTGTTTTTTTCACTAAATAAGCATAAAGCATTGCGCATAAGTCCGACATAATGTCCTGCTTTTTGTTATTGCCATACAAAAAGTTAGACGGAATTCAAATGAGGCAACAAAAATAGCGCCACAAAAAAATTTAAGTAATGGTGAAGTAGGTAATTTCACGCAATGAAAATCATGCCATCAAAAACATATGAAGGAATTATCTCTGTCTATATGCATATAATTCTTTGTATATAATTCCTGAATAACTGGCTGACTAACTGATTGAATGACTGACTGATTCATCATCGCTCAGCACAAACCGCTGAAGCTACAAACATGAAAATTGAACTGTTGGTACATCTTAAAAAATAAATCTCCGCTAAGATGGGATTTTTTGCAATTCGGGGTCTAAAAGGGCAAACCATGGGTTAAGGTGTTATATGAGGAAATGTGATTTAATGAGTCTATTGATTTCAGACTTGGTGGAAATACTCTAAAGTACAAAAAATTTGATAGGTAATTTTCATTTTCTCGAAAATTAAAATTTAATGGGGTCAATAATGGGTTAAGGTTCGGCAGGACTACTAAAAAACATGAACCAGTGGGCCTATTGACATTAAAGTTGGAGTTCTAAAGAAAAAATAAATAAAAATTTATTAAATTTAATTAACACAGTTTGAATGCATTTTTTTGTATTGGTGTCTTAAGCAAACTTGTTGGTCGTTAAAATATCTACAAACTTGCCGAAGACAGTAAAACGATATTCAAAACGATTTAGGACCAATTAGCATTTAAACGTTCGAAGACTTAAGCGACGAACCCGACTGAAATGAGCAAAATTCAAAGTCGGATTTCTCTTAAACTAGAGCCAATCCAGCCAAACGTCTGGTGGATCTGAACTCAGTTTATCTATAAAAAAGTCGCTCAGTAGGTGCCCCGCTTGTTACTATTTTTGAGAATAAATTTCAAGGACAGTGTAATAATCTAATTAAATTAATAATAATAGTAAAAATAATAATAATAATAATACCAATAATAATAATAAGAATAATACTAATTATAATAACAATAAAATAAAAATAAAAAATAAAAATAAAATAAAATAAAAACAAAATAAAAAAACAAAAAAAAATAATAGCAAAATTAATAACACATCGAAAAATCCTTTTTTCGAAAAGCAAAATCTGACAGGGTCAACAACTGGTTAAGAATATGTATGGAGATACTATGAAAAACATGAATTAATGGACCTATCGACTTCAATTTTAATGGAAGTACTATTACCGAGAAATAACTTGACACGTGTTTTTCATTTTTTCGAAAATCAAAATCGAATCTAATTAATTTTCTTATTTTTTGTAATGCACTCAGAATTCAAATAGGACTCAGCAAAAGGCCAACTTACAAAGGATAATTTTTAAAGATTTAAACTTAAATAACAAAACTCATATCTAAATAATAATTTTACAAAAGATATTTTCTGCAAAAGCTGCTTGAATGTTAAATATTGCACGATTTCTAAGAAAACTTGCCGCTCGGCTATTTTAAGCATTTCGGCGACATTTGTCATTTATGGAAATGTTTGCCCAAACAAAAAGGCATTGCCTCGATAAGACATTTCCATATTCTGGTTTAGTTCGGTTTGTGCAAATGCAGCGACTGGCTAACAAAACAGACGGCGCACAAAACTGGCCCCAAAACAATGCCGCAAACGTGCCGGGTGGCCGTGCGAAAGCCGAACGCGAACGTACACGTAACCGGGAACAGCGTTTGGGAGCGATTCTCATGAATAACGAATGATGGCACACGCCTCCGGTGCAACGCGTGCATTGTGTGTCGCTAAGCTACGTACAGCACAACACCCACACCCATACCCACACACACACACATCACACACACGGCGGTTGACGTTTAAAGCCAAAAACAGTGCGGGCTGCAATTTGTGGCTGAATGTGAGCTACAATGCTGCGACAAATACGACAAAGGCAACGACTACGACAACGGCGAAAGCACATTTTCGCCGTCATTCCCACACTGCAGCGGCCGTCACTGACGTCGTCGCACTGTAATTCAGTGTAGACCAATTCAGCAGCAATTGTTCTACTTGACTGTTGTTACCATACACGCAACACGCGCTGGACACACGTAGCCACAGCCGAGCACTCACACAGAGGCGATTGTGCCTGATAGTGTGTGTGTGTGTGTGTGTGTGTGCTGGATGACCCACCCAAGTTTTCTTTACAAAAATCCAACTATTGTATTACCTCGATAACAGAAATATGATGACCTATTAAATCATATTTCCCCATACAACCTCTTAACTCATCGATGACTCCGTCAGATTTCGATATTCAAAAAAGTGAAAAACACGTATCGAATTATTTCACTTTTGAAGTCAAACTTAGTGAAAAGTTTGAAGTCAAAAGGCGTAAAAAACCATATTTCTTCATACAAACTTTTAACCCTTGGTTCACCCCGTTAGATTTCGATTTTCAAAAAAATGAAAAACACGTGTGAAATTATTTCTCACCAAGAGTACTTTCACCAAGTTTGAAGTCAAAACGCCCATAAAATCTTGTTTCTCCATACAAACTTTTAACCCATAGTTGACCTCGTTAAGTTCTGATTTTCGAAAAAATGAAAAACACATGTCGATTTATTTCTCATTAAAAGTACTTTCACAGAGTTTGAAGTCAAAAGGCGTAAACATTTATTTTTCTTCATACAAACCTTTAACCCTTGGGTCGCCCCTTTATGTTTTGATTTTCAAAAAAAGATAAGTGTTTTCACCAACTTTGAGGTCAATAGGCCAGTTCATGGTTTTTTCATAGTTTTAACGTATACGCACGTTAACCCATTGTTGACCCGGTTAAATTTTGATTTTCGAAAAAAAAATACGTGTCAAATTATTTTTGATTTGAAGTGTTTTTAATAAATTTGAAATCGTGTTTCTTCATACAACACCTTAACCCATGTGTTGCCCTTTAAGATCTCGAATTTCAAAAATCCCATTTTAGCGAAGGTTCATTTTTTAGAATGTTCCTACGATTTAAATTTCATGTTCGTAGCTTCAGCGGTTCGGGCTGGGCTGATGAATGAGTCAGTCAGTCAAGACAAACAATTACATATATGTAAAGAGATGTATGTAGATATGAAAAGGTTCGAAGCTTGTCTGCAATAATGCAAAATAATACAAAACGATTAAAAATGGATCCTGTAAATTTCCACAGTGTTAGTCATATCCTGTGCCTAAGTAACAATTCGTAAAATTTTACAATTTCGCTCGCGTGAGATCTTACAGTCAGGCTGAAGGCTCCATTGATCATGAATGCACTTCCCTCTGTCAATGCCTCTCTGTCAAGATCACTGTAAATGTCCTGAAGCTCTAATCCTTTCCGAGCCAGTTCATTCGCTCTTTCATTAGCAGGTTTCCCTTGTGACCAAGTCTCATGCAAAGTTTGATGTTGTGATCCCTGATACCGTACAGAGACGGCATTCCATAACTGTCTTCGATCTGATAGTGTGAGAGTCCAGTGCCTTGATTGCCGCCTGGCTGTCTACACAGATGATCAGGTTGGATGAAGGCAAGTCCAGTACTCCGATCATACGTGCTGACTGGGTTATAGCATAAACTTAAACTTGAAAAAGACTACACGGATCAGGTTGTTTAAACGATCTTCTTAGTGATAGTTCATCCGAATAGACCCGCGCACCTGTCCGTAGTCCCTTTGCGAACCGTCAGTGAAGATGGGAATCTCGCACTCCCCTATGGTAGTGTTGGTAACCCAATCCTCCCGGATTGGAAAGTGGGTTCGAGTAGGTCCTGTTAAAACAAAGAGTCGGTACCACATAGTCACATTCAAAATTCGAGTACCCCTGACCTACCAGTAGTAGTATGGAGGCATGCCCCATCGTGTGTGACTTGAAACAGCCCACAGCACGAAGTCTGAGAGCAGTTCTCGAAGCGATGCACGTTTTGAAATCACAGTCCCGTCTGGGATATCATGCATCCAATTATCCCCAGACAGACAAGTCTCTGTATCCTGGTTAGGATGTCGAGGAGAAACTTCTTACCTGCAGCCTCCCATCAAACCAGGGCACCGTATGGGTCTTACTATCGCTGTATACATGCAGTGGATGATGTGCGGTTATAGGTCCCCATTTTTTGCCGAACATCGTCTTGCAGGAGTAAAGGGCGTTTCTCGCTTTTGCCGCCCTAACCTCCAATAACTTTGCCAATTTATAAGCAAAATTGTTTCATATGTAGTGACATCAATACAGAACAGTTCAGAAAGCTTCAGGTTCATACAAAAAAATGTACTCTATGATCTGTGATTTGGAGACATTATCGAACCAAAAGATGAATAGTTACCTTATTGAAGGAATAGTTCGGCGATAATGTTATCTCCAGAGACGAGCCTGTAAACTGGCCTTCATGATGGTGCTCTCTACGATCTATGCAAATACTCCGAATAAATGGACCACATTTGAATTATTGCCACCTAAAACAAAAAACACATCTTTTCTTCTTCTTGCTAGGCTTCTTCTTCTTGCGGGTCGGCTCTCCTTATACGAAGTCTTCAACGAACGTCTGCTGACGTTTCTGCATCGCAAGAAACGCTTTTGTTTGGATTTTTTTTTTAAATTTATATTTGAACTAAAGACCCTCCAAAAGCATAAGCAGCGTTAATTGATGACCTGAGCGTTGATTGCAATTTAAGTATTAGTTATGTTGTGTCTTTAAAGTGCTTAAATAATTAGAAAAGAAAAGTCGCATCGCTGCAGTCAAACTTTACCGAGTCGCACATAAAAGCATTGGTTCAGTTCACATTAAAGCGGTCACACTGTACTGCACTGTCAGCCAGAGCGTCTGTTTGCCAAGTCACTCGCCACCGCACTTGTGGTGGCAATTGTAGCTGTCAACGCTAGTTTTATTGTGCAGGTTGCCGTTTGACTGTTGTTCCCAACTCATTCATTTATCAAGACAGACCGCAGAACGATGGCCAGACGCAGTCGTCTTCTGTTATGGATTTTGCATTTATCATATCACACACACACACACACACACACACACACACACACACATCTTTGCACAAACCTATAAAGGGAGAAACAATGAAAAACGAAAAAATTGAACTTTTTGAAATTATTATTTTTTATATTAATATTGAATTACATCCGGAAGCAAATAATGGGAGAAAATAAAGCACAAAAAATTATTCAAAGGAAATTTCAAAATAAATAAAAAAATATACATCACTCACACAGGAACTTTACTACTATTTCTGCAACGTTCTTTTGACAAATCAAAAAAGGGGCATCAGTTTTTTCGTAGCCATTCCTGACTCATAAAATATCTACGTATAAATATGTACAAATGCACACAAACACAATACCAATAGGTATGTACGTCCATACATAGGTACATACATTATTACAAATACGTGTCTCTTCAATGCTGACGAGCAGACGGACAGACGTGCAGCCTAATGCAGTTTAGGACAATGCGGTGCACATTTGCCTTTGGCCCGGGCCACATCTGAACATATTTCGGATGTCGGTGTAATTGTGTTTTCAGGGAAATTTCATATTCAAAAATACCTCCAAAAATCTGAGCAACGGAAGCTTGACAAATGTGCTGGTAAATTGGTATAAATTGAGAGCAACCACTTTGAGAATGAAAATTGAAAATCACAACAACAAAAAATGTTTACAAAAAAAACAGAGATATTCTCCAGGTACAGTTTTAACTGGAGGCTAAGACTTTTACTTGGTGTGTCTGCCTCGCTTAAGCCCAAAGTTGGTTTGAAACATTTGGCGCTGATGTGTTTAGAAGCGACTAACTTGGCTATTTGGAATCACAGGATCTACTCAGATTTCTTCGGAGGTCGGATAGACTTAAAGCAAAAAAACAAGAAACGTAAACACTGTCTGATTGTTGGGTTTGCTGGCTCTTCCAACAAAGGATAAAAACTCAAATGCGCAGCAGCCAAAAGGAAAATTAGTGTAAATTTTCAGCCAAAACAGTCCAAAACATTATTGTTGAAATTTTCAGCCATCAAATATCTTTGCTTCAGTAGTATTTAAGTTCTTAAATGTTTACAAGGCGAGGCGAAACTGTGCAAATGCTTCAAAAATTTCGCATAACTTGTTCTCATCATTGGCCGCGTTCGTTTTTAATTGGCTACAGCCGCCGCCAGTTGACGACTCGTTGCACCGCAACGCGCAACCGCAGCCAGTTTACTCAACTCGAAATAATCGCACATTGCCGCACTCATCGATATTTTAAGTACTGCATGTGTTATTGCATTAACGAGTGCAACAACAACAACAACAAATATATGAATATTTGAAAAATGCTTCAGCGCTACGCGCTGTCAGCCACAACGCTGACTTAATTAATTGGCTTGCAATATTTTGCGACATAATTTTTGTATTTTTATCTGCTTTGCTTGCCATTTCGTGCGCTCGCAGTTAATGCGCTTTTCATAATTAACTTTAATTGCACACAAATGTTGGTCGAAGCCAGTCAATGCAACCAACGTTCAAAATCAATTATCTTTATTTACAATTCATATTCGATGGGATAAAAAGGATCGGCAGAGTTAAAAATTACGTCAAAAATTAAAACAAAAAAAAGAAATTAAAAATAAAACAACAAAGATAGCAATTGCTGTTATTAACATTGTTGTTATTGTATTTTGTGCAAATAAAGCACAAAATCGTTGAGACACACAGAGGCCAAAGGATTTAAGAAAACAACTCGCTAGCAGGTTGTTTTTTTTTCTTTATTTTAATTTTTATGCAAAATGTAAACCAGGCGAGACATGGTTTATGCAATGTAAATTTCAAGGATTTCTTTTTTAATTGGGTTTGTTTTTCTTTCCTCATTACAACCGAAGTTAAGGTGCTGAAGGTCCATCAGCTGCTGATGACGATTAAAGGCGCACAGAATTCAAGAATTCAGGCGTCAACTACATTAAATTTTTTTTCATATCGCTAAACCTGAAATAATGTTTACATAACAGCAGCCACATATCACATGAAACAAATTATTCCTAACCCTTTTCAGTTCGTATGAGGAGGAATTTGGTTAGGAAAAATCTGTAATGTGTAAAATAGAGTTGGGTTAGTCTGACTGCTCCACAGGATTCAAATTTAACATGACTCGTGGGACACTCACGTTGCTCCCCTTCGAGTATGGGGGCGAATTAATCTATGTCAAGTTTATAAGGTCATCAAAGCCTTTTTGTAACCAGTGATGCATCAATTGTGGCATACTTTTACCGCCATATATCGCATCGTGCAACTACGGCGATGGTGATTGAAGGGACGATACCAGTAAACAGTACAGTGGGCCATCAAGGCGAAGACTATAACTGAAATAGAGGAACACCGGGTTTCTTTGGAGATTCTACTTGAACCTTGAGCACTAACTAAGCATCTGAATTCGTTTAAAATTTAAACATCTGCATAGTGAAAATGTTTACAAAAAATCAGGTAGGTTCCAGAAACCGACTGAAAGGGGAAAATGAAAATAAATATAAAACCGAGTGATTTCATCTTTTTCGAACTTGTTTCGAAATCACATCAAAGTGAAGTTGGAAAAAGAAAAGAAAATTTGCAAGAATTATTTTGCGTATAACAAAACAAGAGTGCAATTATAGCGTTTGCTGCACTTTTGAATCAAAATGAATGAAATTTGAATGAACAACTTTAAAAGGCGCACGTTGCAAGACTGTTACAACCCTTTTCAAGTAACTGATAGAGCGTAGGTAGCGGGCTCCATTTATTGCAAATCATTAAAGATTGTTAAGCTTTTCTTACTACCACTTGTCAACAATTGTGCCTTTAAAATGTTGTTGGACGAAGTCAATCCAAACAACATTTCCTTGAAAAGTTTGGTATTCCTGTGGACAATTTTCTTTCCAACAGCCGCACAGTGCTTCGAGAGTGGACAAAAATAAGAAAAAAAAATATCGCGGATTTTGACAAAAGTAGTATCACGTTAAAGGTAATTGTTTAATTAAGCTGGATCCGAAATACGTTCTCGAAAAATTGTCCAGATTAGGAGATATAGCTTTTCAAAGTCGGATATATTTTTACAAACATTTATGAAGGGGAAAAATTAAATTTAGGTGCTTGTATAAAAAAAATTTTAGAAAATGTGTTGTTGTAGATAGGCTACTAATTTTAAATTTAATTTTAATTTTAATTAAAACTACACATTAACTACATTAAAACAATTTTAATTAAAACTTCATTGATAGGAGCGAGTGAACGAGCGAGCGAACCACTGATCGGTTTTTTTTTGTTTAGCATAAATAATTTTTTTGTACAAATTTTCAAAAATGAATGTTTTTTAACCAATGAAAATTAAAAATAACCAAATTAAGAAAGGCAATTTAAATCGAATGGCGTGAACTGGCGTAAATCCTTTTTATGACCTTTTTTAGATGGACTTTCTTCTCTTAAGGGGAGAGATCAGTTAAATTTTTTTGAGAGTTGAAATTTTTTTTTCGGAATCGGTTAGTTCAATGCCTTGAAAACATCGTCCTAAGAGGATTTTTCAAAATTCGAACGCGTTCTCTCATAATGCGAGAACAAAGCAAGCGCTCCGCCTACCGCTCGGCTCCTGTTTCCAAACTTCAACCGCGTCTCCTGAAAAGTTGCACTTTTTGAAATGGCAACCCTCGTAACTCGGAAAGTTTATGTCCGATTGACTTGAAATTTGGCACACATCTTTATGTACTCTTTTTACGTAATCTGTTCTAAAGCGAATTGTCAAGCTGGCGAAAAAACCCCTCTGGCATCACGTCTATGTCCAAAAACGAGCCTGTTTTTTTCACTTTGTCGGCATTTTCGCGATATTTATTTTTTTACATATTTTGTTAGGGGGATTCATAGCTCTATCTATTCTTAACAGAACGTACTTTGATTTTTTGATTTCAGATAAAAATTGCGGACTCTACGTTGGTTGCCAATAAAAATGAGGGGTAACTTCAACCCTTTGTAGGTCGGCCATTTTGTGCCGCATCGGAGAAAAACAATTTTTTTTTTTAATTCAATTAATATACTCTTAAATAAAAAAAAGAAAGATTCGAACATTATTTGTACCAAAAAAAAAAAAAGAAAAAAAGACCAGTTTAACTGATCTCTCCCCTTAAGTCCGTAAAAAAAGTCTTCGTCTTTTTGCGCCTTTAGAAAATATTCAATTTTTTCGAAACTACTAATGTTGATTTTTTTGGTCGCCTGAGTAAAAATTGCGACCAGAATATGTAACCAAGTCAATGCCACGAACTATGAATATTTTTTATAAAAATAGGTTTGTCACGCCTATTTAATCCATTATGGGCCATATTATCAAATTTTTTCATTATTATGGAATTTTTTTGCTAAAATGTGATTTAACGTTAATATATTCTAAAAAAAGGAGGAATGTCTAATTTTGAAGACGGTCTAATTTTGAAGAATAATTTGTATAATAGTCTCGCCGTTATAAATTGAGCTGCATTGCATATTCACCTGTCTCATCTCCATGTTAAGCTCTACGGATATCAAATAAACAAAAAATATATCCTTTAAGCAACTTTACCGCCCTCTTTCCACCGCTTAAATGTCGAATTTGGAAAAACGCTAAAATACGTCTTTCGTTATTGCTTTTTTAGTATACATGTACACAATTTTTAAGCAATCCGCTCATACGCCACGTTGAGTGTTATAATTAAATGACACTCATACGCTACGTAGCGCTGCGCAAAAAAATGCACACATCGCAATTACACAGTTTGAATGTATTTTTTTTGAATTGGTGTCTTAAGCAAATGTGTTGGTCGTTAAAATATCTAAAACTTGCCGAAGACAGTAAAGCGATATTCGAAACGATTTAGGACCTACTTAAGCGACAAACTTGATGAAAATTACCAAACTTCAAAGTCGGATTTCTCATAAACTAGAGCCAATCTTACCAAACGGCTGGTGGATCTCAACTCAGTATACCTATAGGAAACTCATCCAGTAGGTCCCCCCCATGTCTAAATTTTGGACTTGCACAGTGTTATTATTTTGGGGGATTTTTTACGTTGCTTTTTTTTATGATTTTTTTTTATTTACATTACCGATAACTATTATTTTGAGAAATTTTGTTTTTACGTTGCTTCATAGCTTTTATTTATGATTTTTTTTCATTTACGTTGCCGATAATTATTATTTTGAAAAAAAATTTTTTTACGTTGAATTACCACATTTTCGGTATGAATTGATTTTTAATTGTATCAAATTGACAAACGCAAATTAACTGCAGAAAACCAATTTCTACCAACAACTAAACAATTAAAAATCATCGTGAAGTTCTTACGAAGAGCCTCTAATTTCCCCCCCCCCCCAAAAAAAATTTGGCTATGTAATTTTTCTTCTCCATGAAACCCAAAAAAATGGTCTCCTGCTTGCTGCTTTTGTGTTTACCCCTTAAGCAACATTTTTCTTATGCAATACATTTTTGTATACTTTAAATTTATACTCACATTTTCCAATATCGTCACTACCGTCCATACATTTCACAATGCCCAGTTGAAGTGATTTTTTCTCACTCGTTTTGAAGGGAATTCGTTTTGTAGAACACCTAATTTCACTTTGAACACACTTTTTTAACAAAAACATTTTGAAACGAAACGAGTAAATTTTGTGGAACACAAAACAATCCATTTTGTTTCACTTTCACTCGAAAATTAAATGCAGAACCTGTGTATATCTTTTATTTGATTTGTTGATATTTTCACACATTGCATATGGAAAAACTTAATGTTTGGTCATGGTTAGGTTAGGTTAGAGTTATAAGACACACTCTGTATAAGACACACTTAGTCCTATATATATCGTTGTAATACCAAAACTTCCGAAATTTATTGGGCCATACATATTCAGAAACAAGAATGTACAGACGATGGCTCGTCAATAGTAGTTCCAACCAGATAGCCCAACCTATCGCACATCGGCCATTACATTTGAGTTGTTGTTGGAAGAAAAATTCCCGCCAAGATTGCACGATTTAACGCCCTTGGACTCTTTTCTCTGGCATTAAATTAAGTCGCTTTTACATGGCAACAAACCAACAAGAATTAACCAACTGGAAAACAAAATCATTCAAACCATTTATGAGATCCAGCGCATCTTATGCAACACAGTCATTCAAAGTTGGATCTCTCTAATTGAGTACTTACTGTAAATGAAGCCACGAAGGTCATTTGAATGATGACATTTTCAGGACACAATGGTGTTGAATGTACGCAATAAATTAATTCGCAATAAATGTGTCCATCATATCTTTCACACAACTTTTTGTTTTAATTCAATTTTGAACAACAGATACGCTTAATGAAAAATCTTTTAATTGCCCTATAAAAAACTTTATAAAAATTTTCATATATCTTTCTTTATACTTGTATTCAGTACTCTCTGTTTTGGTAATATGAATTTGCCTATTGGGCGCAAAATTTGATTTGGCACTCAGACAGGTTGGTTTGTAGGCCAAAGCTTCTGCTTTGCCTTTGTGACAATGTTGGGTATGGTTTTTTGTTGGTGTGTGTGTTTATGTATGCAGAGAAATATGTTTGGTGCAAACACACACACACACAAACAACATATCAGCTACGCAATGAGTTTTTACGATTTTCTGTGCCGCTTTTATTGTCAGAAGTTTTGCACGGCACTGTTGCTGTTGTTGTCCTTTAATTAAGTCAGTCAAATGTCACATTGCAGCGTTCCTCATACATATTTACATATAGATGGTGTATTTCTGTGTATGTGTGCATGTTTAGTAATGGATACATACAGACAGACAGATAGACAGACAGACAGACAGATAGACAGACAGCCAGATAGACAGACAGCCAGACAGAGCGACACATAATGTATGGTGGAGCACATTACGAGCAAATATTCATTGTCGACATTGTTGCAGTCGTTGTAGCTGTTACAATCTTTATTGTTTTTGTTGTTGTTGCTGATGCTGCTTAATGTGTAATGTGTTGCATTCAATTGTGATTTTGGTTCGTTTACTTTGATTTCATTTGATTTGATTCGATTGTGCGGTTGTTTCTATATCTTCATTAATTTTTCCTGATCATTGTTGTCGTTACTTGGGCTTCTTATGTTGATTGCAAAAGTCGTTATGGCATTGCAGCATCATGCAGTCAGTCGTTATGAGTGCGAATTCGAGATAAGATGATTAAAGGCTGTTTTACTGCACCACAATTCCGCCTAAGCGAAGCACTAAAACTTAATTGGAAGCGTTAAATCTCACTAAAACTGTTTGCCCTATTTGTCTCTCTAAATTTTGTGGCAAAGTTTATGAAAAACCAACTCGCTGACCTGCCCACACACAACGCTTATGGCGAGCGTTAAAGTCAAAGTTTCATCGGCCAAAAATATTTGCAATTTATTGTTGTGTCTTCTAGCTAAAATGGTGCTAGAATTTTCCATAAATTTTGTTGTATTTTTTTTCAAAACGACATTTTCATCCCATCACCTTTGTCCACCTTTGCCAGCCTCGACGTACTCGCTGCTGTCTGTTGGCACCTTTGTCGAGACTCGCGAGTGGAATTTATAAAATACGAAATGTGAATAATGCAACTTTGAAGAAACTTTCAACGACAATAAATTAAAATCAGCCATTTGCCGAGCGAAAAGCAAAAACACTTTTCATTAGCGCATCGCATCGGGAGCGGTATAACTGCCATTTGTGTGTGTCTGTGTGTGTGTTTGTACAGAATTTGCATTAACTTTTTAGAGCTTTTCAGTGTAGCGAAGCAAACGCGACGCAGGACAACTTTGCAAGTTAGTAGTTATTATTTATAATAAAAGCGCGATGCTGATGATGCCATTCATCATTAAAAAATGCGCTCAAATAGTGTTTAAATATAGCGGCACAAAAAATACAAAAATAAAACATAAATAAAACGATGGCACATAGAAATTGCTGCAATTTGGAGCAGCAGCCGAGCCAACGTGGCGTATGAGTAACCATAAATTATTCACATAGAGTGTACGGTGCGTATACGTAATGATGAAACGAAACGTAAAGTTCACGGGGCGTATGAGTGTTATAAAAATTTAACTATGGAAAAAGTAACAGAAACGTGTTTCTAATATTTCATGTTTAGATATTTTTGTTCAAAAAGTTGCTGGAAGTAAATTTGAGATCTGGAAACATTATCTGTTTGAAAACAAGCCAGAAGGATATAAAATAAATGGAAATAAAGAAAAAAGGCTTAAAAATTATTTTCAGAAAAAACGTAAAATTGGCTTCATTTCATTTTTACTGCAACATGTTATTAATTATTTGCTTTACTTATTTTAATACAACAACCTTTTTTATTTATTTATTTATTTATGTTAAAAATTGTGTTGTGAACATTTATAAAAATTTGTTTGGCAAGAATTTTACCCTCTTAAATAATTTAAATAATTTAAGTTTATTAAATAATCTTATAAAATTATAATTTAAAAAAACAATGACTTCCTAAAGCAAAAGTGTGAAAAGTTTTATTATGAAGTTACGATCAAAGATTTGCTATCAAAGGAAAACTTCCGATTGGTGCATTTTGAAAGTCTAGCAATAGTCTACCACCCATTGGCGCACACAGGACTTCATTTTGGGGGGTTTTATGCACAATTTTTGAGTCCAATTCCATTTCAAACCACATTTTGCACAAACAATTTTTGTATTTGGGGGTTTGAACCTTAAAACCCACCAGTAAAAGATATTGATGAGTTGTAATATTTTGCTGTCACAAATTCCATCCTTTTTATTGAGATCCTAATAGTTCTGACTGCTTTGCTTGTCAAATTTTAATCCAGAACCAAATCTTTTAGGTCTCTTTAAGTTATCACGTGTGACTTGGTACAAATTTCTTTAAACTCAAAGTCATCATTCTCAACAACACATTGCACAGTGATTCGTTCCATAGACAAAATTCAAAAAATGTATGGTCTCAGAATTTAACGATTTTGATGTCATTTGAAAGAAAAAACTCCAACTAAGAAAACCCAAAAAAAACTGTACCAAAAAATAAATTAGTGTATGTGCAAAAGCGGCTCAAAGTTGAAACTTTTTTCACAAAAAAATTTAAACTCATATTTTCTGTCTTTTAGTCTATTGAGTACAAAAAATTTTAAAAATAATTGGTTGGCACGAAGCTGCTTAAACTTTTAATGTAGAATAAGAAATGATGTGGCCATTTTCGCTTTTAATGTTTTCCCAAAATTTGCAAAGGGTAGGCTTTTACTTCACTTTTAATTCAAAATATTTTTTTCTAAGTTAAAAATCTGAAAATTGGCAAAACTTAGACGAAAATATCTAAAAAGTATGTGAAAGTATGTTCCTGGATTTTTTTTTATTTTAAGAAGCATTCTTTCTTTGTCGGATAATGTAATTATATCCTCCGATATCTTCCGATCTCAGAAAATAATTCAATTTGAAAAGTGGTCTAAACACCTGTTTTTCGACGAAATTTATTTTTTTTTCATCCCTAAAAGTATGCAATCAGCATGAAAAATTGAGAAAACTGCCAAAAAGCAAAACATACGTCTATTATTATCGTTTTTATTGCAAAACTAAAGGGTCCTAAGACAATTTCTGTTATTCTTTGCAATTATCAACGTTAACATAACTGATTAAACGTTAAATCGGAAAAATCTAGCCAATAGAATTTTTGCTAGTTATAGCTTTCCAAAAATGACGAAAAGCACAAATGTAAGTCTCGGGCATTGCCAAACTATAAAAGTTTAAGAAAAACAAAATAGAGATTTCAATTCAGCAGACCATGATTAACTAGTATACCAAATTATATGAAGAACGGACCACTCCTTCTAATTTTGTCCCGCGGTTGTATGGAGTCGAATCACTGTGCATTGGCTTGAAGTGGAAGATTGTGAATTGGCAATTGTCAACGGATTGGCAACTCGAATATGCAAATTTTCATTGTGTGAGACTAGTCTTATTACTGAAGGCTAGTTAGTGTAAATATAAGACAAAAATAAAAGTAATCTCTGGTTTGATCAAAATCATGGGTATAAAAAATTACATATGATGGGACCTTTTTTCCAATCGGTTAAATTATTCACCCACATTATGCAACAAATATAATATGTCCAAGATTTGTCTTGGCTGCCTCGATAATCTAGTGCACTGTAATCGCAAAAGTTCTGGATTCGACTCCTACTTAATGCATGGTCCCGCACTCTTCCAACTTTTCCAATTTTTTCTGTTCTCTAAATATTCCCTACCCAACAACATACCCTATTTCAAAAATTCCGACTCTCAGATGAGCCGTTCCCACTCACTCCCACGCAATATTACACACAATCATGCGCTGTGCGGCTGTAAAAAGAAAGCAAATATGCAACTACACGGTACACCAGCAACGTCTGAAGCGGGCATTAGCGAAAGCAACGCACCAAACCGATCTTAGCGATGTCCCCAACCAACCTGTTGTCAACTCCTTTACACAACAGATGGCGCTATGAACGGTAGCTCACAACATCGTAGGTGTCGTTCCTAAGCGGCGGTAGATGGCAGCGGCAGGACAATCACCTACCCTGGCAACAAAACACAACCGATTAACATAACCAACACAAGGCAATACTCCCGAGAGAAGTGAACAGGGAAAAAAGATTTGTCTTGATGGGCCACAGCGAAACTAAAATACCGGTAATAACTCTCCAAAACAAATTATTTAGATTAGAAGATAAAAACGTTAACGAATGAAGTTGCAGGAAATGTTTACTTGGAATTACTAAAATTAGTAAAAAGGAGCAATTTTTAAGAAACAGTTTTGCAACATGATAACACTATCAAAAATATATTATAAATTATAGCAATAGTTCTTTTTCTTTTCTTCAATATGCGCATTTTATTTCTTTGGGCAAGAAACAAAAGTTCTTTTTTAAAACTAATCACATTCAGAATGAAATTCCGAATGCAAAGGATCCATGAATGCAATAAGACTTCTGAAAAATGTCTTAAAATGATCACATTTTAAGGAAAATAACAGTGCTTTTAGAATTAATTGTGAAAAATTGCATACATAAACAAATTTCCAATGCATGAGAACAGAATTGTTTAGTGAGACAATTCTTTAAGATTTTGTTACGAAAAAAATTAAAAACCTATTAATTGCAGATTTCTCTTAACGCTAAAATCATATTTTTGTATAATGTTTCAGTGTTTTGAATGCCATAAAAAACAAACTCAGGGCGAAAATCTTCTTCTTCTTCATCGTCATTAATCATTGATTTTTTGGTGTCAAAACCATTCCAAATAAATAAGCCACCCAACTATCTCGGTGAGGATTTACGCTGTGTTACAAAGATCAGAGCTGTAAATAACAAAAACAGAGCACCAATACACAGACAGTTTTGCCAACTTCCAAGCTTGCATATGCACCTAAGTGAGCGAGCTTACGCGCTGTTCATTTGCCAGTCCGTGCCGCGGCTCGGCTCTGGACGAGGACGTGGCGGCTGCACTGGAGTTGCATGCTTCATGTGGCGCGTAAATTGAAGTTTGGGTTTTATAAAGGCTGCATTAAAGATATGAAAAAAATTGTAAGCATTGGCGCTGTTGTTGTTGTTAGTTTGATCTGCACTTTGACGCTATTTTCTTTAACTCCGTTCCAACGCTTTTCGCTTCAAAGTTTATTTGAAAGTTTTTTGCTGGCTTTATTTGTTGTTTTCCCGTTTGTACAATCCTTTACTTTGCTTGTTGTTGTTTCTTCGCTCTTTTTTTTGGAATAATTTTTTGTTGCATTGTTTTTGTTTTTGTTCATGTTTATGTTTTTCGCACAAGTTGAAGCCGTGAAGGAGTGAAACTTTCTTATTTCATACAATTTGGTTTGTTGGCGTTGTCGTTGTTGTTATTGTTTTTTGTATATTTATTGTTGTTGTTTGTATAGTTGTTATATTTATGCAGGTTTTTCATGTCAAGTTTTTAGTTTTGGACTTTTGTAATAACAACGGTATTTACCATACTTAAGTTAAGCAGTTTTGTTGTTGGTGTTATTTTAATTTTGCTATTTTGTTGATGCATTTATGTAACACTGTGGCCGAGCTGTACTAATGTTGTTGTTATGGTAACTTGTAGGCTACATTGGTGAGCTGGAAAAAGCTGGTTTGCAGAGCTGACCCGATAAACTTCCAAAACAAAAAGTAGCAAACTAGAGAAGCTAGCTTTACGTAAACTTTGCCACAAAATTTATTAAGTTTTATAAAAAGTTTTCATTTCTTTTGCAATAAATATAAAAACCAAAACATATTAATTTCCATTTTTTTTTTATGTTTTGTGTGAAAGAGGCCAACATTATTTGCTTCCTTTGAGTTTTAATATGAAAGCAATTAAAAATTTGATCTCTAACTGGTTTTTTAATTGGGCCGCCATCTTGATTTAATAACTTTTCATTTATGATTTAAACTTTTACCTTGCAAATTTGGCACTTTATTAAAAGCTTTATTAAAAGTCTCTCCGGCTGCGAAATTCAACCACGCAAATGGATTTTGAATAATGTGAAAACAAAAACAATTTGCATTAGGCAACAGGAAAAAGAGAAAGAATGCATAAACAAAAAAGACCAAATAAAGAAGTATGTTTCTGTTGGTCTTAAACGGCACCCTTACACCCTACATTAGAGTCTTTCGTGCACAAATTTGTAATAAGTCAAATTTCTACAAATAATTTAATGAAGAAAACATGCATGCAACAGTTTAGGTGCATCCCATAAATTTTAAATTTTACAAATAGGCACAATATCTTGGCTACTTAATACTAAAATTGTTATATATTGTAAAATACGCATATATGGTAACCCTAGCAAGAAATGGGCGGACTTAGAAGATATTTCCTTCAATTCTTAGCCAAATGATCTGTTCAACTCTCAACAAATCTCATTTCAGTATCTAAGCTCTATGAAAAGTTATTGTGGGACAGACAGATGTGCAGACGGACTAACTACTTTTACTACTACTTTCTGCTGTTGTCTGTAGACTTGACACCGAACTGAATATACCTTGGCACATTGGTGCAGTGAACAAAGCATTAAGAAATTAAAATGGCCTTCATAAATAAGAAGGTGTGAGTGCATGGACGACGTGGACTAATTATACAGTCTTAGTGCGCATAAACAGCATCCGGCTGACTTATTGGAGAACGCAAAACAAATTGCAGGAAAATAGGCTGCGGAGAACACTGAATGTATAATGTCTGTTACCGCCATTGAGAGTGAAATATTGATGTGCGACGGACATTGTATAGGTTTGTCGGTTCGAATTCTGAAAGGTTAGGTTCGATGCAAATGACTGTCAGAACATAGACATTGCCGAAAACTGAAAGCGATGCAACTAAAGTTATTTACAATAAAAGACCTCAATGTAGTCAAAATGACTACCATGGGCATTCTAGTGTTAAGCCAGTTTCATCCGTAAAATTCTAACCGCCTCGTGCTCTGAGATCCCTTCCCAGAGGTAGTGGGTTCAATTCCCATTTAAGGACCCACGCCCTTCTACAAATTATACAATTTTTAAACATTTCAATTTTTCCGTCCTTCTAATTACACTACTCGACAAAAAATGGGTTAATCGCGTGCACCTAAAAACAAAAGTATTTTCCAGACTAACTTTGAGTCGCTGAACACGAAACTGAAAATCCAAAAATTTTTGTAAGAAGCGGTTTCGAAAAATCTTTGAAAAACGAGTTTTTTCCTGTCCGTCGGTCAGAAGATAATACCTTAGTCTTTCCAGCGGTATACAGGTTGTCCAAATCAGATGAGATTTGGGGAACTTACTGACGGTGAAAGTTCAAAAAGCGAATTTTCGACCATTGTAAGGAACCAAATTCAATAAATATGCCTCAAATACGGAAATCGGTTTTTGTTTTTAAATTTTTCAATGTTCTCATACCAAAATAAAAGATGGCGCCTGCTAGTGCGGCATAAAATCGATTTTTAATTCTAGTCTCAATTATAAACGTATCGATTTAAAAAATCGAAACGTTGATTGATCGATTTTATGGTTTTTATTTTGAACGCTCGCATAGAGTAATTCAAATAAAGTTTAACTTGACTGAAGCATCAAACAGTTCTTTAGAGAATTGACTAGAGATTGAAAATTTGCACTCAAATTTGATGGAAGAAATCTATTTACGATTATTCTGGAGAAGAAATTAAAAAAGTTGAGTGTTTTTCAAAAAGCTGAATTCAAATCAATTTTCATGTAGGTTAGGTTAGGTTATGGTGGCTGCCTCTGTAAAGAGATACACTCGGTGGTCTAAGAAGCCCATAAGGGGGAAGAGCGGACACCAACAGTTCTTTCTCATCTGCTTCATTTGCTGCTGAGCTAAGATTCGAACCTAAGGCCGCCTTTCAATGTAATTCGAAATCAAATTATTATTTTTTCGATCCATTGAGTGTGTCTCTCTTATTTCTTGGCAATTACGAGTATCGGCATTAGTTTCGCTCTACTATCGAGAATCTTTTCGTCCTGCTAACTTTTGATGGCAAATTGACTTTTGCTTTTATTGTTGTTGCTGTTGTTGTTGTTGTTGTTGCGTGTGTGAGGTAATAACATAAAATTGATAAGTGATGAACGCGCAATGATTATGAATTTCATGCTGGCCATTTGTACTCGCGCGCACTTACCATGCAATGATCATAATTTAGGTTTTGCGATGCGGCCGCGTGCGCATTGCGAATCTGCTAAGCATTGCATTATTAGTGCGGAAAATCCATTTCGAATAATGCGAAAGCGAATGATGCGAATTGCATGTCACATGACCAAGCGGCAGGCCATGAAATGAAGTGGGGACGAGGGGCCAAATTGCCACATAAATAAATCGGCGCATTGCTTGGCGCTGCCGACGGCCATTGCGGCGCATCCATTGGATCTGGATAAGCTTCATATAATAAATGATATAAGTATACACTTGGACACACACACATATACGCGTATATAAGCACATGTGCGTTGGCTCAAGTGCTGTGAGCGCACAATAGACTCGTGTCGGTTTTCGAAAATTTCCGCCAGAGCACCGAAACACAATGAAATGCCACGAAAGCTGATAACATAAGTAACTAAAGAAATAAAATTAAAAAAAGAAGTGAGCATGAAACAAAAGACGACAACAATGATGGACGTCGTTGACGAAAAACTCGCCTCAAATTTATATTTAAGATTTATCTTTATTGTGAGCGTGACATACAAACGAAGGCAACGGAGACGCAAAAGAATTCACCGAAGGATCTTTTGCGTCATGGAGTACTCGTAGTAGCAAAGCAAAGCAGCAAAGTCATTTCGTTTTTTCGACAATTTTTATCGAGGCAACGAGTCACCGCAGCCCATCGTATGTAAGTATGTACTAAATTGTTGTTGTTGTGTTGTTGTTTGGCTTTGGCAGATAAATGAATTTTCGACATCTTAAGTGTATTTTATATCCGTGAATGGCTCTGTGTGTGTGTGTGCGTGTGTGTGTCACGGCAACCGAAAACGGAAGTTAAGCGTAGCAAGACATCGCATAAACTAATAACGCGTGAAAAACGTTTGGCCGCCATTAACTGACATGTCAGTTCGCTTCAACAAACCATGTTTATGCTTTCCGCGCTTATTTATGTCATTGCGTCGATGACATTGTCCGTAATTCCCGTCAATGTGCGCAAATTTGGTAATAGTAAATATTGGCATTGGCTCTGCTGTGGCCATAATTTTCCTTTTGATCTGCACGTGTTGGCCATAAACATTCTACGTCACGGTGAAATAACTTGGAATGCTCTTTTGGAAGATGTTTTGTTTTTGCGGCACATGTCAACTTCAAAGTGGTGGTTTGTGGTGTTTGGTGAAGATGACATGGCGAAATGTTTATCCCTTTCAAATCGTATAAGGACAATTTTGCCTACAGATTTTGTTGACGAAGAACTCGCCTCAAAATTATAATTAATATTTATCTTTATTGTGAGCGTAACACACAAATGACGGCAGAGGAGACGCAAAAGAATTCACAAAGGATCTCTTTTACCAAGGAGTTGCCTGAGAAAACAAATGTCGTATATCCTATTGGCTTCAATGGAACATACGATATTCGGTTTCTGAGATGGGGCTGGCATCACACCGTTTTAAGGTATTTTTCTAGGTTTCTTTTCAAGAAAGCAAAACTGTATACAAAGATGACAACAACTTAACATATTCCAAATCAATATCGAACAACTGAAATACTGCACAACCAAATCAGATTTTTTTTAATAAACACTTGAACACATTTTCAGTTTTGGCTTAATTCTGGCATTCAAGTTCATTTTTGAGCTTTTATGTATTCAGAGACCTATAGTAGAATTTTATGGCGAATATTTTCGTGGTAAATTTTGTCCTTAAAAAGTCCTGTTTTACAGGACATTTTTGGCATTTTAGAAAAAAGGGTAAAATTGACCCATACAAATAGGAGCTACAGGGTTAAAATGCTCCAAAAAAATGTTCTTCGTAGTATTTTACATCAAATTGCTGAACACATCATATACCTAAAATGTCAGGTTACATGGTTTTCGTATGCCGATTCGCCATAAGAATGTGCAAAAAGGGGAAAACTTTGACCCCCCTAAAAAAACTTCAGACGTAAACTTTCAAAACGCCGATACACGTATATTTTTTTTGGCCCCCTCTACCAGAATCCGTTGCCAGAACCTTGTTATTTTTTTTTTGTGTTGTACAGTGAAATGAAATGAGCTGAAAAATGTGTGTGTTCCCACACTGTCTTTTTGAATTCCCAAGAAATTGATTTTTTTGTTTGGCACAGTGAGTGGAAATGTTTACAGAACGTGCAGTGGCGGCTTAAGGTGCTCGGGGGCCCGGCGCGGCGACGGCTGAAGGGGCCCCACAAAACGGTGCAGCATAAGTTTGCGTACAAAACTAATAAGGGGAATTTCCGGTTATGCTTTTTGCTTTTTTTTTGAAAATTTGTATTTCAGAACAGTAAACGGACTTTTATTTTTAAACGACGAGACAAATTATTTTAAACGTAGGTACATATATGTGCTTGAAATTTTATAGAAAGCAATAGAATCCCAGAGAAAAAAATGAAAAATGGATAAAAGGATAATCTTACTACATCTTTCCAAAATTGATAAAAACTTTCGTGAAATTAGGAAAACTTTTGGGGGAGCAAATTTGTTATTTCCAAATGCCATCTTATATCTCGAAAAAAACAGAAAATCTTGCTTCGTTACTACGATCTGGCCATTTTTTTAAGCTACCCGAGCAGGAGGATTCGATTGTCGACAAAAAATGGGCCAATCGCGTGCACGCTGAACACGAAACTGAAAACCTAAAAATTGTTGAAGAAGCTTTTTCGAAAAATCTTCGAAAAACGATTTTTTCCTGTTGTTTCAGTTATGAGCACATATCTCCTAAAAGAATTATCCGATTAACACGAGCTGTCCGTCGTTCAGAAGATAATACCTTAGTGGCTTTTTAGTGATATATAGATTGTCCAAATCAGATGAGATTTGGGGAAGTTACTGACGGTGAAAGTTGTAACAATGTGAATTTTTCGACCAATTTAAAAAATCATAAATTTTCGAATATTTTTTTATGGAAAAAATAAATTATCTTCTGTGGTTTTAAAATCTAAAATTAAATATATACTATTTTAGCAAATATTAAGCCTAACATCAATAGAATTGAAAGAAAAATTATAAAGTTATGATGCAGTGAGTGAAAACACCAACTTTACATTTATTAAACCGTGCGAAACAATTTTTTTTTGCCGAGACCCATCCAAATTTTGATATAGACGTGAAACTAGAGATCATTTATAGTATTCTGGCATAGTCAGTATTAAATTTTCTGACCCAAAGTCAGTCAGTTTTAAAGGACTTTAACATTTTAAGGAGATACACATTTCAATATTAAATATATGCGGTAGTCCAATGATGAATATATGGGTATCAAATGAAAGAGGAAAATTGTCTTCTTTTAACTAAATTTTCTATTTTGAACTTTCAGGACCAAAATATGTCAGGTATGGAAAACATACATGTTTTGGATTTCAGTCTGTAGATTCATACATCTAAATTGTATTCTATTTCAAGTTCTCAAGAAAGTTACCCCCTAGAAAACACTTTTATTTTTAGGTGTATTTTTCGTGTCGAGTAGAAATCTTCAGAAATGTACAGAAATATTTTAGAAAACCCTGTAGCAGTGACTTTATAAAAAAGTCCTGAAAAAACATATTTCCCCTACATAACAGCATGTAAGAAGCCCAGCAGCATGTAAGAAGCCCATATTTAGCTTACTTACAAGGAGCATAGAATTGCCTTCGAAAACCGGATTTCCGGGACATGTGTTTTTATCCAACCAATAACTGTAATAATAATAATAATTATAACTGTAAATTTGTTCGACTTCTACAAAGTTTAATGAGGTTAAGTAATTGTGTAATTCACACTAGTTTACAAGCAAACTCGAAGATTGCGATATTTAATTTTTAACTTAGAATTTTGTATTTGCATACTTAGCACAAAATTTTAAGTTAAAAATTGCAATCTTCGACGAAACATTTTTTGAAAATTTGCAAGGAATTGATTTTGTTCTTGCTTTTATTGAACTGAATTTGTTATTGCCATTTCAAAGTCAATTGTCGATACTGTGTCTCTTTCAATTGATAAAAGTGACAAACAACCTTTCAACAACCATTGTGGAGCGCAAATAGTTTTTTACAAGTTTCAGTTTTGAAAAACTTTAAATTTTTATATAGTTACAAGCTTCTCTCGGAGGCCCCCCGCAGCCCGGGGCCCGGGGCGGTCCGCCCCTCCGCCCCCCCCTCTTAAGCCGCTACTGAGAACGTGTGAAGCTAGCAACATGTCGGACTTTTATTGACCAGAATCGACAGGGATTTTTAACTAGGAGGATTTTTCAAAGGGAGCCACAACATGGGACCATTTTTGTTCTCACACAATTCATGCCCTGTCATCGGACTATCCACTATTCGACTTCATATGACTAAGTCATGAGTTATTTGATAGATTTTGGTGACTAATGGTTGGCTCTTCTCTGAACAGATATCCTTCATTTTTGTAAAATAACAATTCATATTCTTCTAGCAGCCAAGCTGGGCAATCACACTAAATGTATGCGAGGAAGTTGCAAAGTCATCGTCGAAGTACAACAAAGCATTGGTAACTACCTCAACAAGGACGAAGAGGAAGTAACATTGGCGCTTTATTTTAAGATTATTGAAAGAGGAATAGATTTGTTATCACACGGTTTATTTAACACACATTAAAAAATGAAAACAAATTTTATTATATGGATTCAAAATGTCGACAACAGAGAAGAAGGGAGAAGGGATTTTTATTAAAATGTGAGGCGTAGAACGCTGGGTGAAACCCAAACTTTTCATGATCCACATTGTACATGCACTACACCTTTTCAAGTTGTATATCAGAAAATTCAAATTGTATTTCACCGTTTAAAATTGTATTTCAGATTTTGCAATTGTATTTCAGATTTTTCAAATTGAATTTCAGATGTTCATATTGAAATTCAATTTTTTTCAAATTGTATTTCAGATTATTCAAATTGTATTTCAGATTTTTCAAATTGTATTTCAGATTTTGCAAATTGCAATTTCATCTTGAGAAATAAAAATTATATAAAATTGATACAACTAATTATTTCAACAACTCTTTTTAATGCCGATACGAATACAGTTGTAGAAACAGCTTAAAATATATCAATATTATAGCCTGAAATAAAATTTGAAAAATTTGAAATACAATTTAAAAAATCGGAAATACAATTTGAAAATTCTGACATACAATTTAAAAAATCTGAAATACAATTTGAAAAATCTGAAATACAAGTTGAATAATCTGAAATACAATTTGAAAAAAAAAGTCTGAAATGGGTCAGTTGACTTCAAACTTGGTGAAAGCACTCTTGGTGGGAAATAATTCGACACGTGTTTTTTATTTTTTCGAAAATTGAAATCTGGTGAACCAAGTGTTAAAATTTTGTATGAAGAAACGTGATTTTTTACGCCTTTGACTTCAAACTTGGTGAAAGTATTTCTGGTGATAAATAATTTGACGCATGCTTTTTATTTTTTCGAAAATAAAACTCCGACATCATTGACGGGTTAAGAGTTTGTATGGGGGAAACTTGATTTAATGCGCCAATTGACTTAAAATATGGTGAAAGCACTTAAAATGAGAATTAATTAGATCAGTATTTTTTCATAAAAATCTGCAAGATCAATAAAGGGTTAAGAAGACCTAGATTTATAATTCAGCCTATGAAACGATTGCAGATAGCTTAGAAATATGTGTGTTGTTAGGGACTAAATATGTTAAGATTCATAAAAAACTATGATTACATATGATTCAGGCATGGGATCACTTAATTTATTTCCGCAGTACCACGTCCAGTGCTTCTTAAATTATAAATTTTCAGCATAAATGTGCAGAAGTTTCCTTTTTATCTCTCGCCAAAATGTACTCGTCACTCTAAAGTTTCACATCGACTTCATGTCAATTGTACATTTAGCAACAATTTATCGCCCTCCCCTCGAAAAGGCGTTGACAATTCGACACACACACACAGCTGTCGTCGACCACACATCCATCAGCACGTGAAAATTATTGCGCACGCAGCTAAAATCCTCAGGGTCGACTGCTCGCTTCCGCAGCTCACTCAATTATTTAGTAAACGTCGCAGTGCCGCTGCTGTCCCTTTGTCCTTCCACGAAATCGTCGCTGCCATAATCAATGAGGCTGCACCGTTGTCGCCATTGCGCGCTCACGTATTGATATGCAGCCAAGTTGCGCCACATTTGCCACGTTGCATGCTGCAGTCGGTGGCAGCAACGCGCGCTGCCGAAACTTGAAATTCTTTAAATGCAAATTTACACTAATGAACGTGCGGCAGTGCCTGCGACAGTGGCAGCTGCGTCACTCGCGCCTTGCAGCGTCGTGCAGGCGAGCGTGTGAGATTTTGCAATGCGAAATTTCGCTCGCTGACGCACTCGCAGTAAATTGCTGGCAGCAGCCAGCAGCCAACATCTGCATGTGCCGAGTGCCGCGTGCGCGTCTGTTGCTGCGTGACTGGCTGCCGCCGTAGCCGCTGTCGCTGCCGCTTGACGTCAAAGCGAGAGCTGCCTGCCGTCCTCGTCGTCGTTGTCGTTGTCGTCTTGCAGTAAAACGCTGCATTAAACAAATCTGACATAATTTTTCGCCTTTGCAAATTATGCTGGCAGTCATTGCCGCCAACCGGGGCCAGCGCCGGAGCGGCTGCCGCATGAATTAATCGCGCAATCTGCTGTTGCTGCCTGCACGATTGCGCTATTAGTGCCGGTATTGTTGGTGTTGCTGCTGCAACTGCTGCCGCTGAATTGTGCACAATTATAGCGAAAAATATGCGCATGCCATATTTCGCCATTTTGTTTAATTTTGCGCATTGCTTGCATGAAATTTTAGAGGGAGACGCAATTTCTACTTTTAACCAAATTTAGATTCTTTAATGAAAATGGAAAATATGACTTGGGGAGAGTAAGAAAAGGGAGTCCTTTTGGAATTGGAGAAATCTTCAAGTCCCTACCAACCTCGCACACAAGTTGGCGACTTCGGGTGAAAGTTGGCAATAGAAGTGAGAAATTGTGGAAAGTGAGAAATTCGTAGACACCAACCGAACGACACCGACTGTTTTGACAAAGAAGTAACACGAATGCAATGTCCGCTTTCAAAGTAAATTTTACTCTTCAGATTGCATCTTGTAGTCATTCTTAGACCTGAGGTCCGGATTGCACGTGAGCAGTTCGGACTCCAAGATAATGAATCAGTTAAGACATGGCATTACGACCCCGAATTTTACCCAGTATCTCGATATTAATTTTTGGTATTTAAATCATGAAACAGTGTGCATACGAAAGTTGAAGTCGCCGCGCCTCTTTCTTTGAGTTCTAGAGCTAGTTTTCGTTTGAACAATTTTAGCTTAAAACGGGTTAACTAAATTTTGTATCAATATTTTTTAATTACAGAAAAATTATTTAATATTTATGGAAAAATACAAAATTATCACTTTTTGATTTTATTTAACCATTATTAAAAAAAACAGGATTTAAAACAATTTTAGCTTAAAATGGGTTAAATAAATTTTGTATCAATATGTTTTAATTACAGAAAAATTATTTAACATTTATGGAAAAATACAAAATTATCACTTTTTGATTTTATTCAACCATTATTAAAGAAACATAGTTTTAATCAAACGCGCCCAATTCGTAGACTTCAATTAGAACACAAACTTTCCCTGATATCGCCGCAAATGATTGGAAATTATTTTGGGGATAACATTAAAATTTTTGTCATTTGTTTTGAATTCACTTATAAAAATATTAATTTGTTTGTGCCTACTTAAATTAAACCCATAAATCAATTGTAGCTTTTGTTATAAGATGACAAATAGGTGAAGTTGCTCTCAGGCAACTTTGGGGTCGAAAGGTTTAAGGTATCATGCCACGTTAGAAAGGGGCATTTTTAATGTTTTACAAGATTATTTATTTTTCAGCTCCTTTATTATCAATCTTTTTTAAATCGGTCGAGCCGATCCGGAGATTAAGTGTCCGCAATGGAAGACGTGTTTTTCTTTCTACGCGACTTCAGCTCAGTAAAAAAATTTTCAAAAAGATTGATAATAAAGGAGCTGAAAAATAACTAATTTTGTAAATCAAATATTTACAAAAATATTTGCAATATATTTGCAAATATTTTTCAGGAGCTGAAGCATAAATAATTTTGTAAACCAAATAAGTAAGTGCTTTAAATAAGTGTTTTTTTAAAGCCAACTTAACTATTATTAAACCACATCGTATCATCTTGCAATTGTATTCATGTTAAAGCATAGCCGGCTTCGATAGTTCAGCGGGTAGCACGCTGGCTTCTCATACCAGAGGCTCTAGGTTCGATTCCTAGCTCGGGCTGGTAAAACGCTCGTCTACTTCTATCGCTATCCACATGAAACAGATGAGAATTAAAGAATCGTACAAGTGCGCTCTTGGTAGGCAATGGCAAAACCTCCAAGTGTGAAGAGAAAATTCTCAAAAAACCGCAATTTGGATGCGGTGTTAAGCTGTAGGTCTTCTCCCCCATCCGGTTTCGAAATGTATGAAACCTACAAAGGCAGTCACTAAAACCTACCTACCTACCTAAAGCGTCAGAATTTTTCTCTAAAAATCAATATGTTTCATTTTCAACCAGATCAACCTTTGCGACAACAAAACACACTTTGTATTGCAATTTCGTTCTGCACGGCAACGTTTGTCCAAAAGTGGCAAATGTCTTCAAGGAAACCTTGGAGTTGCTTGAATGAGATATCCAATCCCACCCCCCAAATTCCCCGGCCGACTACCACTTGTTCCATTCGATGATTCGTGGCCTGGCTGGGCTGAACTTAAATTCTTACGAAGAAGCCAAAACTTGGGTAGAATCTTGGACCGCCTCAAAAGACGAGAGATTTTTTCACACGAAACTCATATGCTGCCTGAAAGATGAGAAATGTCGAAATGTCACAGCTAACAAGGAATAATACTTTGTATAGTATAAAAAAAAAACAAAAACCCTCAAAACTTATTTGGTCTAAGCAACTTTATTACTTGTTTACGGAAGGTTTGTTTATTAAGTGAAATTTTAAATTTTAAATCAGTCATTCAATTCAAGTTTACGCTATTCAAAAAGTATTCTTTGAATGAAGTCATTTGGCGGCCAGAACGGTTAGACAGCGCCGTTTGGTCTTAGAAGACATAGAAAGTACAAATGTACCCATTAAAACACTCGTTCAAGGTTATTTTTTGCGCTTTACAATTGTTGTTGATGTGCTTCTTCATGTCTGAAAAGTCTATTTACATAAATTTGCAAATAACAAAAGATTTACAAATACATGAATAGGTTTGTGTTGATGTGATTTTATATTTTTTTTTATAATTCGCCCACATGTCGTATTTATTTGTACTTTCGTGTATTTGTGTGAGCAATGTGTGTCATTGTAGTTTACTCTCGGGTGGAAATTTCACTCTTATCGGCAATTGCAATTGGCATGCTGAACGCATGAAAAAGGTAACTAAACCTAATCGCAAGCGTGGCACTTTTTTTGTGTTTCTCTTTTTTATTGATGCTAATTTCATTTTCATAGCATACGTTGAGGGGCCACTAATTAAATCGCTTATTTTATTTTGCATTATTGGGGCAATTGTTATTATTGTTAAAAAACAATAGAATTGCTTTTTGAATAAAAATGAAAAGTGAAATCTCTCTTTTGTAAATGTGTATTATGAATAATTTAATCTATTAATTATTATTTATTTTATTTATGTCGATTTATTCACCATTTTCTGTAGGGTTTTTTTATTTTTGAAATCATTTTCATTTTCATTTTATTTCAATGTAGTTTTGGTTTTTCGTTATGCGTCGAATGAAATAATTTATGCCATTTCGGTTTGTTGCTTTTAACCACAATTAGCAAATGACAAAATTTTACAAATACAATGTACACATTTTCATGTTATACAGAGCTGAAAATTAATGAAAATTCTAAATCGGGAAACGCGGTGCTTTGCGGTAGTAATTACGTCCACCGAAAAGCGTTTAATTTACGCTGCGCATATTTACACAAGCACTAGTTTTATAGTAGTATATGTAGTCATATACTTGTATAATATAGAAATATATAAATACATATATATGTATATATATATATGTGCGTGTGCTTACGAGGGTAAAGTGAAAAGTTGAGGCTTCTCAAATTTATAAATTTTTAAGTAAATGTTATGTCATTTCAATAGCTGTCAATTATAAACAAACACATCAATCGAGCTGAAAGTTAGTCAACAAGTTAGTCAGAAATAGTTCCGTATAACATTAATTAAAAATTAGATCTGTTGGCTTTTCCTAGCTCAAGTCTGCAACTTTTCAGCCCACCCTCGTATGCAACATTCGCATTTGCTGTCTCTTTGTTTTCACCCAGCAAAATTTGTTTCTGTTTAATAATAATTTTATGTATGTATGTACATATATATTTTTTAGTGCCAACATGTGTGCAAATATGAAATTAATTTGAATATTGCTGTATATTGCATAAATAATTGCAGTTATTATTTGCAAATTCACGCGCGAACTTTTTCGCACTCGACATATTAACGCAGCTGCGTGTGTGTTTGTGTTCGTGTGCGTCTGTGTGACTGGAAAATGTACAAATGAAGCAATTCTAATTGAAACGAATTACCAACAACCGCAATTCAATATCGACACATTTTTTCGCATTCACATAAATTTCAAAATATTTTTTTTCATCATCGTCATGGAAATTTCTCGCGATTTCTCTCTCTCTCGACTCCCAAAGTGCTTTTAATCCGATTTCGTTGCACCACTCTACTCGCCCACGCGCCCAGTTGCCCGTCAGTGCTGTAATTTCCTTCGCTACTGCTATAATCGTTCTTAATAAATGATATTTGCACTCAAAGTGAATTAATCAGCGCAGGACATGGCATGCAGCTGTCGCTGCAGCGCACCTGAACAACGCGCTTTGTGGCATTTCCGGCGATAAGCGGCAACTGCGCAGCGTTTGCAGTTTCGGCGCAGCGACGGTCATGGCTGAAATTAAGCAAGATTTATTATTGCATTCCTTTGCCACGCAACGGCAGCGCACAATTTGTAACCACGGCAGATCGCATCGCCACACTGGCAAATGTCCAATGAGCTTCAACTGCGCTGGCCTTGCGTGCACTTATCAAAACATTTCAAATTATTCATCAATCACAAAAAACGCTTCAAATTGACTGCACACTGCAATGCTGCGCTCGTTGATTCGCGCGACTCGCCGCAAACTTTGCGCCAACTCGTTCGATCGCAAATTAGAGCAACTGCAACTGAACAGTGCGAAAACTGAAAAATACTTTGCACTCGACGAGTGTTGGCAATTTGTCAGTCAGCCAGGTGAGCGCTTGAATAGTTTTCAGAACGGCGGCGTCAGCTACATCCGACTAAAATATGCGCTAAATTGATTGAATATGGAAATCTGGAAGTCAAAAACCAAAGCAAAATCAACATTCTTTCTTTCTTACAATATCGGTGTTTTTTTAAACGATTTTTAAAAATTATTATTTATAACACTGTGCGACAAAAACCACTTTTTTCGAAACCCATCCCAAAGATTATATGGGCTCGAACCCAGAGGTCATTCGTAGTAACATGGCATACTCAAATTTTCATTTTCTGATCCGATGTCCTTTTAAAAGGGCAACATAATTTTAAGAACAAACATATTTTAAAGAATTTATTTGAATATTTGTGGTAGTGCAATAATGTAGAAATGGGTATCAAATGAAAGAATAAAATTGTTGCCTTTAGACTATATTGACTATTTTGAACTTTTAAGGCCAAAATGTGTGAGTAAGGTCCTTTCAAATATGTATGCTTCGATATCGTTGAAGTTTTTTAGCGCATCGTTTTGAAAAAAATATATGTCTTAGATCTCGGTGTGTAGTATAATACCTCAAAATTTTATTCAATCTTTATTAGTTTAGAGTTAAAAAATTAGTATGGAATACGCATTAAGATTTTGTCTATAAAATTAGATAGAAAAAAATTTGTCATACTTTGGTCCTGAAAGTTCCAAATAGATCATTTAGACAAAACGCGACAAGCTTCCTCTTTAATTTCATACAAAAATCTTCATCCCTGCACAATGAAGCAAAGCAAATATTAAAAAAAAATTTAAATGTGTATATCCTTAAAACTTTAAAGTCCTTTTTAAAGGACAACGGATCAAAAAACGAAAAACTGAGTATACCAGTTACTAAGGATGACCTCTAGTTTCGCGCCTATATACTATATCATCTTTTGGATGGATCAAAAGTACTGTCGCACAGTGTAATAGTTCACAGAAGTGTATGAGAACTTTCATATTTCGTGGTCTTGCTATTGCCAGATTAAGAGATTTTCTCCTAGGTTTGAGAAAAACTCGATGTCTTAGTAAGAATTTTAGAAGTAAGAATTGTTTATGAGAAAGTTAAGAAGATTTTAATTTTCTGTACTCAATGGGATTAAATCCAAATTTTAAGCTCTGATTGCCAGATTAATGAACGCGTCTTCCAAGCCAAGGTCACAACAATCTGCGCAGTTTTAAATTGGTTTACGGTAACCCACTCTAATCCACTCTTAGGGCTCTGCATACAGTTTTAATAACATCAAAGACTGTTCTGAGCTGCAGAAAATCTCTCAACGAGACCGCAAGCAAACTTCCTATTCACCTGAGCTGGGTTCCGCGACAAAGGGACATTCCTGGTTACTGTAGAGCAGACTAGCTCGTTCAGCAAGGAACGACTGAGCAGTTACGTAGAGACATTTCAACACTCGGTATCTTCTTTTTATCTGTAAGCATTGCATTTCTACAAGTTCATACAAGAAACTAACCTAAGATGGGCTGAAGTCTACACAGGATTTACTGTGCTCCAAATTTGGCCAACAGTAAACTTCTGTCATTCTAGAGAACTTTTCTCACTAAAAAGGGACCAGATGAGAACCGTGATTGGTGTTCGGACGGTCACTGGGTAATTGACATCGACGCAAGAAGGTTGGGTTTGCGTCCTAATGACTTCTGTCGGAGCTGTATGAACAAAAAAGGTGAACCAAGCGCACATCAACTTCTATGCAATTCGCACTCGCATTAACTATGTAGCGAAAGAAAGACTGACCTAGGCAACTTCTTCTTCGATAATCTAGGGGATCCAGCCGATAGAACTCTATTCACAGTAACTCTAACTTCTTTAGGTGCTTAAACTGGTTCAATGAGTGAGTGATCCTGAACTCGATTGTTTGTAGTATCACAATGGGCCTTCATGACATAAAAGGGCTTAGGGGCCATGGGAGAGCCACTTATACCTTCCTAACTAACTACCTCAGTTTTTTGTTCGATGGACATTCAATATTAATTTACTTGATTTTTAACAAATATTAAAAATATATTAACAAATATATTAACAAATTATTTTTCCAAATTTACAAATATATTAGTAATAATATCTCAGTCTACAACTCTAAGATTTATTATTTGATATTCATATTAATTTGGATATTTCGGGTCACTAGTAAATTTTAAGGAAATTATTTAATAACGCAGTAATCTCAGTTGAACCGACATCGCGAATGATGAAACTTTTTCCAAGTTCGAAAGTTTACAAATTCAATAACCGTTTTTGTAGCGAAACATTTGATTTCATTAGTGGCACTGATGTTTTGAATATTGAAAACTAAAATATCATTTCGAAACAAAAGCGATCTCATTCTTTTCTCCTTATTCGCTTGAAATGTCTTCAAGGAACTCAACATGACTTTCATCGTGTATTGGTTAAGTTAATCAATTGAAATTCAGCCACGATGGGTGATTCGCCTATCGCGCAGTGCCAGGTGCTGACGCTGACATCTATAGTCCCCTGGGAGAGACGTATGATGAACATTTTCGACCAAGTTTTATGACTGCCCTGTGCATTCGTTGTTGAACGATAGGAGATGCTCAAAAACACAGAAGGTTTGTGACTTCGATGAACGCTGCGTTATTTTCCATTAGTCCGTACTGGCACTGCTAGTGGTGTTGTTGTTGCGCTTATAGGGCTTCAAAAGTGAGGAGTGTGCTGCTCCTCCACTAATTGAAGTAGGAAGGATAGATCTTTTAACTTGTTCTAAGGTAAACGATTTGACTAGAAATTATTAATGGAATGAGAAAAACTAAGAAGGAAAAATCCAGTCATAAAAATAAATATTATTCGATAACACCGTGCGACAGCATTTTTCACACTGGGAAAAATCCATATGTGCGTGAAATTAGAGACAAAATATAATAATACTGCGTACTCAGTTTTTCATTTCTACATCCTTTGTCCTTTTAAAAGGACTACAAAATTTTGAAGGGGATACAAAATAAAAAAAATATAAAAAATACTTAACCTCGTTAGAATATGGCGATATGTATATCAAATGAAAGAGGTAAGGCTCAAAAATTTAAATAAATTTGATTTTTTATCTATTTGTAAAAAAAGGATATGAAAAAAGTCCTTTGAAAATTTTAATCATTTGTATCCTTGAAAATTTACATAGAATTTTCTTGAAAAGTAAGTATGTTAATACCCCAAATTTCATTACACTAACTTTATTTATTTATTTATTTAATACAATTACAATATTAACTTAATTATACTGTAATTGGAATTGTAAGCTTTGGCATCTAAGGCCTTATGCTTAGTACTCTAACTTTAGTAGTTCGAAAGTTATTAAAAAAAGGCAGAACTGCAATTCTAATGAAGTAAAAAAATTCTAATTTATTTGAGTATCAGTATTTTAAATAATAAAAAGATCCAAAATCAATGAAGCGACAATAATGAAATTGTCACACGTGACCAAGGAGATTTGGGGTTTTAACATACTTACTTTTCAAGAAAATTCTACATAAAATATCAACGATATAAAGGATTAAAATTTTCAAAGGACCTTTTTCATATCCTTTTTTTACAAATAGATAAAAAATCAATTTTATTTCAATTCTTGAGCCTTTTCTCTTTCATTTGATATACATATCGCCATATTCTAACTAGGTTAAGTCTTTTTTATATTTTTTTTATTTTGTATCCCCTTCAAAATTTTTTAATCCTTTTAAAAGGACAAAGGATGTAGAAATGAAAAACTGAGTACGCAGTATTACTATATTTGGTCTCTAGTTTCACGCACATATGGATTTTTCCCGGTGTGAAACATTTTTTTAATTTTTGTCACACGGTGTAATAAAACACCAAATGAAAAATTAACAAAATTTGGCATTGGTTTTACTGTGTACCAAAAAATCTAAAAATTATCTGAAATGAATGAAAATGAACAATAAAAGAAAAAAAAATTTCGCTCCTGGGGACCGTGTTCAAAACAAATCGTCGTCTCGAATGGGTTAATAATTATTATAGTAATAATTTATTATCTTTGATTTCACGTATCTGGCAACACTGTTGTGGCCATGTCTTGTTGGAACCACATATTGAACAGTTTTGTATAATCAAATTCAAGTTGAAAACATTTGATGATCAAAGGGCCATGGTACTAAGAATTGACAATAGCTTGAAGATTCTACATCCGTCTAAAAAAAATAAAAAAAAAACGGAATCATGACGTCACAAGGAGTTGCATTTTTTACACTAAAAATATTCTTACTTAACTACTAATTAAAACTTAAGTGCTGATTAACACAATCTAATGGAAAATGTGAAATTTCTTCCAACTTTGTTTCTGTCCCATTCAAGGTGCCTTAAAGTGTATGTAATCTTAATCTTAATAATCTTCTTAATCTTCATATCAAAATATTTTCTTTTTAATCTTCATATTGAAATTAAAATATTTTGTAAAAAAAATTGCCGTGTTTCTATTTTTTGGCAGGATACTGTAGAATCTGTGAAAGGTTAATCTTTTCCAAACAAAGCATATGATATCTAGTTAAAATTTCAAGACATTTGATTCACTGGAAGCCAAGTTTTTGCATATAAAGTGACAGCATGTTGTGCCATGTGTCATCTGCACAAAAATTTGCATCGAACAAGGAACCAATATTAATTTTTGTTTATCGTGCAAACTCTCCTTGGCTACGTCTCTTTTCTATTGGCATTAAAAAAAATTGCAAATCAAACCTTTCTGACATAAAATGTACCGCAAAAAAAAAACGACGCTAAAACCTAATTTTAAAATGCACTCCAAAGCCTGTGACAATACACAGTTCCCAATACATTGAGTACATATAAAATAATGGCACACCGCAAAAAATGCACACACACGCAGCCATTACAGGAAATTTGCAGAGTCCCTACGGCAAGTCAGATGCCAAAATTAAAATACCCACCTGTCATAAATGCAGCGTACCCACGAGAGTAGAATGGCATAAACTCTAACCGGCACTTAACCCACTGCGGAAAATAAACTCGACGATATGAAAGCAAATCGACAGCCACCTTTCGCTCCTCCTCGGTGTTTGCGTGTGTGTGTGTGTGTTTATATTTGCATAGATGTAGTTGTAATAGGTAGCAAAAATATTACGCAGAGGTGGCTGTGGCTGGTAGTGAGAGAGGGGATGGAGCTGAGTTTGGCGCACTGGACTGCGATGCAGTCGACGCGAATGGGTTTAGGAGGCCGCAAGAAAAATTATTGAAGGGTACATAACTTAAATTTGAGTGCTCAACTTTGATTTCGTTTTCTTAACACACACTCACACACGATACTGCACCACAAGCATACAAAAACACACATAGCATACATGAACACGTTGTGCGTTTGCCGTCGAGCGGCGGTAAATGCTGCACACTTTCTCTTTAAGCAGCAAACATTACATGTGTTGGCATTCGCTGTGAGTGTGTGGGTGCCTTGTAGTGCTGTGTAGCCTGTGCGCACATCACACGTCAATATGCGTTCGACACACACTCACACTTACACACGAAAAACACTCAAAAACATTGAAGTGGCGCACTTTACAACAAGCCTCGCCCACCTTCCCACTCGCTCTGTCGGTTTGACTGATGCTTTCGTTTATATATTCAAGCCGTAATTTAATGCCGATGGCGGCTCTCTACGCACACGAGTATATTTTTATACACATACACATAGCACACACTGCAGGAATATTTGCAGGCACACTACGCATTGATACTCGTATTTTTAAGTGGCTTGTTTTGGTTGACTAAACTCTCGAGTGATTTTAATTTTACTTTTATTTCAATTTGCTCTCCAGGGATGCGTCTGCGGCGATAAATACAGTAATTCACCGCCTGTAATGTTCGCACTTATAGATGCATATGTATGTATGTATGTATGTATGAGTGTGTGTGTGTTTAGGCGCTGATATATCGACTTGCTCCAGTTTGAAATCCATCCATGCTTTATTTGCTATAAGTACAACCGTTGGCAGTTTGCGTCGGCAACTTTCGTTCAAAGTTGATGCTGAGCGCAGCAAGAAGAAGAAATTTTCTCGAATGCGGCCCCATCGGTGTGGCAATGAAGTCAGTTATATGTATGCACGTTGCTGGCAAATTGAAAATTAAAATATTCAATAATTATTTATTTTTTACACTTTAAGGCACCTTGAATGGGACAGAAACAAAGTTGAAAGAAAGTTCACATTTTCCATGAGATTTTGTTAATCAGCACTTAAGTTTTAATTAGTAGTTAAGTAAGAATATCTTTAGTGTAAAAAATGCAACTCCTTGTGACGTCATGATTCCGTTTTTTTTTTTATTTTTTTTAGACGGATGTAGAATCTTCAAGCCACTGTTAATTCTTAGTGCCATGGCCCTTTGATCATCAAATGTTTTCAACTTGAATTTGATTATACGAAACTGTTAATTTGTGGTTCCAACAAGACATGGCCACAACAGTGTTGCCAGATACGTGAAATCAAAGATAATAAATTATTAGTATAATAATTATTAATAATATAATAATAAAAATTATATTTATATTATCTTTACTGAAATCACTTTCTCCTCAATCTTAAAAAAAGGTTGAAATTTTCTCCAAAAATGTAAAGAATCTAAAAAATTTGTTTATAATTTTTGCCATATAAACTAAGGAATTAAACTTCTCATAAAAAATATATATATAGTTTTTTTTTTATAGCAGCCTTTTTATACATTCAGCTTCAGCTTAACACAATAAACGAAAACAAAAAAAATGATGAAAATTATATAATATGAAATTCGCTTTTGTGAACTTCCTTCAATCATTGCATAAATTATACACTTTGAAGCATAAAATTTTATTAAATTAAACGAGACAATTTAACTTTCAATATTCAAAGCTTCAGTGCCACTAATGATGTCAAATTTATCAGCCTCGCTTTTGCAAACTTCATAAAATGTAAATCTCCTAAAAAATTCTTTCTCCTAAAAAAATTCTCCTAAAAGGCCAAGAATCTCCCAAATCTAGGATGAAATCTCCTGATCTGGCAACACTGCGCCACAACCTGCATAACGTGACCCATACGGGCATTGTTGCCAAATAAAATGTGTTGCTTGGTGCGTTTTTTCCTGCTTTTTTATATAAAAGACTTAAAAAAAGACTGCTTAAAAAAATTTAAAATTCGTTTATAACTGCAGTGTTATACAACACTATATTTCATTTAACAACTATACAACACTGAAATATTGAATCATTGTTTGGATATTACATGAAATTGAAGTGATCCTCCTCGGCTGAATTGCTACTTGGGTCATGGTTGCCACTAATATGAAATAGTTTTCCTAGTAAGTTGCACGAGACATTGGGACAACTACGAACAATTGCCTTTTTTCTGCTCATCAGTGCTTTTTGAGTGGAAAAACGCGGGTTTTAGGGCTTTCTGAAAATGAAAAGTTGGCAACACTGCATAGGGGCGTTATTATGAGAGATGTTCGTGAGACGTGTAATTTCAGAACTTGGTGATGGATGATGAAACTTCGACAAAAAAGATGTCGCAGAGTGATCGAGATCGATCGATGGAAGGGCCAACAGAAACGATACAACACTTTCTGTGCCACTGTCCGACTCTGCAGGAATGCCAACACTGTTCCTTCAGGTCAAGATTTCTGAAGGACCTGGCTGCGCATTAAAAGATAAAATCTCTTATCTTCTCTCCTTCATTCAGAGGTCGAACTGGTTTGCACTCGATTGAGACTGTTGATTGACTCCAGAGAAATATAAAAATTAGTTCACAATAGGCCAATTCGGCGTCCGAAAGGTGCAACCTTCCCTACCTAAACTAACTTAACCTACCTTTTGATTTGCAATATCAGTTTTCTTTTTATTGAAAAGTAAATAAAAACTAAAACAAATAAACAAATAATAGACCCATAAAAAGTTGTATAAAAATTAATTAAATAATTTATAGTAATTATTTTATATATGTACATATAATTCTTTGTACTGACTTATTGACTGCTTGACTGGCTGGCTGATTGATTAATTAAACATAAAATTTGAACTAAAGACAAATTTCAAAAAATTATTACAACATCCGCTAAGACTAGATTTGTTTTAATTCGGGGTCTAAAAGGGCCAACTGTGGGTTAAGATGTTGTATGAAGAAACACGATTTAAGGGCTCTATTGCTTTCAAAATACTCCAAATCTAAAGTAATATGGCACGTATTTTTCAGTTTTTTGAAGATCAAATTTTTACGCGGTCAAAAATGGGTTAAGGTTTGTATTCGGGAACAGTATGAAAAAAACATGAGCCGATGGGCCTATAGACTTCAAAATTGGTGAAAACACCCTAAATAAAAAATAATTAGACACGTGTTGTCACTTTTTGAAAATCTAAATGTAACGGGGCGAACCAAGGGTTAAAAGTTTCTGTGAAGAAACATTATTTTTTGCGCCTTTTGACTGCAAACTTCGTGAAAGTACTTCAAATGCAAAATAATTCGACACGTGTTTTTCATTTTTTCGAAAACCAAAATCTAACATGGTCAAAGACAGGTTAAAAGTTTGTTTGGAGAAACGTGTTTTAATGTCTATTTAACTTCAAATTTCGTAAAACTACTTCAAATTATTAGTATTTTTACATTTCCTTCAGCTTTTTCGAGCATCAAAATCTGACGTGGTCAACGATGGGTTAATGGTTTGTATAGGGAAACAAGATTTTATGTTTGTTTTAACTTCAAACTTAGTAAAATCAATTCAATTGAGAAATAATTTCACAGGTGTTTTTTAATTTTTCCACACATCAAAATCTGTCGTGATCAACAATGGGTTAAGAGTTTGTATGGAAAAAGATTAATTAATGGGCCAATCGAATTCAAACATGGTTAAAGTGCTCCAAATAAGGAATAATTCGATACGCGTTTATCACTTTTTAAAAATTTAAATATGGCGGGGTCCATAATGGGTTGAAAGTTTGTATGCAGAAACATGATTTAAAGTTTTTTTAACATCAAACTTAGTAAAACTACTTCAAATAAGAAATCATTTCGTAGGTAATTTTCATTTTTCCGAACATTCAAATCTGACCTGGTCAACGATGGGTTAAAAGTTTGTATGGAGAAACTGTGAAGAACATGAATTAATGCGCCAATTGACTTTAAACTAAATGAAATTGTTCCAAATGGGGAATAATTCGATACGCGTTTTTCACTTTTTGAAAACCAAAATCTGACTGGGTCAATAATGAGTTAAATTTTTGTATAGGAGAAACATGATTTAATATTTCTTCAAATATGTTGACAGCATTGAAAGTATTATCAATTTTTTCATCAAAATCTGATGGGAAGAAAGGGTTTAAAAGGTTAAAAGAAGCGTGATTTATTAGACCCAATGACTTCTGACAAAGCCGTCGTGCACTGATAGTTAATTAATTAAATCGGTTTAATGAAAACTAAAGCAGTTTTTGCCCACTTAATCGCCCACATGATTTACTTACTTATATGTAAGTAAATATGTATGTGGGTTTGTATGTGTCTCGCAAGTTTTCTATAATTTCATATTTAATCATTTATGTTCTCATTTGAAATGACTAATTGACAAATGTGAAGGCAATTCGCCTACTTTGGCTTCTTACGTGTGAAAATGCGGTGTGCCCATTAAAACAGTAAACCAAAAAAACAAACAATAACAACATCCACAAAGCCAGAAACCAGCGACGTTGCGACCCTAATGACCATTCCAACGTCCATCGATTCGCCTCCCCCTTCCCCTCTCTCCCAGCTGTTACAGCAGAGAGGCGTTTATTGATTGTTTATTATGGCGCCTTGTCGTAGGTGTGGAAATTGGAGCTCACACATGTCAATTTGTGTGTGCGTGTGTGTGTGTGTGTGTGTGCATATTTTTTAACTCAGCAGTAATTGTATTTGTTCAGCACGTGTGTCAACACATATATACATACAAATACAAATACACACATATGTGTATGTCTATATGTATTGTATGTATGTATGTGAGGTAGTCGGCTCACATTTATTGTTGCCTTTCATTTGGCTGCAGCCAAGTAAAAAATCCTCTTCAATGAACATTCGTGCTTCCCTGTGTCGCCGCTTCGGCAAATAAATTTGCTAAAATCTGTGAAAATCAATTTACCTTCCTCGCATACTATATATACGCTTTCGTACACATACACATACACACACACATACATATACATTTTTTATTTTGCTTTTTTGTTTGCGGTTTTTGCTGCCACTCTTTTACACGTCTCGCAATTCAGCCTCTTGGGATTTCCTAATTTCGCTCAGATGTTGCAGATACGAGTGCCGCTGTGCCCACTATATATGTGTGTGTGTGTGTGTTTTGTGTTTGTGTTTTTTGTTGCCAACGAAGAAAAATCACAGCATAAAAAGGGAACAATTGGTCGGGCGAAAAGGACGCTGGGCGGGTCGTATGGGCGGAAAGGTTATCAGCAGCCGTTCCACACATTTGCTGTTGTTGTTGTTATTCTTCATCTTATTATTATTGTTGTTGTTGTTGTCTGCTGCCAAAAAAGGCAATTTTAGTGAAGAGTGCTTTTGCCCGAATGTCGATTTCGTTGCGTTTTTATTTTCGTCGCTTTACTTTCAACTTTAAGCAGCGGCCGCACTGTGCCGTGCGATTTGAGAGAATGAGCTGTAAAATTAATTGAAATCTTATCGCTGATGACTTCGAACGCAATGCCGGCACACATTAAGCGAAATTTTAACAGAAGACATAATTTAGATGATCTCCACATTTTAAGTGGAAAATTCGCAATGTCCTTTGAATGGCTGCCGTTACCGTTGCCGTTGCCTTTTCTTAATTTCGGTTTTGTTGCTCGTTGAAATGGAAAGAAATAAAACATTTCACTTAAGCCACGTTGGGCGCCAATAATCATAGAAATTGACAAAATAAGTGGCAGGAAAATCGTTGCAGCAAATGAAACTGTTCAGCAATTTTAAATTTAACAAATCATTTAATCGCACTTTTCTCACTCGCAAGAAAGGAGTTGTAAGTCATTATTGGTGTTTTAAATGATGGGTGCGCAGGTGCAATGATTGGGACTGTTGTTTAATAATGTCTACAGGAGTTACATGGAGAAGGAAGAAAATCCACTTCATTTTCTATTAATTTGTTCTAAACTGATTTGGATAACTTCTTCTTCTTCAACAAACAAGGAAATATAGTCGATAGGTCAAGGAACGATAGTACTCCATCTTCTATGCACTTGTTCTGTCCTCTCCCGAAGAAGAAGGACTCTTTTGGGTAACTTCTTCTTTGAGAAGAATCTTCAGGATATCTAATCGATTGGACTATTTACAGTCTGTTCAACTCTTAGAAGCTCTAACTGGTTCAAGAGTAATATAGAATGTAAAAATTGTCCCCTGTGGCCTAAGTAATCTATGGTCAGAGGTCAATTAGGTTAAGTTAGACATGCAACTACCTGACCGCTCGAACAATAAATCATAAAGCTCTAAGACCCATTGTGATACCCGAAGGGAGAGTGACAAGCTCCTCTTAGCCATTGTTCCGGTGATGCTTGAAACCAGTCCGAGTTACGAATGAATATGATTATATCTTCCAGTGGTGCAAAACCTGAAGAATCATCAATCTTACTGATGCCTAGATGGCAGTAACGAATTATAGTCCAGGCCAATTGCAAAAAGATGCTGCACAGATTCAGTTTCCTCCTCATCGTTGCAACTACGTCGGTAGTCCCGATGAGACAGGCCTAGCCTATGCACAAAAAGGCCTTTGGGCGATCAATTCCCCGTTAAAATTCCTATAAGTAGGCAAAGTGTTCTCTTTTGGTTCAGCGCGTGTGAAATCCTGCAGTCAGGCCGAGCGCTTCACCTTCATTGAAGAGTGACTCCTATCTACCTACCCAGAGCTGAATAAAGGACTTTGATTCTTTGATGGGGGCACAATAACAAAGATCTTGAAGATTGGATATAAGGATTCCCATATTACTTATACTTAATACCAATAAATAAACTAGTATATAGATTCTCAAGACTTTGCTTTGTACCATTTAGGTAGGCAGGTTACCATTGAGTTACCACCCGGAGAAGTTTCTCCACCTATGGTTGGTTGGTATGTTGTAGTGGCTGCCTTTGTATGAGACACACTTTGGCCTATATGACCCGTTTTGATACCACCCGTTTGAAATGTGTATGGAACACTGTTTTTTCCAACATTTGTTACAACACACATTTCAAACGGATGGGGGAAGAGAGGGACCTACAGTTTAACGCCGAATCCGAATGGCGCTTTTGGCAATTTTCCTTTCACACTTGGAAGTTTTGCCATTGTCTACCAAGAGCGCACTTGTGCGATTCTTGTAATTCTCCTCTGCTTCATGTGGATAGACATAGAAGTATACGAGCGTTTCACCAGGCCGAGATAGGAATCGAACCTAGGGCCTCGGTAGAAGAAGCCAGCGCGCTACTTACTGTACTCTCGAGGCCGGCTTTCTCCACCTATACAATTCCCAAAGATGAGAGCCACTTGGTAGCTCTAACAAATTTATCGATACGACTTGGGAAGTTCTTCTCAAGGTCAAGGGCTAGGCAGCTGAAGAAGTGTTGTCCCAAAGATCGGAGTTCTCGTTGCTGTAGCTTCTGCAGCAGTCATTATACAGCAAAGCCAGTCTTTTGACGTGTTGACCAATGGGGCAATGTTCAGTTATGATTCCCATGACAATCCTTATAGAGGGTTTGTTTAGAAGGATCAGTGCCCAGAATCTGCTCTGATCGGTCAAGGCTTCGATCTGTCTTGCCGTATTGCATGTATGTTCGTGGCCGATACTTACTTAAGTGGCCATAACAAGCCGTTACCGGGTTACGGCCTACCGCAAAAGCTCTCTCCAGGCGCCTCTCCTTTACGCGCGCCTCCTCTAGTTGGTCAGACCAAGAGAAGTTAGGGTGTCCTCAACTTGGTCCTTCCACCGGAGACACGGCCTCCCTCTTCGCCTTCGACCTCCAACTATTTCGATCGAGCACCTTTTTCACCGGAGCTTCATCGTCTATTCGGCAGACATAGCCAAGCCAGCGTGGCTGATAACCAGTATAAAAGTTAATATTCCTGTGTGAGATTTGATTCGAACCAGACGGCAACCTGAAGGTTCAGCAGACGAAGGTTCCGATTACTGCTGAATACACGGCGGCCGACTTTGCCTTTCCTCTTTGAATCATCGGTGTAGAAAGTTGCCGTTTGGCAGACCTCTTCTGGAAGCTCACAATTATCCCAGTTGTCCCTCGAGGGATGTTTTGCACTACAGAGTGCTTTGAGAAGGGGTTGTCTCATTTACAACTTACTTACTTACTTAACTGGCCATAACAACCCGTTATCGGGTTACGGCCTGCCGCAAAACTTCTCTCCAGGCGCCTCTGCTTTGCGCGCGCCTTCTCCAGTTGGTCACACCAAGAGATGACAGGGCCTCTTCAACTTGGTCCTTCCACCGAAGACACGGCCTCCCTCTTCGCCGTCGACCTCCAACCATCGCATCGAATACCTTTCTCGCCGGAGCTTCGTCGTCCATACGGCAGACATGACCGAGCCAGCGTAGCCGCTGGATGTTAATTCGCTGCGCTACGTACATGTCCTTATACAGCTCATACAGCTCGTTATTGGTTCGTATGCGATAGTCGTCACCAACACGAACAGGGCCGAAGATTTTGCGAAGTACCTTCCTCTCGAACACTCCAAGGGCCGCTATGTCGTTTCGTGTCATTGTCCATGCTTCAGCGCCATAGAGGAGCACGGGCAAGATAAACGTCCTATGGAGTAGTGCAAGTTTTGTCGGTCGAGAGAGGGCTTTACTTCTCAATTGCCTACCGAGACCGTAGTAGCACCTGTTGGCAAGAGTAATCCTTCGCTTTATCTCCAGGCTGACATCATTGCTGCTGTTGATGGCGGTGCCAAGGTAGACGAATTCCTTGAGAACTTCAAAGGTATACCTGTCGGCCTCGACGTGAGACCCTAGCCGCTGCGAGTCCCTGCGTGTAGACAGCATATACTTCGTCTTGCCCTCATTTACCACCAGACCCATTTTGGCAGATTCTCTTTCGATAGCCGCAAAGGCAGCGGTGACATCTCGCTTGTTACGCCCGATGACATCAATGTCGTCAGCGTAGGCAAGGAGCTGGACACTTTTGTTGAAAATTGTGCCATTACGATGTACACCGGCCTTGCGCAGAACACTCTCCATGGTGAAGTTGAAGAAGTCGCAGGACAGAAGATCGCCCTGTCTGAATCCTCCCATTTACAAAGATCAATTACTATTGTTGGATATATAAGTACATAGACAGCGGCAGGCCAATTACCTACCCTCGCAGAAAAACACAACCGATTAATGTAACCAACATAAAGCCATAGTCTTTTGGAGGCCCTATGCTTCCGAGCAAAGTGAACAAGGAAAAAAAATACATGGACAGAGGACAAGTAGAGACGTCTTTTGTGGCAGGCCGTAACCCGGTAACTGGTTGTTATGGTCAGTTAATTACATATAAACAACCATGGCTTTAATTCTACTAATTACAAACGCATTTTCTTTCTTTTCTTTTTTTTACTTATTACCAATTAGCAACAAATTAGTAGCAATTACGCAGCACACACCAACGCACTTGGTGTGCGTTGCGTCTATGCTTCAATATCGGCCTTCGTCACACTCCGACAGCGCTCAGAAGTTGTTAAACACTCACTGAAAGTTTCTTTAATTTCCGCTTCAAATGTTATTATCAAAATTCATTCACACTAAGGAAATGTCAATCGCGTACATAAAATATAAGCACGTTTAAGCGTTTCATCCTTTTCACGTTGCTCACCTTTCCTCGGAGCATCGCTCGTTGCGTGTCCTGCACCACAAACGCACCGAAACCCATTTCCGCCGCACAGCTAAGCGCACACGTACTGCCAACAGAATATCGTCGGAATTACTTATCCGAAGACACATGTAGACATTTGAATCGAAGAAAAAATCAGTGTTCAGCTGGCCGATGATGCATGAAATTTCGACTTTGTAATGTCAGCTGTAACAGTTGTCACATCGATATGATTGAATGCTGTACGGGATGTGAATCACACATTCAATCGAATGCTGCAAGGGAAACCCTAAAAGGCGTTTCGCTTTGACAGCTTGATTATGATTTGTTACGGCGACTTTGCACACGATTTCTGCATTAAAAGCTGAACTATTGAAATCGAAATAATGTGAACTGAGATAACTTTTCAATGCCATGAAAATCTTTAATGGAGTCCACAAGAGAATGGAATAACTTTTTTTCATTTTGCATTAAACAAAAAATTTAGTGGATAATTTCATCATAAAGTGTTTGACTGCAGAAATCTGTAATTTTTCAATAGGTGACACAAAGACCGCACTTCCAATCGGAGCCCAAATTGGACCATTGTAAGTTCCTTCTTAAATGGTTCTGGAGCTAACCAATCAGTCTCAATCCGGAGCAAACCAGTTCGACCTCTTGAGAAAGGATCCAGATCCAAAATTTCAAAAAAACGTTTTCCTCGCAAGCCAAGTCCGCTAGGAATCTTGCCCCCCAGGGTACGGAGTGGTACACGAAATATTGAATCGCTTCTACTTCTTCATCTCCGCAACTTCTGCAGACATCACTGGACCAGAGGCGCTATATGATAAGCATAGATCCAATGACACAGTGTCCAGTGATGACTCCAACGAGACGTCTATAGAGGTTCGACTCAGGGACAGTACAAATCGCGTTTTCCTCTAGGAAAGGAAGGACCATAATGCCCGGCAGGTTCAACAGTTCGTTCTGCTGCGCCACGAGGACTCGATGTTCTTTTTGTTCAAAAAGGCAGATATCAGTGGAAGCACAGAGTTCTCTACTTCGGTCGTAGGCAAGTCGACCCCCTTTCTTGCCATTTCGTCCGCTGCTTCGTTCTCTGCTACTCCAGAGTGGCCCGGAACCCAGTAGGGAGATATTCGGTGATACCCAATACCTGGAAGTGCAGTGCGGCAACTCTGCACTACCTTCGATTTCACCACAGCTGAATCCAGCGCTCTGAGGGCTGCCTGACTATCCACGAAGATTGTGACTTCTGTGGGGGATAATCCAGATTGCAAAGATCTCCGCCTGAAAGATTCTACAGAGTTCCGCAAGTCTGAATGATCTTTGGGTCCGTAGTACATCTGAGTGGAGACCAGCTCCTGTACCTTCATCCATTTTAGAGCCATCGGTGAAAACGGTGATGGACGCGTCTCTCGTCACAACCGTGGTCCTCCATTCCTCCCTTGTGGAATAAAATGTAAGTGCGCACGTATCAAAATCCAGGTATGGGATCTGATAGTACGAGCTGGAATCTAGCTGATACTCTGTACCCGGCCTCTCAAATGTCCTAGATGGCGTTAGAAAAACAAGATTTCGTACTACAAAAACTTCGTGAGCAGTTTTGTGATTGCTTGTCTCAGTTTCGTTGAATGGCCGCCAAACCGAGAGGAATTGTGTTCCTTGAGGCCAACACCAGGTCACACACACATCGATAGTGACTCACAAGAGGCTCCGGGCGTTTTGTTGGAAGGTTCTTATGCATTCGCCTTATAGTCCAGACCTGTCACCAAGTGATTACCACGCGTTCCTGTTTATGGCCACGAATTTTGAAGATGAACAAAAGAAGGTTAGGTTAGGTTATGGCGGCAGCGAATACGCCTCACATAGACACAATGGCCCATAGTACTACCGCACATGTCTGACCCTTTCCTCATTTCCGAACTAAGTCCATTGTTATTGCATTAGTCTTATTCCCAAAGAGTAGTAGGTCTTTCAAAGGGATTTTAGCCAAACCGTGTAGAGAACCCCAAAAGGTGCTACCCAAAACTTGCATACTGCGTCTTGCTAAAGCTGGACAATGACACAGGATGTGTTCTATGGTTTCTTCCTCCTCGGGGTCCGAACAGCGCTTTTAGACAATGTTGCCAGATCAGGAGATTTGTTCTTAGATTTAGGAGATTCTTGGCCTTTTAGGAGGAAGAATTGTTTAGGAGAAATATTAGGAGATTTACATTTTATGTTAGGGGATTTTTCGGATCCTTAGTGATTTTTTGGGAGATTTTTGTATGAAGAAGTATGATGTATTGGGAACACAGGCAATAAAACATACTTTGGCAACTGTTTAATAGTCATTTGTAAGCTTACAAAATCTCGTTCTCACTTATTGCTGTCACAATGAAATCCCGACAAAAATTGCACTTTTTATTTAATTCATTTGTTGTATGTTTTGTTTTTGTCAAGTTTTTGTTATTAAGCTGAAGATGAATAAAAAAAAGGATGCATTAAAAAACTTGTATGCATATATTTTTATTTTTTTATGAGAAGTTTTATTCTTTTAAAATGACGCAAATTACAAAATAAATTTTAGGAGATTTTTTAACTTTTGGGAGGAAATTTCAGTATTTTTTTAAGATTTAGAAGAAAGTCATTTCAGGTATCTGGCAACGCTGCTTTCCGATGTTTGACTTAGAATTTGATTATATTTAATTTCAATTTTATTTCAATATGATTTGAATTTAATTTATTTTGATTGGAATTTGATTTGAATTTAATTTTAATTTAAATTCAATTCAATTTTAATTTGACTTCACTTGATTTCAGTTTGAGTTGAATTTGATTTAAATTTGATGTAATTTGATTTTACTTTAATTTTATTTGAATTTGAGTAAAATTTGATTTGATTCGAATTTGATGCGATTTGATTTCAACTTAAGTTGAAGTTTAATTTTTTATTTAATTTGAATTTGATTTGGGTTGGATGGAATTTGATTTGAATTTGACTTCAATTTAAGTTCAATTTATTTTGAATTTAATGTGATTTGAATTTGATTCGAATTTGATTTGAGCATGATTTGAATTTGATATGATTTGAATTTGATTTGAATATGATTTCAATTTTATTTCAATTTATTTTCAATTTCATTTGAATTTGATTTAATTTGATTTTAATTGAAGTTGAATTTGCTTTAAATTTGATAAGGTACGATTTAATTTAATTTTATTTGAATTTAAGTTGATTTCTATTTTAATTTGATTTGAAATTGGTTTGAATTTGATTTGACTTTAATTCGATTTAAATTTGGTTTGAATTTGATTTTGTTTTGATAGTTGAGTTGATAGTTTTGAATTTAATTTAATTTCAATTTGATTTCAATTTATGTTTTAGTTAAATTAGTTATGATTTTATTTTATTTTAATTTGAGTTGAATTGAATTGATTTGATTTGAATTTAATTTGAATTTGATTTGGATTGAATTTAATTTTAATTAGTTTTGATTTGATTTCAATTTGAGTTGCATTTGAAGTGATTTGATTTGAATTTGAGTTGTTTTTATTTAAATTTTATTTGAATTTTATTTGCATTTCGATTTGATTTGAGTTAATTTGATTTTAAATTTAATTCTATTTGATTTCAATTTCATTTGAATTTGGTTCAATTCAATTTCAACTTGAGTCAATGCAATTTAATTTTAATTTGTTTTGATTTGATTTCAATTTGAATTGCATTTGAAGTGATTTGATTTGAATTTGTTTTGTTTTTTTTGATACTCATCATTGCAGTATATTTGAGTTGTTTTTATTTTAATTGTATTTTAATTTGATTTTGATTCGATTTGATTTCAATTTCATTTGAATTTGGTTCGATTCAATTTCAACTTGAGTCGAATTTAATTTCGATTTTGAATTAAATGTGGTTTGATTTGAATTTGATTCAAATTTGATTTTAGTCAGTCTTAGCCTGTAGGCCTGTGTGCCTATTATACAGTGTCCTGTTGTCATACCTATCAGAGAGAAACTTGTGAAAAGTGATTGTTCCTTCGTTTAGGAACGAAGATTTCTATGAGATTCATAATGGATTTTCCTTCAAATTGGCAACAAGTTATGAAACTAAACGTTTTTTTTTTAACTCGAACGAACGCGCAGGGGATGACCCCTATTAATGCGAGGCATTGCGTTGGTTCAGGAAGGATATAAAGGTTAGGAGATAGGATTGAGAGTGAAGTGGTTGTGGACGTGGACGTTGCATATTTGACCTGAACCGAATCATCCTTTGATTTCATTCAAAAAATTTTAATACATCTTAGAATTGTTATGGCTTCTGATGAAACTTAAAAACAAAACAACTAAAATAGGAAGTATTAAAACTTCTGTACATGCTGGCAACTCTGCCGTTCTTATCAGAATCAGTCAGAAACTTTCAAATGCAACACAACGCCCGACTCTCAATGACATTCAACATTCTCGCACTCTCTCTTTCTCTCTCTCTGCGCCGATCGTGACTGGCTGTCCGTGAATCGGCAGCGGCACGTGAGTCGATACAGTGGCGGCAGCTGCCGTAGAACCGACTGAAAATAAATTTCAAGTATTTTTAAGTTTCTATAAGTATGCACCCGAGCGCTGGTAGAACGCACGACCAGCAGTAGCAGCTGTGTATAGCTCGGCCCGTTAAGTGTTGTGTCTGCTCTTTTCACAATTAGAGATCAGGGCCACAACGCTTCGGCGGCGTCGCACCTCTCGCAGCTTCATTAGAATTGTGTTAAAATTAGAAATTGATGCAGAAATTTCATTCAATTGCGGTCATGCAACAAATTCACTGAGGTCAATGTACAACACTCGCTCGGGCTGTGAGCGTCGCGTCGCGTCGGTGTTGTTGTTGTTGTTCTTGATGCACAGACGCCGGCCGATTGCGCTCAGCAGATCGCAGTATCGAGATCCAGCACATTAAGATTGTTTGTGGTGTTGTTGTTGTTGCTATGAGTGCAATTGCGCTGAAAACTTGATAGGCAAACAAGTTGCTTCGACACAGGCAAAACAAATTGAAAATAAAATGAAGAAATTATTGGCAATAATAAAGTGGAAAAACAACTGCGTCAGCGAATTTAGAACATTTAGTATATTGACTTGGATTAATATGCATATATGTATGTATGTACATATGTGCTATATGTGTGTCATGAAGAAATGTTTGCAAGTTCATTAATTAACCCTGGCACAACTATGAATAAATGGATTTCTTACTATTTTAAGACAGCAAAGAGGGAGCTAAGAAAGAAAAAAGTTCACATAGGAAACGAATTTGCATTACACTTACACATATCTACATACACATACATTCACACTGACTAGCGAAAAGCCGCATGTGCCGAATCGTTGCCATTGTTTATAAATAAAAATGCCATAAAACGGGACAGACCAAACGTACGTTTTTTAATCAAGGCAATAAACAACATTGAAAGGCTTTTGTTGTGCATTCGAGCAGACACTCGTAGTGGCGGCAGAGCGGGGCACAAACGCGGCCAAGTACTATCGGAACCTTCAATGCTGCACGTCCTGCTTATCGGTCGTCACTTTGAGTGGCCAAATGATATATATAGCGCTGCTTTGAGCGACCTTTGATAAAACACTTAAATGGCTCTACACGACATAAGCCGACCGACAACAATGTCTCCCACTGAAGCCGCTCGAGTCAAGTGTTCAGTGCTACTTAACACGCACAACGAAACTTCCTGCAATTAGAAACAGTCACCCAATGATTTGGAATGGAAAAGCACCTCAGACTAGCTCACTGCTAGTTTCTTTAGTCACTAATAACAAGAAGACAATAATGGTATTGTTAATTTATTGTTTTCAATGATCATTTACACCACAACACATTCTTTGCTGTTACAAAGAAATGTTTTTCATTTCACTGAAAACACATTTTTTATCAAACAAAAAGCTATTAACTCGCTTCGTTAGGCTTTTTTACAAAAGTTTAGATTTTTTAGGAAAATACCAAAAATTCCTATTGATAATTTGTTTCTTTTTTTTCATTATAAACCGTTCTATGTGTAATCTAGCAGCCTACATACACCTAACATACATACATTCGATACTCGATGCATAAATCCAATTGACATACATACTTATCTGTAAACTGCTACGTATTCATGAAATTCCAATGTATGTTTATGTGTCAACTACCTGAAAACATTCTACTCGCCAAGGAACCAATAAACAACAAGTCAGAGTCACCAAAACACCAAAATTTTATTAAATAAAACTGTTAACTCTGGCACTATTTTGATGACATTCTCATCGTTCCTCATGGCCCATAAAAGCAATAGGCTTCAACTTAAATTTCGTTTTATGTTTTACATTTTATTCGGACAGTGAAGAATAATACAAATAATTTTTTTGAGTATCAGAAAACGAAAAAAGTCAATAATTACAAACATAGCTGCCATACTTTATAGCTAAAATAGGACTATTCTGCAGTTTAGAAGCGATTCTCTGTAATAGATTTTATAGACTTTTTAGAAGACGAGTTTTCTATTTTATTTGATGGTGATTTGATGGGGTGTGATGTCGATCTTGTTAGGTGTTGAATCTTTTGAATTGTGACTTCTGACTGATTGACTTGTGACTTTAGATTTGTTAACTCAAGCATTACACACAAACTTCGCACATTTCAATATAAAAAAATGCTTTCATTATAAAATCAAAAGAGTCAAAACGGTAACTACTGCAATTTTTTAATTTTTTGATTGAAATTCGGACCAGATCTCAATAATTTCCATGGATACCCACTTCCATGTTGCAAAGATTTGATTTCTCTTTTCGTTACTGAGCATAACCGAGAACTTTTCGGCTTAAGTATTTGGCTTATTCGGCCAATTTTAAATCTTCTGCTTCGGCCAAAAAGTTGAATACTTTAGACGAATGTTTTCGCCCTGTAATGCAAGTCAATTTGCTCTGTTTGGATGTATTTATCTGGTTTTAACAATTTTTTTTATATCTGGTTTTAGCGATATTTCGGAAATCCAGATTGCGATTTATTAAAATGCACTCTAATCAGCATTTATGTCTATTGAATTGTTAAGCTTTTTATTTTGGTAAGAAACTGAACTCTCAGATTGTTTATGGTTTTTTTTATTTTTATTAATTCTTAAGTGGAACAAAGAAATTAAAGAAAAAAGAACCCCTAAATTTGATCAGTTTTATTTGTATTCGAGTCCGACCGAATATTTTAGTTATGCCGAATATTCGGCTTCGGCCAAAAATCCACCTTCGATCGGACACTACTACATAAGTACTTTTGGATACTCAGTACAAGATTTTTTCGATTCTAAGTAAGAACTTTTCGTTACTGAATACAAATATTGATACTGAATATTTGATACTGAAAAGAAGTATCGATATTTTTTTAACTATGCTTTAATTGTGCCCCGAAATGTAGGCATAGTTACATATAGGACCTTCGGCATATCTGGGTTAATACTAATAGCGAGTACTGAGTACTTTTCAATATTAAATACCGATACCGAGTACAAACATCGATTGGAATACTTTGGAAAACTTTTCTTTGTTGAATCAAAGAATACAAATATCGATACTGAGTTCGATATGAGTAAAAAGTATTGATTTGATACTGAGTACTTTTCAATATTGAGTACAAGTTTTGATACTGACTTCTTTTCTAATCACAAGTATAAATTTGGTACTGAATACTTTTTGATACTTGGTACATTTCAATACTGAATACATGCTTCAATTCTGACTACTTTTTTTTTGCTGAATACAAATTTCGATTCTGAGTTCTTTTTGATATGAGTTCAAGTATTGAATTTATGCTTTGCTATTGACTGATTTTCGTTACTAACAACAAGTACCGATACTGAAACTTGTTTATTAAGAACAAATATTAATTTGGTACTGAATACTTTTCGATACCGAGTACAAATATCGATTTGGAATACTTTGGAAAACTTTTTGTTGTTGAATACAAATATCGATACTGAGTTAGATATGAGTAAAAAGTATTGATTTGATACTGAGTACTTTTCAATATTGAGTACAAGTGTTGATACTGACTTCTTTTCTAATTACAAGTATCGATACTTTTCAATACTAACAACAAGTATCATTTTCCTATTCCTATTTTGACTAATTTTCGTTACTAGCAATAAGTACCGATATTGAATACTTGTTGATTCTAATAACAACTATCAATTTTTTACTGAATACTTTTTGAGTCCTTTCAATGTTGAATACATGTTCCAATTCCGACTTCTTTTCATTGCTAAGTACAAATGTTGATACTAATAACTTTTTGATATGAGTACAAGTATTGACTTCATGCTAAATGCTTCTCAATACTGAATACAAGTTCCTATACTGACTACTTTTCGTTACTGATTACGAGTTCGATACCGAATACCTTACGATACCAAGAACAAACATTGATTTGGTACTGATAAAAGTATCGAGTTGATACAGAAAACTTTCTAATAGTGAATGCAAGTTCTGAGTAGAACTACTTTTCGTTGCTGAGTAAAAATGTCGATACTGAATATTTTTGGATACTAAGAACAAACATCAATTTGTTACTGAATACTTGTTGATGCTTAGTACTTTTCAGTAGTGAATACATGTACCGACTACTTTTCGTTGTTGAGTACAAATGTTGATACCGATTACTTTTTGAAATAAGTACAAATACTACTGAATACTACATAAATACTGAGTACTTTTCAATGATGAATGCAACTTGCTATACTGACTACTTTCTCTACTGATAACAAGATCGAACTAGTACCGATACCGATATTAACAACACGTTCCGATACTGAATACTTTCTGATTCTAAGAACAAGTTTCTATTTGGCACTGAATATTTGTTAATTCTGAGTCCAAATATCGATTCGATACTGAGTTCTTTTCAGTACTGATTACAAGTTCTAATACAAACTGTATTTCGTTGCTCAGTACAACTATCAATACCGATTACTTTTTAACAAAAGTACCAGTACTGACTCAATGTTGAGTACCTTTTGCTACTGAGTGCCTCTGACTACAGGTTGCGGACCATTTTGTACTCAATATTGACACTTTCAAAAATCGAGACCCTTTCAATTCTTTTGAGTATCGAGTACTTACTGCTCTAATTCAAATCTAAATTTCACTTATGCCAACTATTCGAAGCAAAGTCTTTGTCGGTTTATGACAATTTATGGCAACCATAGCGCGGCGCACTTATCAGCGCAACCACCGCGACGCCGCAAGCGTTCCCTCAGTTAAGTCAATATTCGACTCAGCATAACGAGATTGGGCGGCTGATGAGCGCTTATCAGCCGAAGGCGACCGCAAAACTCGCGTTGTACAAGAGTCATTAACAATATCAGTCAGCCGGTTGTGCTATGTACGAATTGTAGCATTTACGATAAACCGGGCGCGCGCATTAACCAGCGCCCAGAGAGCGCAGCGTGCCGTGGCGAAGAGTGGTCGGGCGAGCGGTGCTGGGGGCGGGAAAACAGCAATCCGGAGGCATGGAAAGGCCGTCGAACGGCCGCAATGCATTCAGTACTGACGAAGCGACGCAACGGTGCGATCGTGTCGGCAACTGAGCGACGTTAGCAGCCGCACGGTTGGAACTTTGAGGTGCTGCCAGCGCCAGCGACGCGTGAAAATTGAAATGAGAAACAATTGCAAATTGCACCAAGTACGAGTAGACACAAAAGTGTAGAGAGATCGACGCGCCAATCGTCGCTAACGCAGACCGCTAGTTGTGATTATTGGGCGGCATTAGTGTGAATTGTAATTTATGTCGAATTAAAAACACACTTGAAATTGCTATGAACTGAGCGATTTTTTTATTAAAAATGTGTTAATGCGCAAATTAACACGAAACGCTTGACATGAGCTGCCGGTCCGAGTGCGAAAAATTTGTCAGCTGCAAATTAGTAAAAAGTCGCTATGAAAACAATGAACCGAAAACTGTTACAACAACAAAAACTAAGAATCAAATACTAAACAGCAAAACTAATTGACAAAATAAATACACCGAATCGCAATAAACAACAACAACAACTATGACCAAGTACCAAAAACTCGACAGCAGCCCTGCCGGCGACATCGACATGCACGATGAGAACTTCTCGCTGCTGTGCATCGATGACAACAATGGTCACAGCAGCAGCAGCAGCAACAACAACAACACCGACAACAGTTCCAGCTACAGTGACAGCACCGCCATAGCGCTGAGCATCGGCAATGCGGACGACAGCATCATGGAGGTGCCGCTGCTCAACAACAACAATGCAAGTGTAGACGACAATTGAAATATGAAATATTTTTCTCGCACATGAACAACGCAATAATTTCATAAATATTTCTATTCAAATCATTGTTAAATCGCTGCGCTTTCACGTTGGCGCTCGTACCATCGCCTATTTGTAGTTGTTGGCTTGTGGATTTCTATTATTTTTGAATTTTCCCCTTTTCACTAAAACGGAAGTGATTAGCTCATTGCGGTATGTTAGTCGTAACACTAACTTCTGATTTGTAGTAATCGCAATTTAGATACATACATACGTGGGTGGTCCGATAAGTACTTAGCCTACAAAAGAAAAACGAAAATCTAGGAAAAGTGGCGATTTATTTCTCAACGTAGTCTCCTTTCAACTCGATACTTGACCCAGCGATGCTCCAACTTCTTTAACCCGTCTGAAAAATACGTTTTCTGGAGGCCTCCGTGGCGGCGATAACCTCCTCATTCGACTCAAATTTCTGCCCGGCGAGTGACTTTTTCTAGTTTCAAAACAAAAAGAAGTCAGACGGGGCCAAATCTGGAGAATACGGTGGATGGGGCAGCTGTTCGTAGCCTAATGCGACCAATTTGGCGAATCACCGACCGATATTGCTCTTTTTCCATTTTTCTGAAATCCGCGGACACGTTCGTTTCCACACGCGGTGAAAACAAAACTACAAATCCAATATGGCTGAAATTTTGACAGTAGCCGTCTACGAGGATGTACTACACGATAGTAAATTTCTCTTACGATAGTGGCACCATCGGGCGGTGAGGCTAAGTACTTATCGGACTGCCCACATATGTACATACATACATATATACACACATGCATACGTAGATATTGTACACAAAAATTTACATCTGTGTACATAAGTATGAATGTAGGTTCTGATGTGAAGGTTACAGTTTTGCATTGTTGTATATAACTTTTGTTTATAACTTTTAAAAAAGAAAAAAATTAGAAAAACCTTAAAAGGAATGGCCGTGGCCCGCTCCATGAGAACGAATTTATTCTTCACAATTCCGTATGTACATAAATAATATTTCTTCCAACTAAGGAGTGAACCAGAAAAAATTTAGAAGTTTTAAGAACACATTAAAAAAGTAATAGTCTGATTTTACTAAAATAAACTGCAGTTTATTATAAATTTCCTAAACTCTAATTCACAAAAAAATGTTATGAAATATAATTAGTGGTTACAAAATTTTCTTATATTTTTTTAACGTTCTTAGTTGGAGACTGGACAGTACATTCGGTACATCATTTTTGCAAACTTTGTTTGTTTTTCTTAAGGTTTGCTTCATTACAGCCCAATATCTTTCAATAGGCCGAAGTTCCAGGCATTTGGGAGGATTTGCCTATTTTGGGACCACCGTGCCACAATTTCATTCATACGATTCCATAGATGACCTGGAGTAGTGCCTTGTCGCTAGGTCTGGCCAAAATAAAACTGTTCCTTTCTGCTATTCAATAAATGGTATAAAGCGTTTTTGCAGACATTCTTTTATATAAATTCTAGAATTAATTGTTCCTGTCGTAATGAACGCCTTGCTCCGCAGACCGCAGGAGCAAATAGCTTGCCAAACCATGAAGCGTTTTGGAAATTTGGTGTATTTCACTTCGGAGTATTTTCTTTGTGTTCCATTCTTATTGTTTGTGGTGAAATAGGCATTCCCAGGCAACTGCTTGAAGTCCACCTTAGAGTAGGTTTCATCATCGAGAATCGAACTTGGTTACGCAATCGTCATACAGTTTTCGAGCCCGCGTCTTTGCTATTTTTTCTTTTGCTTTCGCCCGGTCAGGCACTTTCTGCTATTCGTAGGTCCTTAATTCTTGACTTCGCTTAGATCACATCTCAGTTGATTGCGATGTGCCTGCTGCAGCTGCAACATCTCGAGTCGACCTCGTAGAATTATTCCGATGCGTGCTAAGAACCCTCTTCAGCACTTCTGGGTTACTTGGACCCGTTTTTCTGCCCGATTCTTCGGCTCTGTAGATGGAGTTTCCCGCGTCGCTACGCTCGCATTGCTTTCCCTTGCAATGCTTAGTCTAGACTTCGATTTATCAGTCAAGTAAATGTCCAGTATTAATTTGCGGGAGCACTTTTGCGGGCTCGACATGTTGACTAAAGTAGATCCAAGATGCAATTGACTAATATAGCAAGAAACTGCAATATTTATAGATACTTTTACTCGCAAATACCAGCCTTCTAACTCTTGGCATTTTCGTATGCTGGATGCGTAAAAATTCTAAAATTTTTCTGGTTCACTCCTTTTTCGATCCATGATCAAAACGAACATGTTTTATGCTTCTTAGGGCTCGTAGGATTCCGCCCAACTAAGTCTAAGTACCCTCCTGAGTACCCTCCCTCACACCGCCCATTCCTTTTGCTTTGCTTTTCAGATAAAACTTTAGATCTCGCCCACTTTGAAATGTTCTAATTAAACCTGACATCCACATACCGTCCCATACAAAAAATACCTGAAATTCTTCAATAAAATGAAATAATAATCGAAATTGCAAGCAATACACATAATCCAACGCTTCCTCCAATCTTGAAAACACTTTTCATAGGCCGATTATGGGATCACCAGCAGCTTCTGCTACGAAATCTCCTAACATCTCAATTGTCTCAAAACGCTCTCCGCAAAAAGGAAAAAGTCACAAGGACACACAAGCAAAATTAGTTGAAAACAAAACTTGTGAAACGGTACGAACATTGTTTTTGGGTCAAATAGGCGTTTTGCCGTGGTGTCAGTGGTCGTGGTGAAGAAACCACTAGTTGTCTCTTCACAATTCTGGCCTCTTGCAACGAATATTTTCGCTTAACCCTTTCGCTACAGGTTTTTACTGGGGAAAATTAAAATGTTTGATTTTACGTCTTAGGTTTCTATGTGGTTATATACATAAGCAACATTCCATAAGACATTTTTTAATTTTTATACTCGGACTCTGTATTTTAGAGTGTTTTTCTATGAGAGCAACCACATCGTTGTGGCTGTAATAATTACTTAAACATAAAACTTTTTACGCATAACGAATATTTGAATATTTCTTCATTTACTTCAGCCAAAATTTAAAAAAAAGGTATCTAAATTCAAAGAAAACGTCAAATTAAAAAGTTCTCTAATTTTTTCTGCTTCTTCTTCCTTTACTATGTCAAGATCTACCATTAAAAAACGTGTATACTTCTCTTCTTTAAACTTAAATATTCAGTATATTAATTTCGTATTTTTCCTAAAACTTCAAGCTATTCGTAAGACCAACAAAAAAATTTATTCTTGCAACCATAGAGGATGCAGACGTCCACAAAGTAGCATGTTGCCATATGGCAACAAAATAGCGAAAGGGTTAAAGAAGACACTTTTCAAAACAATTCTGACCCCTAAGCACGGTTGCCATAGTTGGTAACTTTTACCCAAAAATAAAGTCATTCTTTTGTGGGTACTTTCATTAGTGATTAATGAATTTTTGCAAAGGAAGTAAGATGACATTGTTCCATATATGTATAGGACGGCACCGCATTTTTTTAGCTGAACTGGATAATTTTCATCATGTTTGTTTTTTGTTCGACATTTTCGACCTATCACAACACCGGAGGTTAAGACGAAGAACCACCGAAACTTTCTATCTTTTGGTTACTTTTCTAGAAAAATCTAGTTAGAAAAATTGTGGTCGAGTGGCAACCGTACCCCTAAGTTAAATTACGGTAGATAGATTGAAGAGCGCTGTTGTCAGATGAGAACGCACTTAGGCCAAATTAGACCTTTTGTTGAACCATAGGATCACTCAACACTTTCTACTTTGATTTTAAGCCAACCTAAACAGATAATTTAGCGTACAGGCCTCTGGAATCAACCTCTGATATGTCTCTAAAAACCTAAACGTTTTTAACGTTCCTTACAAAGTGAAGAACAAGAGCCAAGTAGGTAAAGAACGATTTATTTATATTTAATATCACTGCAACTTCTCTTGAAATCGTTGACTATGTATCCTAGTCTTAATCTTCTAACCTGGCTGTGAAAGATAAAATTACTGGTGATGACACCAACCGTGAAACTTCCTTACTGAGATCCCTTGTTGAAATTTATTAGACCATTTATGCACATTTAGTCCATTTTTGGACAAATTTTTGGCTGTCTTGCATGCCGCTGAGAGAGCCCAGACTTTATTTGAAGCATATGTCACTGTTTCCTCTAAGTTATTCTGAATAAGTTTAGGTTTTACTTCTTGTAATCAACACACACACGCACTCTGTCTTCTCTATTTTCATCAAATTTTTCGCTACATTTTATGTTATCTGAAAGTTTTTGAAACTTTTTTCCACATGCCCTGAAATGCTCGAATTGCTAAGTTGCCCCATTAACACTAGAAAGACCATTGCGGTAATTTTGACGGTTTTTCATTTTTAAATATTTGTATTTTCTTTAGTATTTCTATCAAATGAAAAATTTTCAATCAAGTGAAAAATTTTATATTTTTTTATTAAATGTATTTTGTCAAAAATTAGCCAAATTCGATAAGTACGTTTCGAGATATCAGCGGATATGAATGTAGTCTTTGTACACATGAAAAACTGGCAGTCTTTCTAGTTTTAATATCCAATGCAGCATAAGTAGGTGCCGTCTGTTCTATACTACAACAATTATTTATCTACAAAATTGACCCAAAATTATTATAAAGAAAACCCGTTGAGATACTAATTCAGTATTTTGATACCCAATGGCCAACGGCAGTTAAGATTTTTCATCGACATAATATATAACTGATCTGAAATGATTATAAAAAGCTTCTGACCTCTGTACACTACTGAGATATTGATTCGATATTTTTCTACCTAATGCCCTGTGGCAATTATGATTTTTTTTGTTTAAAGTTGACCCAAAATTATTATGAAGAACACTCAGCCTCTGACCCCTGTACACTACTGAGATTTTGACTCGCTCGTAGTCAAATAATTTTAGATTTTTCATTCCTCGAAAGCTAATGACCTAGAAGCTAGTAACTACTTAGCATCTAGGAAAGTTACAAATTAGTTAGCACCACTTAGCCGGTGAAGATAGTCTAGCCGGTCTCATACCAGAGGCCCTGGGTTCGATTCCTAGCTTGGGCTGGTGAAACACTGGTCTACTTCTTTTAAACGGGTGGAATTTGTGGTATCACAATGGGCCCATAGAGAGGCCTAAGTACATACCTAACTAGCACCACCTGATGGCGACCTCTCATGATCTGCGTTCCATTCTTTAACTAACCACCCTATATCGAATTTCTTGCTAAATGTCTTATCGAAATTTGTAAGCGCAAAACACATTTCTATTAGCATTTTTATATCTTACACCGTAGACCTTAATTAGTTTACAAGTTGTCATTTGGCTTTCATTTCCTCACTAGTTTCCAGAAGTCTCTGTTTTAACAGAGCAACCTGTTACAAAACGCTAATAAACATTGCTAAAATAAAAATATGGTATTTCGAAGTACATACGTAAAAATATCTAAATGGAAAAACAATTATTTGCAACTTGCTTGAAAAACTTGAACATTTATTGTTTGTATGTAATTCAAAAGTTGAAAGCTATCACTGACACGATAAGCACGACTTAAGGCACATTTTTACATACATATGTATGAGTAACTGTTTGTCCTGACTGACTTACTGATTCATCATCAATAAGCCTACACACCTGCAGCTACAAGCATGAAATTTGAATTGTGGTTTCATTTTAGATATCTTAAAGGTTCTATGACAGAGGATTTTACGATATTTAGGGTCTAAAAGGGGCAGAGTATGGGTTAAGATGTTATATAGAGAAAAGTGATTCAACCCATTTGCAAAGAACAGACAATTTCTTAAAACTTATCGGCAACTCTTTTCGGTACAAAATGGAACGTCAAAATGTATTGTTGAATTTTTTGTGAAAGTGCAGGAAAAAATCATTAAAAAACGTTTAGTCAGACATTAATGGGTTAATGGGCAGAATTTCATCCATGTTCAGACTTCAAACTTGATAAAAGCACTAATGGAAAATACTTCGTTTGACAAGTCATTTAATTTTTTTCCAAATCAAAAACTGACAGGGTCAACAAGCGATTTAGAGTTTGTATGGAGAAATATGATTTAAAGTTGCAATAGGCTTCAAAAAATGATGAAAGCGTTTCAAATTAAATATAATTTGACTTGCTTTCACTTTTTTTTAAATCGAAGTCTGACAGGGTCAACAAAGGGTCAACAATGAGCCAAAAGACTTCAAACTTGATGAAAGAACAGCAAATAAAAGATAATTCGACATGTTTTTACTTTTTTGAAAAATCGAAATCCTACAAAGCGAACAAAGGGTTCAGAGTTCTTATGGATAAATACAGCTAATGGTCCATTAGACATCAAACTTGATGAAAGCACTTCAAATAAAACAGAATTCGACGTGTTTTTACTTCTTTGAAAATGTAAATTTGACAGGGTCAACAAAGGGATAAGAATTTTTAAGAATAAATATGATTTAATGGGTCAATAAACTTCAAACTTGAAGAAAGCACTTTAAATGAAACATAATTCGACGTGTTTTCACTTTTTTGAAAATGGAAATCTAACAGGGTCGACAAAGGGTTAAGAGTTCTTATGGATAAACACAGCTAATGGTCCAGTAGACTTCGAGCTTGATGAAAGCCCTTCAAATGAAACACAATTCGACGTGTTTTCACTTTTTTTTAATATCGAAATTTGACAGAGTCAATAAAGGGTTAAGAATTTGTAGGTATAAACATAATTAATGGGTCAATAGACTTCAAACTTGATGAAAGCACTTTAAATAAATCAAAATTCCACGTGTTTTCACTTTTTTGAAAATGGAAATCTAACAGGGTCGACAAAGGGTTAAGAGTTCTTATGGATAAACACAGCTAATCCAGTAGATGTCAAGCTTGATGAAAGCACTTCGGAATGAAAGGCAATTCGACGTGTTTTCACTTTTTTGAAAATGTAAATATAACAGGGTCAACAAAGGGTTAACAATGTGTATGATTTAATGGGCCAGTAGACTTCAAACTTAATGAAGACACTTCAAATGAAACATAATTCAACTCGTATTTGAATATATTTGTCAATCAAAATCTGACAGTGTCGGCAAAGGGTTAAGAGTACATATGAATAAACACATCTAATGGGCCTAAAGACTTCAAACTTGATGAAAGTAACTCAAATAAAACATATTTCGATTTGCTTTCACTTTTTTGAAAATAGAAATCTGACGGGTTCAACAAAGGGTTAAGAATTTGTATGATTTAATGGGCTAATAGACTTAAAACTTGATGAAAAGATTTCAAATAAAACAAAATTCGACATGTTTTAAATATTTTGAATATCGAAATCTGACAGGTTCGAAAAAGGGTTAAGGGTTTGCATATATAAACACATCTAATGCGCCACAAGACGTCAAGCATGATGAAAGCACTTCAAATTCAAAATAATTCTTCACTTCCTTTTCAGTTTTGTGAAAATCAAAATCTGACGGGGTCAATAATGAGTTAAGAGTTTGGTCTAAAATTTTTCGAGTTTTTACTTTTGGAAAATCAATCAGATTCCGTATGGATTAAAGTGATTCAAGACTATTTCAATAAAATTATGAAATTCATGCGTGCAAATGGCAACTTCGAATGTCCTACAAAAGCTTCCCGATAAATTTTTCACACAAAACTTTCGCATCGGTATTTGAATGCGTTATTTGTCGTTTATCAATAAATCAGTTTCCGGCTTTGCTGCAGATTTACGAAACGAACGAAAATGCCTTCGAAAACGGTTCGACAAAGTGCAGCCGAAATTCGGCCGTTGGCGCAGCAAATAAAGTACAAGTAAAATATTTAGTTGATGAATTTGCCAACGTTTTGGCAATTTTCATAAATCCGGCAGTTGGTTGCAATTGCAATGCATTTTGCACAAACAAAACACTGAATTTATCGTTAAATGCGAATCGCATTTTATGCCGAAACGCCCCCGCCCCCGCCCCCTGCCGATTGGCAAATATGCCATCGAAAATTTCTAAATGAATTAAAAATTGACAAATGAGTTAGAGAGGCTGGCAAATAGACCGACGCAGCGGCAAACAGCACACACGGCAAACGCCAGCAACGTGTTGCGCTGCCCGTTTGTGTACATTGCGGCGCACAAATCGGCCATCGCCGCTGTTTGCGCAGCATTTGCGTGCATGATTTATTCAGCGTGTTGCATGCGCGTGTAAATATGCAGCAGCAATTTCATACTTGCCGTCGCCATTTTTTTTCCGTTTGCTTTGTTTTGGTTGTGTTTGGCTTTGTTTTGCTTCGATTCGATTTGTTTACGTTTTGTTTATTGTTTGCCTTTTGTGAAATATCGAATTTCCTCTGCTCTCTCTCTCTCCACAGAACGACTACACATACGAGCAGCAGCAGCAGCATCCGCACCGGCAGCAACAACTCTGCGCCAGGCACTCGCTGTGCTACTGCGAGCAGCCCGGCTTCGGCGCGAATCTGCACAATAAATCCGCGCAAGAAGCCAAATTCAAAATATTACTAGCGATTTCGCTGTGCTGTGTCTTCATGGTAGGTACACGCACACGCAGCCGCGTCCCTCTGGCCGGTAATCGACGCTGTCTGGGCTCCGCGCTGCATGAATAAAAAATGAGGGGTGTTCACTCGGCGCGGCATTTGCATTTCATTTTTGTACGATTGCAACAATTGCAAAAAGTGGACTAACAGTCAGACTAACAGCCAGTAGGAATGATGAAAAAAACAAATTTCCATATTCCATATTTTAGAAATTCAAAAAAAAAACGGCAACATCTAGCTTTGAAAAAGGTTTGTGTTAGAAAGCGCAAATAGATTTTCTCTTTTTGGTTGAAACAAACAAAATAAAACTCTATTCAACCTATCAATCCATTCAATTTAGAAATGAAACAACTTCAAACTTTGGAAAACCTTTATGAAGTTCACGTTGTTTCTTCTCTTTTGCTTAGAACATTAAAAGCTCTTTTCCAAAATAATTAATTCTACGTGAAGCAGAATTAAAAATAGATCGAAGAAATTTAGGTTTTTGAAAATCTTTAAAAACTTCACATAATTTCTTCTCTTTTGCTTTTGCCTCCTTTTTGAAAATAATTAATTAAATGTTAAGCAGAATTAAAAGTTGATGAAACAACTTCAAATTTCGGAAAATCTTTAAGAACTTCACGCAGTTTCTTCTCTTTTGCTTAGAAAATTAAAAAAAATATTTTCAAACACATTTCATTCAATGTTAAGCAGAATTCAAATTCTAGAAAATCTTTAAAAAGTTCACATAGTTTCTGCTCTTAAAAGAAATACATGGTTTCTTCACTTTTTTTTTAAACATTAAAAAAATTATTTTCTTAAATAATTCATTCTATGATAAGCAGATTTCATTTTTTCGAAAAATCGTTATACATTTCACATAATTTCTTCCCTTTTGCTTAAAACATTTAAAAAAATAATGTTCCAAAACAATTTATTCTATGATAAGCAGATTTCAATTTTTCGAAAAATCTTTATAAATTTCACATAATTTCTTCCTTTTTGTTTAGAACATTAAAAAAATTATTTTCCAAAACAATTTATTCTATGATAAGCAGATTTCATTTTATCGAAAAATATTTATAAATTTCACATAATTTCTTCCCTTTTACTTAAAACATTAAAAAAAAAAATTTCAAACCAATTTATTATATGATAAGCAGAATTGAAGTTTCCGAAAAATTCTTATAAATTTCACATAATTTCTTCTCTTTTGCTTAAAGCATATAAAAAAAGTTTTTTCGAAAATAATTCATTCTATGATAAGCAGAATTCAAGTTTTCGAAAACCTTAAAAAAAAATCACATAGTTTCTACTCTTTTGCAGAGTTCAAATTTTCGAAACTTAAAAAAAATCACATAGTTTCTACTCTTTTGCTTAAAACATTAAAAAGTTATTTTCAAAAACAATACATTCTATGTTCAGCAGAATTCAAGTTTTCGAAAATCTTAAAAACAAAAAATTTTCTAAAAAAATTCGTTTTTCAAAAATAATTCATTGTATAATACATAAGCAGAATTAAAAGTAGAAACCGCTTCAAATTTTCGAAAATCTTTAAACAATTCATAATTTTTTATGTTGCTTAAAACATTAAAAACAATTTTTTCGAAAATAATCTATTCTATGATATTCATAAAAGTTAGAAGTAGAACAAACAACAAGGTTTGGAAAATCTTTAAGAACTTCACGCAATTTCTTCTCGTCGCTAATTCCACATAATTTATTCTCTTTTGTTTAAAACAGTAAAAAAATTATTTTCGAAAATAATTCATTCCATGTTAACCGATTCGAGACGACGATTTTTTCGAACACGATCCCCAGGAGCGAAATTTTGTTTCTTTGTATTGTTCATGTAAGAAAGGCTTCAGATAATTTTTAGATTTTTTGGTACACAGTAAAACCAATGCCAAATTTTGTTTTCCTGTACTTTACAGATTTCATTAGTTGCAGAAAAAATCTTATTTCGACGACTAGCGACGACTCAGAATAACTGATAATTGCACATTACTGTTATTGCACACACGGTGTGCAGGCTGTCTTATAGCCTCGGAAATCCATTGCACACACGGTGTGCAATCGGTCTCGAATGGGTTAAGAAGAATTAAAAGTAGATGAAACAACTTTGAATTTTAGAAAATCTTCTTAAGAAGTTCATGTATTTTTTCTTTGTTTAAAACATTTGAAAAATTCTTTTCGAAAGTAATTCATTCTATATTACACAATTTTAGAAATCTTTAAAAATTTCACATAATTACTTCTCGTTTGCTTAAAACATAAAAAAAACATTTTCAAAAATAATTCATTCTATGCTAAGCAGAATTCAAGTTTTAGAAAATCTTTCAAAAAAATCACATAGTTTCTTCCCTTTTGCTTAAAAAATTAAAAAGTCATTTTCGAAAATTATTCATTCCAAGTTAAGCAAAATTAAAAGTTTATGAAACCACTGCAAACCTTGAAAAATCTTTAAACAATTCATAGTTTTTTCTATGTTACTTAAAAAGTTAGCATAAAAGTTTGCATAAAAGTTAGTGGTAGAGCAAACAATTTCAAGTTTTGGAAAATCCTAAACAAGTTGATATAGTTTTGATATAGTTTTTAATGTAGTTGTTTCTCTTTTGCTTAAAACATTACAAAAGTCCTTTGCTATTCATTCTATGATAAACAGAATTAGAGGTAGAGCAAACCACTTCAATCTTGTGAAAATCCTAAAATTAGAGATAAATTTAGAGATTATTTTCCAGGCATAAACATAAAGCATTATCATCGTCAACTAGTGAATACCCCCAATGTTTTTGTTGTGCGCGAACTTTAATAACAAGTGGAATGCATTGGCCAGCCACGCCCAAGCCACGATTCGCACCGCCATACTCGCACCTAATTAATCCATATTAAACCATATCCGCTCGCATGTCTGTGGGCGTGTACGGGTGAGTGGGCGGATGTATGTGCGGCTGCAGGGGCGCGTTTGTGTGCGTCACATCAACTGAGTGGGTGTAATGTCCAATAATGTATTTCATGTAGATTATTGAATTCCTTGGCGGTTATTTAGCCGGAAGTTTGGCCATTATGACGGACGCTGCACATTTGGCATCCGATTGCATTAGTTTCGTGATTGGCCTTGTGGCCATTTGGCTCAGCAGCAGGCCGCCGGACAAACGCATGTCATTCGGCTACAAACGTATGGGTGAGTGTCAAATGAATACTTTTTCATAATAATGAATCAATATTTGTAGTTTTAAGTACGCTTAAGGTAGAATTTAAATTTTTAAGGAGCGACATGAAAAATTGTCATCCATAAGTGACAACACTGTCGAAAGAAGTCGAATTCAAAGAAAAAAGTTTGTCTGTCAGGCCCCAAGCCGACTCCGAACGGCGGTTAGCAGAATTTCTCTCACTCTTGGAGGTTTAGTTCATTGAAAAATCAAATTAAAATACTTGATAACAACACAACCAGTACACATGGCAACCCTGTCGTTGTCCAAGGTGCAACTTCCTTTTTTATGATGAGCAACACTAAATTTTTCAAACAACTCTTATCAGCGCATAAACGTTCTTATCTTTCATTGAATAATAAAGGTTTTTAACGGTCTTGAAATTAAACACAAAAAGAGTTGTTCAAAACAGAAACCTCATAATTTTTTTGATAATATGTGAGTATTTATGTAGATATGACCACAGCTTAGGGTGTCATAAAAAGTTGTCAGGAAAAAGTTGTAGCAAAAAAAAAACAGTCAAACAATTTATAGATATAATTTTTCAATTCTGTTTTTTTTCATTTTCAATGTAAAATTGTTTATTTTTAGTAGTTTAGTTATTATATTTTGATTTCTACTCTTATTAATTTATTTTTTTTTTATATATTTTTAGTTCTTAGTTTTATTTATTTTAATCATAATATTTCAAAATTGTATTGGTCATTTCTAATTTTTAATTGTTATTTTTAGATTTGATTTTTTAATTATTAATTTTTACTTTTTAACTTTAATATTCAAATTTTTCAGTTCTAATTTTTTTATTTTTTAGTTCGTAATGATTATTTTTTAAGTTTTAATTTTTAGAAATTTAAATTTTCAGTTTTGAATTTTTTTGTTTTTTAAAAAAATTTTAAACTATTTTTTTGTTTAAAATTCTTAAATTTTATTTCTAAATTTGAATTTTTATTTCTAGTTTTTTCTTATTTTTAATCACTAAGTTTTAGCTGTCAATTTTGAGTTTTGAATTTTTTAATTTAAATATATCGTTTTTATTTGTATTTCTATACCTTTGTTTAAGTTTTAATATTTTAAACTATAATTTTAATTTTCCATTTTCTCTTTTAAATGTTTTATTTTAAAATTTTTAAGTGGATATTTTTTATTTAACTAATTTAAATTTTAATTAAATATAGTTTTTAATTTATTAAATTTTATTGTTTTTTATTTTTAAATTCTTGGCTTTTAATTCTAAGTTTTGTTTTTAGTTTTGGTTTTTTAATTTTTAATTTTTTATTAAACTAATTAAATTTTTAGGTAAATTTTAAATTAAATATAATTTAATTTTTAGAATTAAATTTTTTTTAATTTTTTAATTTTTGGTTTTTAATTTTTAGTTTTGATTAAACTTTGTATATTAAGTTGTAATGGTTACTTTTGATTCTAATTTTTAATTTGAATTTTCAGTTTTTAATTTTTAAGTTCTAAATTTTATTTTAACGTGTATTATTTTATATTTAAATTCTAACTTTCAATTTTTTTGGTGACATTCAACATTTTTAATTTTAGTTTTAATTCTTAGTCTTTAATTCTTAGTTTTATTTAAATTTTTCAATAAATGGTTTTCTGAAAGTGTTAAAAATAACAATTTAATTTAAATGTTCTTTTATAATTTTAACTAAACATAATTTAATGCAACATTTAGCACAACATTTAATTCTTAATTTTAGTTTTTAATTTTTTAATTTTTAAGTTTTAGTTAACATTAAACATCAAATTTTTCAAATTTATTTTTTAATTTTTAGTTTTAAATGTTTAACTTTTAGTTTTTCATTTTAAATTTTTATTTTTCAAGTCTTTCATTTTCAGTGTTTAGTTTTTCATTTTTCTTTTAATATTACAAATTTATTTATTAAACATCAAATTTATCATTTTTTTTTTTAATTTTTAGTTTTAAATTTTTACCTTTTAGTTCTAAATTTTACATTTTTAGTTTTCAATATTAAATTTTGAATTTGTATATTTAAATTTTAGTTTTACATATCTCTCATTTTAATTTTCAGTGTTAAGTTTTTAATTTTTTTTTAATTTTGAACTTAACATTAAAAATTTGTATATTCAATTTGTTGATTTTATTGTTTCATTTTTAATTTTGTTTTCTAATTTGATTTTTAATTTTTTAATTTTGATTTTAATAAATAATTTTTATAATGTTTAATTTTTAATTTCATTTTTAATTTCTTAATTAATTTGTTTTTTAATTATAAAGTTTTGATATTTTGTTTTTAATGTTTAATACTTTCGTTTGTTATAGTTTTAATTTTTAATATTTTAGTTAAAATTTTGTTTTTAATGTTTTAGTTTCTAATGTTCAATTTTTAATTTTGAATTTGTAGTTTTAGTTTTAAAATTTTTTTTATTTATTAGTTTTTTCTTAGTGTCTAATTTTAAGGTTTTTATTTTAAATTATTAATTTTGAAGTTTTGATTTTAATTTTTAACTTTCAATTTTTAAGTTTTTATATTATTTTCAGTTTTAAGTTTATAATGTTTCATTTTTAGTTTTTTAAGTTTTAAGTTTTAGTTTGTAGAATTTTTAGTTTTTTTAGTTTTTAATTTTTTATTTCAAATTTGTTTTTCTAATTTTTAGTTTTATTTGTTTATTTGTTACTTTTTTAAGTTTTAAGTATAATATTTCATTTTTAATTTTTAAGTTTTAAGTTTTAGTTTGTAGAATTTTTAGTTTTTAATTTTTTGTTTCAAATTTTTTTTTAAATTTTTAGTTTTAATTGTTTATTTGTTAATTTGTATTTTGTTTATCTTAAAATTTGTTTAGTTTTAATTTGATTAAATAACTTTTTAACGTTTAATAATTAATAATAATTAATAATAATAATAATTGACTGGCACGACAGCCCGCTTACGCGAGACTAAGGCCTAGCTTCCCGCAACTACCCGTGTTGTGCGTGTGAATTTGTACACGGGTTGGAGGGACCTACAGTTTTATGCCGGTTCCGAACGGCAGGTTGGGAGCTTTTTCATAAGCAATTTTTACTCTCAGAGGTTTGACATTTCCAGCTGAGAGGACAGCCACCGAAAGAGAAAACGAGTTTTCCCGTTATTTTTTTAGGTGTTATTACAGGCAGTATTTGAACCTGAGGTTGCTGCCTGCGACTCGCGGTCCAACGCACTAACCAACTGAGCCACGGCGGCTGCCTTTTTAACGTTTAGCAACGTTTATTTGGAGTTCTTGAAACTCACTGAGGTATCACAGCGATACCTCATTCTAACCTAACCTATCCTAACCGAACTTTTATTTGTTTACCGTATCACACAACATTACTACAAGACTTACCATTCGGTATCCATGTCGCGTGTGAATGCTGCAAATTCCTTTTTCGATTAATCCAACCATGTGTCCAACTAAAACGTTACACAATTAAATTAATTCAAGCGTGTCGTGTACTAAGCTCCCTAAAAAACACAAATATAAAAAACTCCAAATAAAATAAGCTAAAAATTCATAAAATAATTTATGGTGGCATCATTGTTGGAATTTTGCATAAATATTCGCGCAACTCTAACGAATTTCAATGCAATTACTCTCATCTCTGATTGTTAATCCAATCAATTTATTACACATAGTTGTTGTTCAAAATATTTCAATTAAAATTTTTTGTCACTGTCTCATTGTTTATTCCACAAAAGAGGTTATGGGCGCCATTGTCTCCATTTTGGGCATTTGGATACTAACCGCCACACTAATCATAGTGGCGATCGAGCGGCTCTACTCCAGCGACTACGACCTGAACGCGACCACGATGATGGTAATATCCGGCATTGGAATTTTAATTAACATTGTGTGAGTAATGCAATTCGCGTGCCAAACCAAACAAAACCAAACCAAATTGACTGGAATAGAATACAAATCATTTTTGGCTCATATCGGTTAACGTAAAAACGCAGTCGATTTTTTAGTGCCGCAGTCATTGCAACGCAAACATTCAATTACGCGGCTTTTATAGTGCATTTTTCAAATGTTTATATTCACACTTTTTTGGTTTGTTATTGTTATGGTTTTTTGTGGCCAATAAATATGTAAATACGAACCTGTAGTTTACAACTCGACTTACTTGCACTCATTTTTCAGCATGGTTTTCATTCTGCACGGCTCGTCGCTGCTGCAAGGCGCCCACGGCCACGGCCACAGTCACGCCCACGCCCACGCACACGCCCACTCGCGTTCACACTCCGGTGCGGCCAATATGCGGCTGCAGGCCAACGCAGCGCCGACCATCGGCAATGGCCTGAAACACGCACCGAATTGGTGAGAATATTGATTTACATTTTTACCGCCGCCGCTGATGGCGTTTTTTATGACGCCGCTCAACTCAAACTCAACTTAACTCATGCGAAATCAATCAAAATTCATCAGTAAGAAGTAAAAGTGTTAAAAAAATCGTTATGAGTGCATATATAACTTTTAATGACGCACGCAACGAATTTTAAAATGCAATGATAAAATCGTTTTGTTGCACTATAAAAAAATGAAGTTGTTGATAATGGCTATTAGTTGAGTAATAAAACTTGCAGTGTTGCCAGATACCTGAAATTACTTTCACCTAAATCTTAAAATAATACTTACTGAAATTTCCTCCAAAAACTTAAAAAATCTTCTAAATTTTTTATAATTTGCGTTATTTTAAAGGAATTGAACTTCTCATAAAAAATAAAAATATACTCATATTTTTTGTTTATTGTAGCCTTTTTTAATTCATCTTCAACTGAACAACAAAAATAAAACATACTCGTATAACAAATAAATTAAATAAAACGTGCCGTTTTGGGCGGGATTTCATTGTGCCAGCAATAAGTGAGAACGAGATACATTTTGTAAGATACAAATTTTTAACACAATAGGGTTTTTTAACAAAATATGTTTTGTTGCCAGTGTTGCCAATAGATCATAGTTCGTTTTCTAAAAATTTCCAATAATCCACTGACGATCCGAAAAATCCCCTAAAATAAAATATAAATGTCCTAACCTATCTCCTAAACAATTCTTCCTCCTAAAAATGTTCCTAAAAGGCCAATAATCTCTTAAATCTAGCAGGAAATCACTGACAACACTGAAAACTTGTAAGGCCAAACAGATCGGAGAACAGAGAGATGTGTATTTAATAATAATTCTGTGAGAATTATTATTAGGTATTATATATTGTTGTCGGCCTCGATAGTCCAGCGGGTAGCGCGCTGTCTTCTCATACCGAGGCCCTAGCTTCGATTCCTAAAACAGATGAGAATTAAAGAATCGCACAAGTGCGCTCCTGGCAGGCAATGGCAAAACCTCCAAGTGTGAAAGAAAAACTGCCAATCGCCATTCGGAATCGACGTTAAACTGTAGGTCCCTTCCCCCGCCCTTTCCCCATCCGCTTGAAATGTGTGTTGTAACACATGTTGTAAGAACAATATTGCATACACATTTCAAAAACGGGTGAAATATGAGATATCACTCTCCTCTCCTTCCCTATCCCTCATGGGTATATTACCAACAAAATTATATATTGTTGAGAGTATCAAAGGACACAGGCACTTTGACATTGCGGTCCATTGTACCCCAACCCTTGCCTCCTCCCCTTGACTAGCAGGTACGCGGGCTGGCAGCTACTACTGGTAGCACATTTTGTCAGCCCCCCTCTGGTTTATTCCGCGGCCTTCAATAAGCAAGTCTTGACATCAAAATTTCCAGAGATTCTAGACCTCATTTAGCCGGTCCGACGCTTTTGTGAAGCGAAGGATAACCAACAACTCGAGTTCCAGTAGCTCTTGCTCCGTTAGAGTTATCTTGCCCAGACACATGCGACTGGAACGTCCGAAAGCTACTCATTCAGTACTGTAGTAAGCAGCAGTCTAACCGTCCTCCAGGCACATGTCGGAAATGGCGGAGGCACGTCCCCCAATTCGGTTGACGTACTCATTAAGCGGGATAAATCCCGTGTTGAGCCACATAATAGTTCTCCAATCATGTTTGCTCAGCCTCAGCAAGTGATTGGTCTTGCTCGATTGAGGCGCATCAATTAACATCTTTGACTGCCTTCACCCCTGTATCCGGTGGCAGCAGTAGTAGTGTTTCTCCTACAGACTGCTACTCCTTGTGCTCCGCCAGACTTCACACTATCGCTGGCTGAGGCCCCTCAAACCATGTCTGCGAGTCAGCTCCAGTGCATCGGATTCCCTTATGTCAGTGTCCCCGAGGACCCACACCAGTGTTCCCGAATTTTCTTTTCTCAGTCTCCCACACAATCTTGGAAGCACGCAACATGACTTGACAGCCACTTGGCTATCGGAATAGATGTAAATTTTTCTACCAGCTATCTACCTCAACCCTCCCCCGCAACTTAAGCACTGCTACACACATAGCAAACGTCTCCGCCTGAAATATCAAGCCTTACTTGAGATTTGAATGTTCTCAGTTCCTGAAAAAATACCTCCCCCATAGCTGGCGTCCATCAGTGACTCATCTGTGTACACGACTGCAGCGTCTGTCTCAAAGCCATCTCAGCCATAGTCATACCACTCAGTGCATTCAGGAATGATGCACCGAAACTGGCGGCGTAGATTGATTTCCGCGCACATAGCATCGATAGCACCTCCTATTTCTAGTGGCAGGCTGCCTAATAAGATCCTCCATGAGAATATGAATAGCCTTATTAAACTTCTAAAAATGTCAAGAGCCATTTTGTCAATTGGATTAAGATTTTTTGTCAATTGGATTAATTAAAAATCTTATAGGAAATTAAAGAATGAATTTCTAAAAAGATGATGCGATGCAACTTTCTTAACGAAGTTCTTGTAGTATCACCATTTAAAAATGACGACTGGTGAGCTCGCTATCAATTCTTCTTTGAAGCTTATGCCAAAAAAACACACCTTGATGGGAAGTGAGTAAGAGAGTACACCCCAGTAGATATATCTATATATATATATTGTGTGGACTCACAGCATTTTTGTTATAAAACCTATCTGCCCTCGAACACATCCTGATCGCCGTGCAACAATGACCAATCACGTTTCTGGTCTGATCTTTCGCACTATGACTGACCACGAAGGTAAAGAAGTATTAAAGATCTCAAGACTTGTCTAATGGAAATATTTCGTATGCGGCCCATAACGGGGTCACTAACCTAACGAGACTGGAAACACAAATCCATGGTCGATCTCTTAACGTAGACTCATCCTTTCCATTGTTCAAACTTAAATCACACAAAGACTTTTAACATGATTGTCATTCAAAAGAAAAAGTAGAAACCGTCCAACACTTCATGTTGCAAGGTCCGGCGCTGGTCAGGAAAAAAACTAAAAATTCTTGACTATCTATGGATCCAAAGAGAAGAAAATTCAAATAAATCTTTCGCACCTATTCACTTTCATCTAGAAGAGCAAATAGTTTAACAAAGACAGAGACCCCCGTTGAGGAGAGGTGCCGTCTCCTGTCATCCGCAGAGGTCACTAATATCTTGAAATGGCATTTCTCCATTCTTACCTCCACCATTTAATCTAGCTCCGACTTAATTTTTCCAACTTATTAACCAATCTAACTTTTTAACCAAACTTTAATCAGAAATCCCTATTCATAGTCAAAATATTTCATTTCAGCGACTCTTCGCATGAGAAAAATCTCAACCTACGCGCCGCCATGATTCACGTCATTGGCGATCTCGTGCAAAGCATTGGCGTATTTCTCGCTTCAGTATTAATAGAATTTTATGTGAGTGATCTATAAACATTTATATAGATTTATATAAATTGTTACTTAATTGCATCCCTTCCACAGCCCAGTGCGAAATTTGCCGATCCCATGTGTACGCTAATCTTTTCGGTGATTGTGATACTGACCACAGTGCGGCTGTTCAGAGAATCGGTGGGTGTGCTGCTGGATGAGGTGCCGCCGAACATAGCGCTGGATCGACTCGAAACGGACTTATCGCACATTGATGGCGTCAAGTGAGAATGCGGCAAATTATTGAAATTAATTCAATTTTCATTTCAATGCTAACATTTTCTCATTGCAACAGATCGGTGCACCATCTGAACGTTTGGAGTCACACCGCCAACCATAACATAATGATGGTCCATTTAGTTATAGGTAACGTTAAATTATTTTATAACTGATTAAGAATATATTTAACTATTTATTATTTTAGATTTCTTCTGTGATAGCAACACAGTCTTGGATCGCGCCACGCAACTCGCTTGCGGCCCCAAATACAACATCAAGCACTGCACCGTACAACTGGAGCGACTATCCTCATAGAGTGTTCATCTGTCTAATTCATAGACACTTAAGTGTTTTTTTTTTTAATTTGCTACCAAAGACTGAGAGCAATGACAGAACGCCGTGTTCGGAGCGCGACAGACCAGTGGCCAGTGCCACTGTCACCGACAATGGACAAAGTCACAACGCAATGTTAGCCTCAATCCAATTACCTCACAAAATTATATAATTCGACTGCATTTGGTCGTGTTGAAAGGAATGAAATGTTGTCATGATTGTAATCCTCAAAGGTTGATATGCTGCTTGTAATGAAAAACTGTGCGGATCATCAAGAAACAAAGCAATATGTATTGATATAAAAATAAAATAAGTAAAATTATTATCAGATAAATGAAAGCAATATCCTGATTATTTAATGCAACAACTTATAAGTTTATGACTTGTTGCAAATGAGGTAAGCGATAAGTCAATTTTGGCCCAAGTCGGGGGCTACAAACAGAGAAGGGTGCACATTAGGGTAACATTAGATCGATTCCAAAATATTTGTATAGTTGCTGGGACACTCTTCTAGAAGCTGTCAAAGGAAATCGTCATCTCTCACTCGAACAATTACAATGTTATTTTTCTGTAGTTCCTGGAACACACTTCGGAAGGAATTTTGAGCCCTACCGTCAGTGCGAGTAATCAGTTTTACACACTTCTTGAAGACATCAAAAAAAAAAAAACGGCAAGGATCCTCGACTACTAGCTATCAATTTGCTGAAGTATTTTTTCAATTCGGGGCCAGATGCGTCCACAACCGCCATTAAACGGCAACACTTGCGAATCTCGCTACCAGAGTTTAAGAAGCTGCAGTTCTCTGCGAGCGATGGACTAGTTCCCTCCCGGCAGTTCTATGCCGCTTGGTAGCAGTCTTGGTTGACAACCGGCCATCAATCTCAATAGTTCTCCTCGTGACGCAGGAAGGACTCAATATTCCTCTCCATTCTGCTTTTCTCTGGGACTCTCACCCTCTTTCCAAGTAAATGCTTCAAGTTTTTTCTTCATGCAGCCGATTTTTGAGGTCTCAACTCACAAGAACATAAACGAACTTTTAATTTGATTTGATTTGATATGATATGATATGATATGATATGATATGATATGATATGATATGATATGATATGATATGATATGATATGATATGATATGATATGATATGATATGATATGATATGATATGATATGATATGATATGATATGATATGATATGATATGATATGATATGATATGATATGATATGATATGATATGATATGATATGATATGATATGATATGATATGATATGATATGATATGATATGATATGATATGATATGATATGATATGATATGATATGATATGATATGATATGATATGATATGATATGATATGATATGATATAATATGATATGATATGATATGATATGATATGATATGATATGATATATGATATGATATGATATGATATGATATGATATGATATGACATGATATGATATGATATGATATGATATGATATGATATGATATGTTATGATATGATATGATATGATATGATATGATAGGATAGGATAGGATATGATATGATATGATATGATATGATATGATATGATATTATATGATATGATATGATAGGATAGGATAGGATAGGATATGATATGATATGATATGATATGATATGATATGATATTATATGATATGATATGATATGATATGATATGATATGATATGATATGATATGATATGATATGATATGATATGATATGATATGATATGATATGATATGATATGATATGATATGATATGATATGATATGATATGATATGATATGATATGATATGATATGATATGATATGATATGATATGATATGATATGATATGATATGATATGATATGATATGATATGATATGATATGATATGATATGATATGATATGATATGATATGATATGATATGATATGATATGATATGATATGATATGATATGATATGATATGATATGATATGATATGATATGATATGATATGATATGATATGATATGATATGATATGATATGATATGATATGATATGATATGATATGATATGATATGATATGATATGATATGATATGATATGATATGATATGATATGATATGATATGATATGATATGATATGATATGATATGATATGATATGATATGATATGATATGATATGATATGATATGATATGATATGATATGATATGATATGATATGATATGATATGATATGATATGATATGATATGATATGATATGATATGATATGATATGATATGATATGATATGATATGATATGATATGATATGATATGATATGATATGATATGATATGATATGATATGATATGATATGATATGATATGATATGATATGATATGATATGATATGATATGATATGATATGATATGATATGATATGATATGATATGATATGATATGATATGATATGATATGATATGATATGATATGATATGATATGATATGATATGATATGATATGATATGATATGATATGATATGATATGATATGATATGATATGATATGATATGATATGATATGATATGATATGATATGATATGATATGATATGATATGATATGATATGATATGATATGATATGATATGATATGATATGATATGATATGATATGATATGATATGATATGATATGATATGATATGATATGATATGATATGATATGATATGATATGATATGATATGATATGATATGATATGATATGATATGATATGATATGATATGATATGATATGATATGATATGATATGATATGATATGATATGATATGATATGATATGATATGATATGATATGATATGATATGATATGATTTGATTTGATTTGATTTGATTTGATTTGATTTGATTTGATTTGATTTGATTTGATTTGATTTGATTTGATTTGATTTGATTTGATTTGATTTGATTTGATTTGATTTGATTTGATATGATTTAATTTAATTTAATTTAATATTATTTTATTTTATTCAGAATTTCTTGGAAACTCGCCCAAATTCACTATGAAAATTTTACATTGTACAGTCGTTTTTGTTTGACTTGCTTTAAATTCTTCCGCTACACACGTGTAATGTGAAAATCTGCGAAAAAGCTGCGCGCAACAACAACAACGCAATGTTCTGCTGACATACGCACGTTGTGTTAATAAGTGCTGCATCCTTATCGGGCAGACGTCAACGGCTGCGAAGCTCGATGCAGCCGCGTTTGTTCGTTCGTATGCAAACGGACGGCGTGCGCCACCGAAAAGGACAGCGAATTAATTAAATATTTTCATTTCAAGGCAGCACAAAGCGTCAGGAAACTCGCAACTGAACTGTAAATTGCAATAATTCGCAGCGGGACAAGCCAAATGCCGAATGCGTCAAATTCAATTTGCAGCGCGTCGACAACGAGCCGAGGCCGAGTTGAATTTGGCGTCGCGCATTTAATTGCATATTTTTATTTGTGAAATGTCTTCTTACCGTTCAATGCAGGGTTTGACTGACCGTTCGGGCGGCCATAATTAGTAGGAAATGTTCAGTATTCATTACTTGATTGGGTCACACAGGTAGTGCGAGAATTTAAGCGATACCGCGATGGAGGACGGCGCGCCGAAAGCGGAATTAAATTAACCGCATTGCAGTGCGGCTGCAGTAAAAGCACAAAACGGCAAACGGGAAGCGCACGCAACAATTACGGCGTGTAAACTTACACAAAAACACACACACTCACTTACTTTATATATTACATACATACATATATAGTATGTATATGCGATATATAACACACACGTAAGCAAGTATATTCTTGGGTCAGCAGCAGGCGAGACATTCATAATGCACAATGCGCAGACAACAACATTTACGCTTCAGCAAATTTAAAATTATGCGAATTTTTGCACACGCATTACAATTAATTGTAACAGACATCCATGCAAAAGCGCTCACACAAACATATGTGTGTGTGTGTGTGTGTGTGTGTGCTATTGGCCGTATTTACAGTGCAGTGCAGGCATTTAATTGCTTTTTAACATCGTGTCGCATTAAGCAGTTTTTAAGCATTTCAGCGTAATTGAATTGCTGGCCGCCAAAGTGCGCATCGGTGCCCTGCAGCGCTGACGCACTGAAGTGGCGCACGCTCGCCTATTCACCTGCGCACTCGTATGCGAAAAAGTCGTGTACACGCGCAGCTTCCATGGCACGCGGACGCTTTTTGTGACAATCAACCTCGCTCGATCCTCTTTTAATGGCGCTTCGTTGCATTTTATGATTAATAACTGGCGCTTTCATAATTAATGCTGCGGCATTAATACGCCACACATACATAAACAGTCTTATCTGTCGAAGCTGTTAATGCGATCAAAATGAGTTATTGCCTCCACAGTCGCTTAACGAAAGGAAATCTGCTGGAGAAAGGCGAAAATTCGACATCGAATTAAAAACAGACTTTAAGTGTACACTTTTCATCATATTCGATGGCCACAAAATTGCACTTGCAATTCATATTTACACGCATGCATACATACATGTATGTTAAATTATATAAACTGGGGCAAAGTAATCGAAACAAGTTGCCGTTGTGTTTCTTTTTGGTCAACTTTTCCAGCATCTGCGAGTGACCTCTATAGATATGAATGGAGATAAGGGGAGGCTGCGAAAGATTTATGGGAGAACTGAAAAGAAGCCAGAGACAAGATGACTCTAATGAAGGTTGAACTAATGGAACTCGAGTTGTCGAATATCCTTTGCTTCACAAAAGTGATGGGCCGGCTTAATGAGGTCCAGAGCCTCTGGGAAACTTGATATCAAGGACTGGCCACAGAATGACCCAGTGATGAGGTTGGCGAGATCTAAGTACTTCAAGTAGCTGCCAGTCTGGGTACTTGCTAGTGAAGGGGGAAGGAAATAGCAGTGGAATAATGGACAGCAATGTTTAACCCTTTCGACCCCAAAGTTGCCTGAGAGCAACTTCACCTATTTGTTATCTAATAGCAACAGCTACGATTGATTTATGGGATTAATTTAAGTAGGCAACCACAAATTAATATTTTTAGAAGTGAATTCAAAGTAAATTACAAAAATCTTACTCTTATCCCCAAAATAATTTCCAATAATTTGCAGCGATGACAGAGAAAGTTTGTGTTCTAATTGAAGTCTACGAATTGGGCGCGTTTGATCAAAACTCTGTTTCTTTAATAATGGTTAAATAAAGTGATAATTTTGTATTTGTCCATAAATATTAAATAAGTTTTTTGTAATTAAATAATATTGATAAAAAATGTATTTAACCCGTTTTAAGCTAAAATTGTTCAAAAGTAAACTTAGCTCTAGAACTCTAACAAAGAGGCGTGGCGACTTCAAATGTCATGTGCACACTTCTTAGACAAATGTTTCATGATTAAAATACCAAAAAGTAATATCGAGAAACAGGATTAAATTCGGGGTCGAAAGGGTTAAGTGCCGATGGACACTCCCAAAAATACATAAGAGTAATAATAATAATAATAATAATAATAGTCACAAAAATATGTTATAATAATAAAAGGTTATACCGAAAGATTAAGTCTAAAGTAATGTTACAGCAACGGATCTATAACCAAATGATCAGGGATGTGCAATAAGAAAGGATCGATATGACTGACTGTGGTTGCTTTCAAGTTGTTGTGATAGCATCCGGCAAATCTGTTGTTTATTATTCAGTCACAGTGGGTCCAAATGCTAAAACTTTCTTATCAAATTGAGTATTTGTCACTGCAAAGGATGCGCCCATTTTACAGCAGACACGATGGCCCTTTCAAGTTGACTCTTCAATACTTGCTGGCCAAATTCAACAGTGGCCAATCAGTCAACACTCGTACGTCAAAAAAACTTCAGATCGGCTGAGAACATGGCCGCTGTCCTCGAAAGAGTGCAGGAAAAGAGGAGACAGTCAATTCTCCGTCGAGCATAAAAACTCAGCCTTACGCAGACTTCAACTTGGCATATTTTTCGTCGTAAAAAATTCAACTGGCACAGAAGCTGAACATTAATGACCATAGACATAGCACCATGGGTTGGTTTGTTGACTGAGCTTTAGAAGAAGACCCCCAATTGTTTCCATAAAATCATCTTTAGACGAGTTGTTGCATTTTTGAATGAATGGCTGTGGCAACAAAAATTGCAATGAGACTTACGTGAGGGTCAACATAATCCAAAAAAGTTACTGTTTGCTGGAAGCTGATACGAATATGTTTCAGAAATTTGATCTAGCTTGTTCACACTCCTTTTGGAATTTCTTAGAAATTTATTACTTGCTAGAAAGTACTATATGTACCTACTATTTATATTGAAAGCTTCAATTAAGATTTCATACCAGCAAACATAAAGTTTTCGTACTATTGGGTTTCGATCCCTTGAAACTTAAAAGCTCTTGTACTGCTCATTGAGATGTGTGGGCGAAGCTACGCCCTTTTTAAATGCCCTTTTCTCCTTCCTCCCTTTTCCCCTGTCGAAAAATAGCCAATAGTAAGTTCGATCTTAGTGTCACTGATGTGCGACTTATTGTTCCGAAGTTATGTTCAAAATTTGGATCGTTAAAAGAGTGCCACGCCCATTATTAAACGCCCATGAAATATTTCCAGTGGAACAGTGTCTACATGGGGACACTGCACGAAATTGCAATGTTGTATGACTCATAATTTCGATTTTACTCCATAGTAAAAAGGGTGGTATAGCTAGTGCCACGCCCTCTTACCAACACAAAACAAAACAAAAATGCCCGAAACATTTATCCACGACACTTTGAAACTAAATCTAATAAAATTCACATAGCATCGACGAATTTATTGCGTTCAGTCCTATGGGTCATAAAATGACCCTAAGGTCAAATTTGTATAGTTGCTCATTTGCACGTAAACCAGTGTTGCAAATAAAATTAAATTTAGCGTATATTCAAATGGCATAAAATTAGTCACTGAGTCCAAAGGAAAACAATTCTTTACCAGAAATAAGAAAGTTACGGCTCTTTAAAGTCAAATTTTACTCGAAAATGACCCTAAGGTAACAGAAGTGTTAAAGTATTAAATAATTTAATTTATAAAATTAAAAAACACGAGCGTATTATTTTTAGAATTTATTTAATAAATTAAATAAGCATTTTGTTGTACGTTGTGCAATTGTGAGTCCATAACCACTTCACTCTTAATCCTATCTCCTAACCTTTATATCCTTCCTGAACCAACGCAATGCCTCGCATTAATAGGGGTCATCCCCTGCGCGTTCGTTCGAGTTAAAAAAAAAAAAAAAAAAAAAAAAAATTTACTCGTTGCTGCAGTTTGCAGCTCTATTATTCCTTGCGGCATCATTGCATATGTGATGTGAAATTCATCCCTGGAATGATAACGTAAAGCCGTTTATTCTATAAAGAATTGGAACAGTTACTTCCTGGGCTTCAATTTTGCGAAAAGAAAGGAAGCCAATAATATAATCGTGTGTTATCCTTAGCAGTACATTCACTAAAGAAGAAGATACTCAGTGAAAGTAAACGATGGGACGCAATCCGGGTCAGCCGAATATATTCATTTTCTTCTTCGGGAAATCGAATAATGTTAATTAATACAAGGTGCGTCCCAAAGTAAACAGGACTTTTGCAATAGGGACGTTTCTGGTGGCGCCATCTATGTGTGAGGACATGCGTTGGAAAGGTACATCTTTCATTCACATACTGTCTAAATTTCATGACATTTGGTCTAGTAGACGCCGAAATATCCCGCTCAATGTGACAGTATGTTTTTAACTTTGGTACGAGAATGTCGATCGAACAAAGAGCTAATATTAAGTTCTGTTTTAAACTTGGTAAAACTTTTACCGAAACGTTTAAATTGTTAAAGCAAGTTTATGGTGATGATTGTTTATCCCGTGGCCGTGTTAATGAGTGGTTGAATCGATTCAAGAATGGTCGTGAAGACTTGAATGACGACGAACACGTCGGCCAGTCGAAATTTGTGATTACTGACGATGCCATCAAAACTGTGCGTGATTTTATCAAAATGCAGCCATAATCATCATTGGAATTGATGGAAATGGAATTGAACATCTCCAAAACATCAATTGATCGCATTTTAACCGAACATTTGGGTCTCCGTAAAGTGTGTTCTCGCTTCATTCCGCACACTTTAACCGACGACCAAAAAGCGCAGAGAATTGAGCACGCAAAAGACATCGTTCGGGAAGCCAGACGTGATCCAAATTTCTTGTTCAACATCGTAACCGGTGACGAAACGTGGTGCTTTCAATATGATCCCGAAACAAAGCGTCAAAGTGCCGAATGGAAGCACCCAGATGAGCCAAATCCGAAAAAAACCCGCCGTGAGAAGTCAAAAATCAAAACTCATCTCATTTGTTTCTACGATTCAAAGGGAATAATTCATCGAGAGTTTGTTCCACCGGGAAAAACAATTAACGCTTTGTTTTATGTTGAAGTTTTGAAGCGTTTGGTGCATCGCATTCGTCGTATTCGGCCAGAATATCGCGAGGAAGGAAGTTGGCGTTTATTGCATGATAATGCACCGGCTCACAGAGCCCTAGTTACGACCGATTATTTGACCAAAAATCGCATTTTTACCATCAATCATTCACCGTATTCGCCTGATATGGCTCCCTGTGACTTCTACTTATTCGGTCAGTTGCATTTGCCGATGAAAGGAAACCGGTATAAGGACGTTGAGGACATCCAAAAGGCTTGTACCAACATTCTGAAGGCGATGCCGGCCGATGACCTAAAACACTCATTCCAAATGCTTTTGGACCGTGCAAAACGTTGTATCGAAGCAGAAGGAGAGTATTTTGAATAAATAAAAAGAATTATACAAAAATAATCATCCGTTTTCTTTATTTTATAAAAGTCCTGTTTACTTTGGGTTGCACCTTGTATATATTATAATTTGTATTGGTTCATTGGTGTCAATATCTAGTATAACTTTAATATTTTGGCATACTTTTATAAATTAAACTTCTAAACTGAGTAATTTTTGGTGGGCCACGGGAACAGGATTTTTTGCGAAATCATTTATTTTTGGACGATTAACGATTAATGGTTATTATCTGTTATATATAACATAATTGTCCAAAAATTAGTTACGATATAGTTTTAAATTCTGAAAAAATCGCAAAAATTAAAGTGCCCGAGAAGAATATCAAGAACCTGGACATGGTCTCCATGTTGAACTTATTTGACTCCAGTAAGGCCAAATAGTCGCTTTACAATAATAAAAGTAATAACTAATTGTTAAAATCAGATTGTCTAAACTTTTTTGTACAAAATTCAAAGAAAAAAATCGGGGTCATTTTATGACCCAAGGATCAAATGTGCGAGTTTTTCCTAGGGTAACAGAGGGGTTAAGACAAGTTAAAATGTTAAATCAATATTACTCATACGACTCGGTGTACCGTTTTAAATATACAATTCTTTTCTACACTCTACAGTGGACTAATATTTGTTTTTAACTCTTCTCTCCAAATACATAGAATTTTCCATCGTATGCAAAGTTGTGCTAAACGGTGTAGAAAAAATAAAAACCCAGACGCACGCGCGTCATATCAAAATAGACATTAATTTTTCGGCACACCCACAGCACTTTGCGTACTCTTCACATTGGCAAAGTCATAATTTTCGTTGTGGCGTCAACTCGCACTGCCCGATTTGGTTATTTATGAGCGAAACGATTAAAGCGCGATACATTCCACTTGAATGGCTCGATTCATTGAACGTCGACGAAGCGTTGGTCGCGATTTTGGATAGGACCGAAGTTGTTGCCGCGGCACTGGCAGCAATTAGCAAAAAGCGAAATTCAAATGCACAACAATAAACGTGAAATTGTTGCTGCAAATCCACAGCACTTGAAGAGTTTAGCAATTCAATGGCGCAACGGAAGTTTCGATGCTTTGTTGATTTCTGTTCTCGACTGTGTGTCCTTCACCGAAGGTGAAAGCCCCCTTAAACCGTTGGCAACACTAAATCGCACAGTGTTCACATGCAAATGCATTACACACTTTCAAATTTATATTTGGAAAAATCAACTGAAATTCATTCAAATTCAGCTTAAGTAGAAATGCTATGATTTTTTTATGTTCTTTCATAGTCAGCATTTTTAAATGGAACGCTAAACCATTGAACAGTGCATAGAAATGGTTTCAATTTTCTTTAAGAAATATAAAAACAAATTCGAGTTCTATTCCAGCTCAACAAAATATCGCAGCATTTGGGAAAAGCCTTTCGTTTGCTGATCGAGCAGTCAATGTATGACGCCAAAGCAAGAAAATATGGCCGAAGACCCAGACCTCTCGATTCCTCGTCATGTACAGCGAGTTGGACTTGCTGTGACTTTAATTTGAAAAATTTTGGGTAAAAACTAAAGCATGCATTCGCATATTCGTATTATTTATGTATAGGCTTTAGTACACTACGACCATTTTGATCTTTTGTGCAGCCTTTATTTTAACCTTCCACGTTTAGGCTTTTTATAAATTTCAGCACTTTTTGAGGTTATAACTTCCAGACGATTGCTGGCGGAATTGTCACCTGACCAAACTGGAGAAACCTCTTTCTGCTGAGTGCAGAATATTCACATAGAAAATGGAGCGATGTTTCGTGTTCTAACTCACTCATCCGTGAAGGATATTTCCATATTTTTCAGATGGTACCTGAGTGAGCAATTCGCCATTAGGTACCCAGTGAGGATGCGAAGGTTCTCTCGGTTTGGGATAAATAGTTTGTTTGTTTGTTGAAGTGAAAGTAAAGTGACTTTGGAAAAGTGTAAATAAAGTGACTATAATAGTAAACTGTGTTAAAAAACTTCAGTGTGTTTTATTTTGGCACAATCCAGCGATACGAACTGCGCTTGCTTTGGCCAATAGACCCAATTTTTATTATAGTATTTATTTACGAATCTTTTCTCACAAGGTTGTCTGCTTTCAATGGCTGCCTTTAAAAAAAAGCATTTTGGGTAACTATGGGAGAAATTCAAAAAAACACTGACTTATCAAACTGAAAAGTTTCGGGAAATTTTTCATTTAAGTTAAATATATATGTAGAAAAACATATAGAAACAAATATATAAAAAATACTCAAAAAAATATAGAAAAAAAAATATTTAAAAAGCATTAAAGAAAAACTTAAATATGGAATTCACTGGTCGGCTTTTTATAATTTACACTCATTTGGATTTTAATATCAGATTTTTCAGAGTTATGAGTTTTGGTTTTTCTTTTACCGAAATTTTTTTTTTTTGTTATTTTTTTCGAATTACAACATTTTGTAATAAAAATTGATTTTTAAATAAACGTTGCTATGTCTCATGTAATTTGTTTTTAGAATTTGTATGAATATTTTATTCCATTTTCGTGCGCCTAATTAATCGAAATTAAGCACCAACTCAACACGTCGTCAAATACACTTTTTCTGAATTTGCGACATTTTCTGCATATAAATGCAAAAAGGTGTTTTGTAGCGCACCACAAATGCTACGCAGCGGACAAGAAAGTTGCAAAAGTTATTCAAGAGTGCAGCACCCTTCAATCATCAGCGCTCGGAGGAAAAAAAATACAAGTATTTTCAACATCACCGCCACCCCAACAACATGATTTATGCTTGTCGTTAGTAACTTTAGCGTTGAAGCAGATTTTGTGCGTTGCCGAAAAAAGCGCACACTTTTTAATGGCCCACTCAGGCGACCACTCGAATCGAGAGGCTGAATTGCGCTCAAATGACGACTGCATTAATGACGAACATAGAGTGAGTGAGTGCCAAAGTCGCAATCCACCCCGCACTTTGGGAAATTGTAAAAAAAAAATGACAAAAATTAAAAGTACTCCGCGCACACGTCAACACACACGCACACATGCAGACGTCCATAGATGCTGCGCCAATTAGGACTTACGAGCACTCCTTGGCGACTCATTCCCATCTCATCTGAATAATTGAAATTTATGACTTGCTGTGTACGATTATTCATCTTTCCACGAGAGCGAGCACGGACTTTATCTAAATTAGCGCAAATTCGGTTTTGTTGTTGCATTATTAATAATAACGACAGCTATGTAGTGTGAAATTTTGTTCAATTTAATACGAATCTTGATAAAATTCTGTACTCAACTGCGAAAGGTTTAAACGTAATTCTTTTTTGTTTGATCATAGAATATTCAAATCCTTTTTTTCATTCAAGAGAATCTCCATCTTTGAACTTATTTGTAAGTTTAATGTCGCCCAGAAGTACTTAAAAAAAATGGTTGATCTCAGAAACATCAACTTTAGATCACATTCTAAAGGGTGTAACTAGAGCTCGACCGATTAATCGGCACCGGACACTATCAGCCAATAATCGGCTTCGGCCAAAATACAGGCCGAAGGCCGAATTGTTCAACAAGTTATTCTGCCAAAAGTTATTCTAGCTGGCTATCCAAATCATTTAATCATTTGGTTACGAAAATAACTTTGTGCTGACCAACGCAAACGCAGTTCGTATCGCTGGATTGTGCCAAAATAATGCAAAACATAACTGAAACTCTTTAATTCAGTCCTCTTCAGTACTCACTTTATTTACAATTGCACACAGTCACTTTAATTCACTTCACTTATTCGTATCGTTATCCGTTGTCGTAGAATATCCATTTTTCATTCCCCGTCAGAGTGCGATGTAAAAATCCCTTTCTTGTTTTCCTTTGAATCAGTTGCTCGCAAGTGATAAATTGCCTTATTTAACACAAAGTTGGACATATTCAACACAGTAAAAATCAAGATTTTTCTAATAAACTTAAAGCGATATTAAGTGAATAGTTATAATAGAAGCCATTGTATAGAATTTATTTACACATTTATTTGTTTATTTTTTTCTTAGTCTGTAAGATCTTGTGCACCATAGACTTAATAAACTTGAAATGAAATAAAATTATACGAGCACCCACAAATCATCAATAAGTGGAAAGCCAAAATGTATTTTTAAACAATTTCTTCTATGAATCCTTGAAGTGATCAAGGGAAAATCTTTTTGCAAACTAAAAGTAACGTAGTTATAATAATTACTTTCATAAAAGAATAAATACTGAAATGATGATCCATTCGACGAACCAATAGGCCCCAAATTTTCAATCGAGCTTAGGTTCGCTGGCCACTCCAGAACAGGTACAGATTTTGCCCTCAGCCATGACATTGTATCCTTACTTGTGTATGGTTGCGTTATCCTATTGGAATAACCAATTTTTATCCTTGTTTTCGTAGAGGAAATTGATGAGGCTGCTTTGAAAGACTGCAATGCGGCATGAACAAAACTGAAGCTGCAAAGTTTGCTTTGCAGTCAACGCACTCCAGACCATTAACCCATATCGGCCCAATGTTCGATTAATCGAACAATAAATTTTAGCATTTTCCATCCATTTTTTTGGGCTGTTCTTTAACCCTCTACTGCCCCATACGGCCTTAAGGCACGGTCCACCAAAACCTAGAAAAGTCCCCATAAATTTTTATTTTTTTAAATGAAATTTTTAGGGCATGTTATAGATAAATTAAGTTGTAATTTCTTTAATGTAGCACGGCTGTAAGCATCACATATTTCCCATTTTTATCAGTTGAAATTTGAACTTCGTGGAAATTAGTAGAAATAATTATTTCGTGAAAAGTAAAGAAAAGAAAAAATTATTAAAAATACTTTTCGTTAAAAGATTAAAACAATAAAATTATGAGTGAGTACCTTGTAATGTAATTTATTAATTTGAAGTGTTTTATAGTGAAAAAAAGGATTTACAGTTACTTTTTCGGCTTGGGAAAGCAGACTGCCTTTAGGCTGCATCAGGCACCAAAGCGAAAAGATTTAATACATTTGGTCACTAACGTATACTTGTATGTGGTTTCCGTTTTATAGATATCAATCGGCATTTTAAAAAAAAATTGTCGGTTTTATGGGATAAAGAAGAACCGGAAGTTTTCGAAAACTTTGATTCCGATGTTTTCGAAGAAACTGATGAAGAAACTGGTGAAGAAACCGTTAATGAAGTGGAAAATAGGAAATTTAGTTAAAATTAGACATTTTTCCTCTTTCATTTGATACCATTATCTTCATCATTGCACAACGGCAAATATTTAAAAAAATATTTTAAATATGTATGTTCTTAAAATTTTACAGTCCTTTAAAAAGGACTTTGAGTCAGAAAATGAAAAACTGACTATGCCAGGATATTACAAATGACCTTCTAGTTTCACGTATATATCAACATTTGGATGGGTCTTGGCAAAAATGTTTTTTTTTGTCGCACGGTGTAATAAATGTAAAGTTGGTGTTCACTCACTGCTTCATAACTTTGTCATTTTTCTTTCGATTCTACCGATGTGAGGCTTCATATTTGCTCAAATAATATATCTTTCATCTTAGATTTTAAAACTAGAGCAGATAATTTATTTTATCCATAAAAAAATCATTCAAAAATTTATGATTTTGAAAATGGTCGAAAAATTAACTTTTTACCACTTTCACCGTCATTAACTTCCCCAAATCCCATCTGATTTGGGCAATCTATATATTGCTGGAAACGCCAAGGAATTATCTTCTTACCGTTTTATGAGATAAGTGCTCATAACTGAAACAATAGGGAAAAACTGTTTTTTCGAAGATTTTTCGAAAACGCTTCTTAAAAAAATTTTTTGATTTGCAGTTTCGTGTTCAGCGGTCGAAAGTTAGTCTAGAAAACACTTTTATTTTTACGTGCGTTTTTCGTATCGAGTAGTGTAATCAATAAAACGTGAAACTGTTCATCAGTTAAATTTTTTTAGCTTGTGTGCCCAGTACGGCTTTAAGGCACGCAAATTTATATAGGTTTCACGCAAACACAGAAGCAAATTTTTTTATTTGAAAAATTGTCCCTTCTTATATGCAGTGTTGCCAGAAAAAAAATTTGGTTTGGAGCTAAAATTGTGAAAAAACGAGCAAAAAAGAGCTAAACACATTTTTTTTGAGCTAAAAAAAGAGCTACATTTATTTTTTAAGCATTTATCAATATTAATATGTTTTTACGTATTATATTTAAATATATTTATTAACTAAACAACAGCTACATATATATCTGTTCAATACATATCTGTTAATTTAAAATGAAATAAAATTCACTTTTGCACATTTGTCGTTACTACAAAACTTAAAAAGGCTTACATTTTTTAAAATACTTTGTAGTTTAAATAAAATACAAGTAGTTACAAACATCACAAATAGTTATTACAAATTTGAATCAAATATTTCATCTTCCGAAGAAGAATCGTTATTATTACAGTCGTAAATGTTGTTTGCAGTCATTAAGTTTAAGGCAGGTTTCTACCTTGTGCGGCCGAGAAAACATGTTTTTTTGAAAAATTGTTGATGGGAAGGTTTTAAAGATAAACACTGGAAAATTTTTTCAGATGTAGGTATATGTTTATTGTACAAGTAAAAAAAGTTTCAAGATAAAATATGCAAAGGGGGGGAGGGGGCCATCGAGCAATGGCGGAAGGACTTTTTGACTCACGGAAGTCCTGCCGCTGTTTGAGATGACTTGAAACACAAAAATGAAATTGTTTCTTATTCTGTATCCTTTTGTCTATGGCAGGAACTAGGATTTAAAAAAAAAAATGAAAAATGAAGGAAATATGCGATTTTGACTAAAAAATTCAATTTTTACCTACTTTTTTCAATACAAATTTCTATTTTCAATGAGAAAAAATTATTATTTCTTGAAGATCCTAGTTCGTGGCGTAGCTAAGACCTTGATAAATGACTGTTTAAAATTTCGTAGCTATTGCTCAACTCGTGTGGCCTAAATCACTTCCGCCAGGTCAAAAAATGTAGTTTTGAGAAAAACGCGTTCAAAGTTTTGCTTCAGCAGGTCGGCGCGCCCGACACCGCTACCTGTTTCTATAAATTGCTTCCGTAATTCGAAAGATTTCAACTTCAAATTTTGGGAGCGTATTCTACAATCATGTATTAATCCAAAAATGCATGAAAAAAAAATTGGATTTTTTTAAACGCACAAGGTAGAAACCCCCCTTAAGAGATCATCATTTATTGCAAAATCATGACAACATTTATTCAGCCTTATAACCCTAATTCCCAGAAGTGAGCCGCTCAGTCTCACTAAAGATATCAAATGGTGATAAATCCTATACTAAAAGATTTTCGATTCCAATCGTTTTATGTAATCCTCTAATCCTCATTTATAAATTTTACTTTTTAGACAGTTTTTCTACTATGTATTTTTAAACAATTTTTAGAAAATGCAACGTAACCCCAGAAGTGAGCCTCAGAAGCTCATTTGAACAAAAACACAAATTTACTCAGAATTCCTTGACTTTTTGTCCACCATATGGAAGAATATTTTTATTTTTCATGTTTAGGTGCATTTTTATCGTATCAAGTTCGAAGTTGTTGAGCCTATCACTCATCTAGTCGGCATGGGATGAAGTCTATGAGAATGTTTGAAAATACTACAATATACGACATATTATGAAAAATGTATGCCTTGCCGAAGTTGATGTTAGTCCATACAGTTCATGTCTTCCAATCCCTATAAATATATAATCAGAATATGGAAGTGCGATGGTGCTAATACCTCCTGAAATGCCATACACATGCAAATACGGCAATCAAGGACCTTTGGGTCCTGCGAAAAAGGGGTTGAAAAACTGTTTGAGACTTACAAACTCAAATGTAATAATGACCAGCTAGTTCACCGGTAAGGAATTAGCCGATAGTTTATTGGATGCGGGGTTCGTACACTCAGAAAAAACAAAATTTGTATGATGGGTACATCAAAAAACGCAAACCTAAAGAATGGCCTCTAGCTTTCTTTATACATTTGATTGATGCTGCTGGTATTGCGACATAAGTCATATGGCTCAAAAAACCTCCTTACTGGAATGAGGGTACAGATAGCAAAGGATAGTTGTTTTTGCGATAACTGGGGGATTTTTTTTGTATAGTCACAAATATCTACGAGCAATAACTCAGGCAAAAATAGATGCAGTATTACTGCAAAAGGTCAGTTCGCAGGCGCCAAATTCTGGTACACGTAAACAAAGTCGTTGTCATATTTGTCCACCACACATCTCCAAAACGCAGGAACATGTTTACAATAAACTAAAGAAATCTCCATTCCACTTCCACCCAAATTTGACAAAGATGTGAATATCTGGATTAATTAATTATATTTTTGCAGTAGCAATTGTTTACCAGTGGACCCTGTATTCACAAGTTCTTTACTAAAAATATATAACTTAAATAAAATCGTCTTTAAGTAGTAATTGGATTTGGAAAAGTAAAATAAGTTGAGTTTTTCAGTTGTTTTGCTCATATGAGCCTGACAGTCTCACTTCTGGGTTTACGTTACGTTGAAAATTCTGGGAATTAGGGTTAAGGCCACTTCTTACTGTCAACAGCGAGTTTGACATAAATAAATTAACTTTATTCCTTTGCTTGTTTTTAATATGGTTCATCAGGGAAAATGATCTTTCAACTTCCTTCAGCATTGCTGAGCGGTAGGACAAGAAGAGTAAAAACAAAATTTACCAGGTCGTTAAATGGATTTTCATTGACTGAATTCTTGAACTCCCTAACCTCGACCCAAAATCGAGTGTATTTAAATTCTTCCATATATATAAATATAGTCACGCCATTGAACTTCTATACACGTAATTTCATCAATCGTGAACTTATTTTTTTCATTTTCAAAATGATCAAATGTCTGTGGCGGTGGCGGATTCAGGGGGGTGTTTTGGGGGTTGAAACCCCCCGAAATATTAGGATCGACTTAAAAACTAAATACAAATTAAAAGGCATTTTCTGAATATTAAAGAATTACTTTTTGAAACCCCCCCCCCGAAATATTTTTCTGAATCCGCCGATGATCTGTGGCTTTACAGCTTTTATCAATAGAAAAAATCATATCAAATATTTTTAAGTGTTTTTATATTATTTGGCAAACGTTGCCTCAATTGCGCAATTAATTTTATAACAAAGTGACATGTTATTTTTTACGATATTTTTTTTAAAGGCGATTTTCACGATTTAATTAATCCTGAAACTTGATCAATTAATCATTGAAATATGAAGCTATACTTCTAAAAAAAGAGCTTTAAAATTTTCAAGCTAAATTTTCGAGCTAAAAAAAAGAGCTAGGAGCTAAAACCAAATTTTTGGAGCAATTTTGAAAAACAAAAGCTAAATCTAGCTTACAGGCGCGGATCCAGAAAAATATTTCGGGGGGGTTTTAAAATGTAATTCTTTAATATTTATAAAATGTATTTTAATTTGTATGTAGTTTTATAGTCGATCCACATATTTCGGGGGGGGGGCGGTTTCAACCCCCAAAACCCCCCTGGATCCGCCACTGACTGCTTATATGATTCTAAAACTACATGGTGAACAATTTTTCGACTTTAAAAAAAATTGGGGTAGTAGAGGGTTAATTTAATTAAATTATACACTAAATTTTAATAATCAAGGCTTCAATGCCACTAACGAAATCGCTTTTGTAAACTTCTTCTTAAAATGTGTATCTCCTACCTTTCCTTCAAAACAATTCTTCCTACTAAAAATTTTCCTAAAAGGCCACGAATCTCCCAAATCTAGGAGGAAATCTCTTGATCTGGCAACACTGCTGTGAACAGAGCATTGTTCCCCTTTAAAAATAATAAAAAAAAAATTAATAAAAAAAAATTAATTCAAAAAATTTAAAAATGACTCGACTGCCGACCAACTAGAATTTTTTGTTTAAAATTTTGACTGTTTTTGTATTCCATAGCCAAAACTCCTGCTAAAAAAAAAATTGATCAATACAGTATCTTTGCCCCTTTTTTCGCTTTGTTTCCCTAACATTGGTTTTAATTGAAATTGTTGTTGTGGTTTGTATAATTTGAGCTGAGCGTTCTTTTCAATTTTTTTTTTACAATTTCCTTTTGACGGCCCAACTTCGAATGCTTTTACGGATATGCCGAATTTCGTTGTTGGTCGAGTCTTCGCTTAAAATTGCTACCCAATTCTAAAACTACATAATTTGCTTTTGAGTCTACGTGGGATTTTTTCAACAAAGTATGCCATTTTTTTTTTGTTTTTCGTTGCTCAGGTTTAAGGGGGTCTTCTGCTTACGCGGATTGAAAAAATCGATTTTTTTTTTTTTGCATTTTTTGAATATAGAGGATATAAGGAATACGTCTTATAAACGGTTTCGTGAAAAACACATTCCTTCTTGGGTTTTCGAAGCCGGAAACATAGCCGCCTCCAGCCGTTTCGAGCATTTCTTTATCTTTAAACGCATTTTCCCGAAAATCACCTTTTTTATACTTTGTGGTATGACTTCTACAAGTACTTTTCATCGGATTTGACTAATTTTTTTTTCACTTCTTCATAAAACACTTCTCTATGCTTCTCCGAGTAAGATTTTTGAAATTTTGTTTTGTTCAATTTTTATGACCCTCAACAGGTCAAAAAACGTGGTTGAAAATACAACTTTTCACAAAAAACCGTATAATTTGAAAAATTTTAAAAATAAAAAGAATCGTATTCGGAGAAGCACAGCCAACGTAAAACTGAAAATAAATGTATTTTACTTTTCACATTTCCGACAACTGTGGGGGTGGATGTCATACCACAAAGTTGACTCGGACACTTTCGTCAGTACTAGTTTGACCACTTCTCAAAGGCGCAGGATTCACCACACACATAAGGCATTTGTCATTTTTCAAGTTTAAACATGTACAAAAATAATAAAAAAAAAATATTTTCAATTATCTTGTATAGTTTCCTTACAATTAATTTCCAAAAGTAGACTAAAATTCCGGGCGCGTAAGCAGAAGACCCCCTTAATTGCAGCTTGTTGGCTCAGATTAAGAAATTAATGTTAAAATTTGAAAATATCACAGCCTACTAGTGCTGTGAAAATTTTGAAATTAAAAAAAATCAATTTTAAGGTATATAATTTAAAGTTTAAATGAGTTTAGGTCTTTATATAGATATCTAATATATGTACTTAAATACTAAAAATCAAAAACTTTATTAATTACAAATTGTATGAGTCACCCTGTGATTCTAGAAGTGAAGTCAAGTAACCTGTGCAGCACAAATTTTGTTCTTCGTACTCTCAATAAATTTATAAAACAAAAAATTCTTTTTGATATTTTTACAAATTCCGTTATTCTTAAAATATCGTTGTTGTTTTTTGTTTTCTTTACTTCATAAACGTAGTAATTCGAATGCATTCAATGTCAAAAATTCTAATTTAAAATGTTTGTTAATTTGTTATGTTTTGTTAGTTCCTAGTAGCAAAGAAACTTAAATAAAATTCCCATAATTTAGTTGGTTTGCGAAAAAAAACCATGAGCAAATTTAATACTATTTCATTTGCCGTTCAAAAGCAACTCTGCCTGGACATACATATTCACCAAAAGTCGTTGTTAGTTGCAATTGAAAACTTAATTTATCATTCAGTGAAGCCACGACTTCTCAATTGCAATGCCTTCATACTGCTAGAAGTGCAACCAGCATGCAAAGAAATTTCATTGCAAAGCTCATCTTAAGGCAGGTTCTCACCTTGTGGAAAAAAACCGTTTTTTTTTGCCTTATCGTGTAGATATATGTTTCAAAAATGTGCTCCAGAAATTTCAGACCAAAATCTGAAAAATTACAAAAGTTACAGGCCGTTACATAGCGCAGTGTCGAGCACCGGCCGAGCGCGCTTTAAACTTTAAACGCGTTTTTCTGAGAACCACATTTTCGGACCTTACGGAAGTGATTGAAGGCGCTGGAATGAACCAATCGTCACCAAAATGTTCCTTAGGGTTTTTTCTAATAAACGAACCACGATCAGCCAAAAATATTGAAAATTGTTTATTTAAAAAAATAATAAGTGAACAAAAAAATGCGAAAATCGTAATTTTTTTTTCAAAACCTCATAACTTTTGTAATTTTGATTTTTTTTTCATGATTTTGGTTCATTCAATAGATAATACGGTACACATTAAGAATGTGTTCGATTTTTGTGTTTCGGATGACGGGTTTTGACGGAATCACTTCCGGTAGCGGGACACCTCCTCGCCGACATGCCGCCACTGATGGACGCCCCGTAGCCCCCGTTTTTTGATTCATTCAATTTGAAAAATTTTATTCTCTAAATAAATGTGTGTTCATATCCAGAAAAAATTCAGCTTTGTATCTTTAACCGTTTTCTCAAAAAAAATTCCTAAAAAAAGTGCACTTTTTCGGATCCACAAGGTGAGAACCTGCCTTAAAGCGCTAAACTCTGTTATATTGTCAATTATTTCTCTTGTCTTCCTGCTCAATTCCCTAATACTTCCCACTCTTAGACTGTTTATGTCGTTGGTTAAGGTCATTTGATCTTTTGTTGGCCTAAAATGTTGTTTTAGTTTTGTTTTACATGCCTCCCAATTTTCTGGAGGGCTTACTGTTAATAAGTTTTTCGCCGTTCCTGTGATTTTTAAATCGTTTATTAGATATCCGAAAGACTAGCTGCTGTTGACCTTCGTAATCAGTTTGCAAAAATATGCAAAGTTTTTAATTTTGTTTGTTTCGAGCAATTCAAAATCTTCTTATTTTTTGCTTGTGTTTCAGACTAGAAATGTAACATATAAAAGAGCATATTTTGAGGATCCTAATTTTTTAAGGACATTGCACACATTTCGATGAAAATGACTATGGTACATTTTTGCTATTATTTCGATGCGAATGTGTATTCCGCCAAATAATTTGGCTGTTTTGTATTGTTTGATGTTTCTTCTTAAGATATTCATAGACTTCGTAACTTGATTTATGAAACATCTGTACAATTTTCGCCATCAGAAAAAACGCCTTAAAATTCCATAATTCCAAATTCCATTGCGACTTTGAAAACTTATTACAACGCCAATTTAGAACGCATAAAATTGATTAATGCCAAAAAAGATGGCGTGAGATGTTTTAAGTGCAACGATATAAAAATCATGTCGATAGGATTATCGGTTCGGAAATTACAGTCGAAATTGTGAAAAAAGTCGAGGAAAATTCGTAAAAGTGATTTTTTGCGAAAACTAGAGCTGTTACATAAAAACGAAGTATGGTTTTGAAATCAGTGTGGAAAAACGATTTAGATTCATGTAAAAAAATCCATGCAACAGACATGCTGTTGTGCAGTGTTATTCATAAATTTTTAGTCTGAATAATGACTTCATTTTTTTATTCTTATTCTTTGAATGCAAAAAAGAATGCACTCTTTTGCCAAAAAATCAACTGACTATTCGCAAATGATTGCATTCTTTAACCCGGCATTGGTGTGGTGGGGTATACCATACCCCAAAGGTTGTATTTTTGTAAATAACACGGACATCAGTTTTATGCGGGCACTATTGCTTCTAGTAGCTGTTTAAAACAGTCCAACCATACACATTTGCTGTCTAAAAACAACTTAAGTATGACCAGATTTGAGTCACATTCCGCTAAAGTTCATTGGGGTATGACATACCCCACCACACCAATAACGTAACTTTTTGTGTAAATGATTTTGAATTCAAATTGTTATTTTCGATGGTCTAGTAGTCATCGATTTGTTAAAAAATTCACCGTACGGAAAAATAAGAGGCAAATACAAACTGGCCAACTGCTACGTGCAAGAAAAGCTCCTAGTTTAGTATTCGCATTTTGTCGCCGTAGAAAACGAATGTCGTATGTTTCATTAAATTTAATAGCACATACGACAATAGTTTTCATCGTATCATATGTTCCAAAAAATATCATTAATACACAAAAATATAATGATTCTGTAAATCCTTGAAATTAGGCGAAGCTGTATCAAAACGTCGTCAGTACAGCACTCGATGTTCGGTTTGTCCGAGAGCAAAAACCTTATACGACTTGCGAAAAAAGCGCTAATTTTGAGACATTGTAATTCTCTCCTCTTTCAGGGTAGTTACCAAAAATTTAATGTCACATAACTATATGTATTTCATTTTTAAAACTGACTATGTTTTTTGGAAAATTATATACAGAAATGTTTTTAAACCCCATTATATGAAGTCAACTTATAAATATTGGTACTTTTCGTTTATTTTTGTTATATTTGATATTTTCTTTTACAAATTGCTTGCACATGAAGTGCTTTTGTATTTTCTTGCGTAAAAGTAAATGAAGAATAATATAAAATTGCTATCTTTTATATTTGTGTTGTTTCGTGAGGTTGGTGCTATATCAAGTCTTGGGGTATGTCATACCCCACCACACCAATAACGTAATTTTTTGCCACCACACCAACGCCGGGTTAACAGCTCTATCCCTGTCAGACAGACCTAACCGAAACACCAACACCTTGATGCAAAAATTGAATACAACTAATACATATGCATTTCTTTCAAATTTTAAAATGAATTGTATTCTATGTTCAAACGTTAGCGAGAAAAGGAAGATTCAAGCAGTTAATAATTTCTGCATGAGAGAATGAGATAGCGATATACACATGGCACGTGCCAGCAGATGTAAAACCTAACCTAAAAATAAAACAAAACACGACCGCCAAATTTGCAAAACTGCCGCCAGAATTGCACGCTCGTGACTGAATAAAAGTGAAAAGAGATAAGTTGTTAGTTTTAATATTATATAATATTAAAACATAAGTATATTTCTAAAAAGTGAAACAATATAAATAAATAAGTGATAACATGAATAAAAGAACATTTGAAAACTGCTTGAGCAAAGAAAAAAAAAGATTCGAGTCGAATGTGAAAAAATTCGAAAGGCTCGTGGAATTTGCTTAAGCAACGGAATGTGTGGAAGCAATGGAAATCAGTGAAGATTGTGTGTCTAGTGCTCCTTCCGTCGATTTTGTAGCAGGTGTCTTGTCAGGTGCTGCTACCGTTGAGAGTTTGCAAGAGTGCGGTCCCGGCGCTCCGTTCACCGAAACTGGGATGGCAGGTGGGGGAAGCGTTCGCTTGCTAAATTGATGCTGGTCGAGCACATACTAAGTGGTAAAATCTTTCCAATAGTAAAAAATTACATGTAATTGATGTTTTATCATTTCATTTAGATGTTTTTCAAAAGCTCGGCATTAATCAGTTTGAGAAGAAGGTAAAGAGGTCCATGGATCTCAGCCACAACCGGTTCAAACAGAAGCGACATCACGCGAGTAAGACCAACCTACCCTCCGAATAAAATATAACTCATAACGTTCCTAGTACAAGTTTATTGTTTGTTTATATTTTTAAAGCTGAAGAACAGCGTTTTGTGTTGTTTAATTATATTAATTATATACATAGCTTACTTGAAAAAAAAAAATGAAAATAAATGAAATGTTATTTATTATTATTAAAGCTGTAGAACAGAGTTTTGTGTTGTTTTGTTATTTATGTTATTTATTATTATTTATTATTATTAAAGCTGTAGAACAGCATTTTGTGTTGTTTAATCATATTTAATTAAATAGCTTAATTTTTATGAATGAAATGTTATTTATTAAAACAAATATTAAAACAAAACAAAAAGTAATAAATATAATATTATATAAACAAATTTAAATATAAATATTAAAACAAATACATTAAACAAATATTGTTTTATAAATGTGTCTTTATTACTGAAACAGTCCTAACGAATATATACGTTAGGACTACCTGGTAGATCTAACTGATATGTCGGTTAGATGTACCCGATTTGTACTTTAGTCCTAACAAATATATACGTTATGACTACCTGGTATCTCTAACCAATATATCCGTCATAGCTAACTTAAGTGAGCGAGATGGCTATACGTTTGTCTAGACTTTAAAGTGCGTGCGTTGGAAGGTGATACAAAATCACATGTACACAAGAGTTTCCGTCAGATTTTTCAGACGCTCTGAACAAATCTAACTGAAACTTTGTTCCGAACGCTAACGGATATATCAGTTATACACTATCAGTTATATAACCGGTTATATAACCGGTAGTGTTCTTGTAGGGATGTTTGTTTTTGGTATTTTGTATGGAATCTGGGTTGCATTTCATTTCGGCTGTTCATGTAACACAGGTTTAAAACATGTTTTTTTTCGATATTTTTTATGAGAAAAAAAAATCCGTGTGAAGTAGCCCTGTGGGAAATCGGACTGGTCCAAGTCTAGTTTTTCAACTGGTCGCTTGACAGTCATATATGACCTCAGAATGGACTCGTTTTCTTGGAGCAAACTCACCCTTTTAACATGGCGGTGTCCTAGGCGACGATCAATTGTCCCCGTCTGCATCCATTTGCAACTAGTCCAAGGTTAGTCCGAAGTAAACCAGTTTTCAAACCAGTTGTAAAGCGACTAGTTTGCAAACTAGTTTATTCTGGATTAGTTTTCCAACCACTCGATTTTTATGTGGAAAATAAAACAATGCATTTTTTAAAGAATTATTTTATTTTAAAAATGTTTAAAAAAAAAAATCAAAAATCATCGCGAATATTTCGTGCATTTAAAGATGAACCAAGATGAACTTCGACTTGTTGACACACTTCTGCTGGAACTATTTGGGGGACTTCGCCTGCAATTAATAAATAAATTTAAGAATAATTTCATAAATAAATAAATAAATTTTTAATACATACCTTCAAGCTGCCGCTGCAATTCGTTGCTTTACGCAACCACGCAAAATTCTAACTGAAATCATTCAAGACAAAAGTGCGAATCGAGCAAACTTCGTGTCATAGAAACAGAAAGTTCGAAAAATGCAAACATTTCTATGTTGTTGTTGTAGCAAAACAATCGCAAGATTGGTTGTCCAATTGACTACAAAAAACCAGTTGAAAGCCCAATGAATTTTGGGAACTAGTTGTCTCAGGTCCGACAGGGAGAAGCTCTGCTTCACTCGGTGTAAAGTAGAAGTTCTACTTCACTCGGTGTGCTTGCTGTGATTTGCCGTTACTTAACCTCATTATAGCTTTCTGTTTTGATGTTTTGCTTCACAACAGAACACAAGCACTTACGTTGCTGTAGCGAAAAGGTTTTCGAATGATGCAGTGCTGGCTTTGTTGCAGAATAGAACTACTGAACATTTGAATTCGCTGTCAACGCGACAATAAAGTACAGTACTTGCAATGACTACATGACGCGAAACTCGGAGGGGTCACGGTTGCTAATTCCGTAAAACCAGGCCCCAGAGTCGCTAATTCCGTAAAACCAGGCCCCAGAGTTGATTAGGGTTCGTACAAAAAATTCGCCATACAAACGCCAGGGCACGGGTTGCTGGTGCGCTCGATGTTTATTTGTTAAGAAAGTAATGTTTTAATTTGCTTTTTTTTGTTTTTAAGTCGTAGTGTTTTTATAGAAAACTGTTTGCAAAAATACATTGTTACTGAAAAACTTCATGAGCAAGTCTAGATGTGTTTTATGTTTTTATTTGAGTTTTTTATGATTGCCCTTCAAGACGACAACCCCGTGACTACAATATAGCAATGAACACTAAAAGCATATCTGATTTGTGATATTTTGCAGTCGTCTTCTTCTTGTTTGTATAAACAAAAGTGCGCCAAAAGTGTTGAACTGCAGTCCAAATCTGCGTGAAAGTGTATAATTAACCAATTTCGGTGATTTAAGTGCTTTATTTTCCAGAATCCTCTAGCTGCCAACCAAGACGATGCCGGCCAAGAAACAATGCGTGCGAAAATGCTTGGAGAGCAAGCATCTATTCGCATTTCCAGACGGAGCAAGTGACGGTGGCAGGTGAGTTCACTTATTTCTGTATATAAGCAATGTTTCTGCCTACACTACGTTGCCTATACCAAGTATTATATATTTGCAATGAAATAATTAACATTTTGCACGCGTATGCTGCTGCTATTGGTGGGGTTTTTTTTTTGCTTTCTTAATTTTTTTCTATCTTATATTTCGATGGTGGTAGTGGTATTTATACCAATATTTTGTTTCTTTCCTCTGTAGGCGAAAAGAATGGATGCGGTTGCTAAATATATGCGAACCGTCGAAGCAGTTTATTTTCGCCTGCGATCGCCACTTCTCGGACAAAATTTTATTGCATAAAAGACTATTAAAGTCCGCTGTGCCGGACCAAAATTTACCGAACATTTTTGTAAACAAATCTACACAAATTGCATCAGAAGTATCTTCTGACATGGAAGCAATTATTTTCGAGCCTCAGCCTTCTACTTCCAATAATCTTCCAAATTTTTCACAACATGTGACCCCCACGTCTGAACTTGTAAACCCTGATTCATCTGCGATTGCAGTTAGCTCCAATGTTTCATTGGAGAGCAAACAAGTTCAGACCCCTCAAAGCTTATCTGCAAATACTCCTCGTAAGCGCAAAATGCAAGAGGAGATTGCAGAATTAAAGCTAAAGATAAACCCCCTGGAAGGAAAATATTGAAATCTGAGTTCGAGCGCGTTCAAATTGCCAATGATGCTGAGGCATTTGCAAAGTTTTGCACAAAACTTCCTTTACACCTACAACTGTGTGTAAAAAATTGTTTTCAAAATTTGGATCAGAGGGCGTAGGTATGATGACAAATTGAAAACAATAGCTTTGGGAGTTCTATTTCTTTCGCCCTCATCCTATCGTTATTTGAAAAAGCCGCTGCGCTTTGCAGAAGAGCGAACTCTCCAAAACTTTGTCTCAGAGTGGCCAAGAGTTCCATGGTGTTCTCTTATTACCCGGAAAGCGTTGGAGTTGCGTAGCCGGGGCCTCAGTGCAGAACAGAGATTCGTTTCGATCTCGTGTAACGAAATGTCACTGAAAAATCATCTGCACTATGATAGGCATTATGACAAAATTGTTGGACTAGAAGATTCTGGCGATGAAAATCGCACTTCTAGGTTGGCTAGTAATGTGTTGGCACTTGTGGTCCAGAGTATTGATGGTCCTGGAAACAACCCTTTGCATAATTTTACGTTCATTTTGAGCTCAGAGGAGATATTGTCAAATGTTTGCGCTGACTTTAGTTAGAAATAGCTCTTGGCAAGAATTCAAATGTCTGCCAAGACCAGCGCAATCATTTGTGCAAAAAATGCAAATAGATGTAAATATCAATGAACGAAATTTTCTAAAACGGAATGCGTTTGTATATGTGTGTGGCTGGCTATTTCTGAAATTGTACAAGTTGCACAATTGTACTAATTCATTGCCATTCTTCGGTGAGGAAATAATCACCGAAGAATTACAGTTTTCTCTGGAGAAAAACCAAACAAATCCAAATTTGGTTAAAGCTCCAGAAGAATTTGTTAATTATATATCAACAATATTAGATGACTTATTTTCAGAACTATGGGACGGCGCTTCTCACAGAGTTGACCTTAGTCAATTTCTGTTTAACAAGATGAAGCACATAGCGCCATACGTTTGCTGTGAAAATTTTGAAAGCCATATCCTGCCGGCCCTCTTCATACGGGTCCGGATATATTTTCTAATGCGATTTTATAATCGCGAGGTAGCTGATTGTTGCTCTAAACAAAAAAATGTCAAGTTTTCAACATTTGTAAGTCCCAGCTACTTCAAATTTGTGTGGTCCGATTTGGGAAACAAACGCATTTCAACATATATTTGCATTTTATTTCCTCTTTAAATTACTTTAAAATGTTAGCATTCCGCGAATTGCAAACTTTTTTCGTTCGTTCTGCTCTGCATATGTTAAATTTAGAAATCTCCACCATTTTGTGATAATCTGTGTAATGTGTAGATGTGATATTAGGATAACTATTTGTATATTTTGTATTTAGATATTTGTATTTATTTTGCATTTTTGCATTTCTTAATTTATTAGTTTGTATCAGGGACATAACAGTTATAACGTTTATAGGAAAAAAGTTGGAAAATAACTGTTTCACTGTAACAAATATTTTAATTGTTACTTATAATTATTATTTTGAAATAATTATTTTTAAATCTAAGTATAACTATTATTCGTGACAAATATTTTTTTCTGTTGCCGAATAACTATTATCAGCAAGAAATCTTTTTTCCATTGTACGGTAACGTTTATTTTTTGGAAAATATTTTTTCCGCCATCGCATAACTGTTGAGAGAAAAATATTTTTTACGTTGCTCGGTAACGTTTATTTTGTGAGAAATATTTTTTACATTGCTCGGTAACGTTTATTTTGTGAGAAATATTTTTTACGTTGCTCGGTAAAGTTTATTTTGTGAGAACTATTTTTTTTATTTTGTGAGAAATATTTTTTACGTTGCTCGGTAACGTTTATTTCGTGAGAAATATTTTTTACGTTGCCAGTAACTATTGTGAATGGGACATATTTTTTTTACGTTGAGTGGTAACTATTATTTTGCAATATATATTTTTTACGTTGAAAATTTCGACACACAAAGCAAACAGATGTCTGATCGGTGACTGCGACTATACTTTTTCTATGGAAATAGGTTCGCTGATCATGAATCTGTTTCCTTTATGTGCCGATATTTTCAACGAGCAACGTAAAAAATATTTCTCACTAAATAAACGTTACCGAGCAACGTCAAAAATATTTCTCACAAAAAAAACGTTACCGAGCAACGTAAAAAATATTTCTCACAAAATAAACGTTACCGAGCAACGTAAAAAATATGTTGCTCTTATAACAGTTATGCGATGACGGAAAAAATATTTTTCAAAAAATAAACGTTACCGAGCAACGGAAAAAATATTTCTGGCTGATATAAAATAATAAAAAAAGTAAAAAAATATTTCCCATTCATAATAGTTACTGGCAACGGAAAAAATATTTTTCAAAAAAATAAACGTTACTGAGCAACTTAAAAAATCTTTTTCCAAAAATAAACGTTACCGAGCAACGGAAAAATATTTTTCCAAAAATAAACGTTACCGAGCATTGTAAAAAATATTTTTCTTTCATAACAGTTATGCGATGACGGAAGAAATATTTTTCAAAAATAAACGTTACCAAGCAATGGAAAAAATATTTCTTGCTGATAATATTTCTTGAGTTATTCGGCAAAATATGTGTCACGAATAATAGTTATACATAGATGTAAAAATAATTATTTCAAAATAATATATTAATTATAAGTATCAATTAAAATATTTGTTACAATGAAACAGTTATTTCCCAACTTTTTTCTAAAAACGTTATAACTGTTATGTCCCTGATCTATATGTATATCAGCTTGTGTATTTTCAAAAACTGAAGTCCCAGGTCTTGGCAAGCATTGACAAGTTTGCCAAGAGTTATCCTGAATCAAAACGTCGCTGCATACGTTTTGCACTGCATTTGCGGACAAACTAGTTGTTATAAGTGGTTATGGCTCACAATTCTCCTTAATGTACTCGAGTCTCCAACGTTTCTTAAACAAGCACGAGAACGCGTATGGCGTGATACTCGTGCTGCTTCCACCTCCTTTTCTCATTGTCCCAAAAAAAATGTTCAAGTACGTCCTGACAGAGTTTCCTCGTCATCAGTCCGGAGAAACCTCTCTGTGATAATGTGCGCCATAATCGTCGGAAGCCACTTATATTTTGAAGCCATCCATTCACATAGGAGAAGGTATTTGTAAAATGTTTACCTTCTCCATCAAGAATAGTATTTAAAACGATATTTAAAATGCTTCCGATGATTGCTGATGAACAATGAACAATGACTTTTTATTATTTTTTCATTTTGACAAATTGTTTTTTATAACTTGATTTTCATTTATATTTTTAACAAACATATAAAGTAAAAAAAGGTGGCTAAATGAGTGCTGTGGTCGTTCAGTGATCTGTCGATCCCACCTCTAATCCCTTCCTTTCCTTATCCTCTTGTACTGCTGTTCCCCCTATTTATGCTCCCCGGCTTCGGTCGTTTGTCTTGTTCAATGTTTCATGTATTACTTGTTACTCGTTATTCGTACGTCCTCCAATAAAGACCACGTCTAACCCGAAATCACCGTGTCTTTTCTTCCCCCCGCTCCGCGACGAAGCGATTTATTCATGGTCCTTCGAGCCGGATCTGGCTGTGTTCCGTAGCGTTCTTTTACACAACCCTCGTAATTCTTTGCTCTGGCGGTAACATCTTTCATAAAGGCGGTGGCATAACTTGAGCATTTCTTGAGTGACGTGCGCGTCAAAGGTGGTATGGTCTCCTTCAGTATAATATTGGTAGCGTTGAGATAATCTGTGGACTTTTCTACCAATCTCATCATAGGTTCCTTTACCAATATGGACGTCATATTTAAGGCTGCGCTCGAGTGGTTTGATATACCTTCCATAAGCAAGGTTGAAAGTTGGGTGCCTTGCTTGTATAAGTCGAGGAGCTTTGTACTTGTGATGCCACTCGAGATCTTTCGTCCATTTTGAATGTCTGAGTATACACGCTGATAAAATCCTCGCTTGCTGGCTGAGTCCATAGAGTCGATATACTCTTCATAAGACCAAGGCCGAAGCTTGCGCTTGAATTTAGTGAGGATCCTATCTTGTTGGAAATTATCGGGATTGTATTCGTCCAATAGCTCGGGCCGGTGTCTATTGGCGTAGGCTGCAGCGGTTGTGTTGCTGGACTGAGCGTAATAATAAAACTCAGTAGGAACCAAAACAGGGGGGAAATAAGAAATATGCCGACCAACCTTAGTCTTAAGTCTTAAAGCCCATAGGAATACTGATCGGACAGTCCACTGGCGAGCGGTATAAGCGATACTTTCCGACGGTGTGGTGGGCCGTACGTAGTTTAAAGTCGCTAGAGCTATTGTGGTGAAAGGGATGGTCAATATCCAGTTGAAGAGTCTTACAGTAGTGCGTTGCACCATGGCTATATCATCATTGTATTTCATCGCCTGATGCAAATCCCAATTTGTTGTCCGATTGCGAAAAGCTCGTTGCGTTGTCCGAAAAGCTCGACAGAGGGTAAAAAGTTTGAATAAATATAAGTGTAGTGTTTTGAAAAATAGACTTCCTTACTTTTTTTATTTTTTTATATCAGCCAGAAATATTTTTTCCGTTGCTCGGTAACGTTTATTTTTTGAAAAATATTTTTTCCGTCATCGCATAACTGTTATAAGAGCAAAATATTTTTTACGTTGCTCGGTAACGTTTATTTTGTGAGAAATATTTTTTACGTTGCTCGGTAACGTTTATTTTGTGAGAATATTTTTTACGTTGATCGGTAACGTTTATTTTGTGAGAAATATTTTTTACGTTGCTCGTTGAAAATATCGGCACATAAAGGAAACAGATTCATGATCAGCGAACCTATTTCCATAGAAAAAGTATAGTCGCAGTCACCGATCAGACATCTGTTTGCTTTGTGTGTCGAAATTTTCAACGTAAAAAATATATATTGCAAAATAATAGTTACCACTCACCGTAAAAAAAATATGTCCCATTCACAATAGTTACTGGCAACGTAAAAAATATTTCTCACGAAATAAACGTTACCGAGCAACGTAAAAAATATTTCTCACAAAATAAAAAAAATAGTTCCCACAAAATAAACGTTACCGAGCAACGTAAAAAATATTTCTAACAAAATAAACGTTACCGAGCAACGTAAAAAATATTTCTCACAAAATAAACGTTACCGAGCAATGTAAAAAATATTTCTCACAAAAAAAACGTTACCGAGCAACGTAAAAAATATATTTCTCTCAACAGTTATGCGATGGCGGAAAAAATATTTTCCAAAAAATAAACGTTACCGTACAATGGAAAAAAGATTTCTTGCTGATAATAGTTATTCGGCAACAGAAAAAAATATTTGTCACGAATAATAGTTATACTTAGATTTAAAAATAATTATTTTAAAATAATAATTATAAGTAACAATTAAAATATCTGTTACAGTGAAACAGTTATTTTCCAACTTTTTTCCTATAAACGTTATAACTGTTATGTCCCTGAATAATACTGCTAAATGCAAAACAATTTATATGAACTTTTTATAATTGGTATCGCATTTACTACGATTATTTTCGAATCAAAATGCGATTGTTTTCTGTTGACAAATTTTTTTACATCAAAAATTAAATATTGTGAAAGAAATTTCAAAAGAGGGGAGAGTTCAGGTTAGACTACTATATAGTTATACACCCATACCTCGCTATACGGCCGCTCTTTATACGGCCTTTCGCTATAACGGCCTTCTTCAATTAAGGCACGTTTTCGATTTACGGCCTAAAATGTTTCGCTATAACGGCCAAAAAAAAATTTTTTCGATGTCGATATATCACGTTTCTCGGTAACGTTTATTTTGTGTGAAATATTTTTTCCGTTGGCAGTAACTATTGTGAATGGGATTTTTTTTTCCGTTGAATGATAACTATTATTTTGCAATATATATTTTTTACGTTGAAAATACCGGCACCAATGCATTTTGTATGCAAAACTTACCCAAGTTCTGAACCACTCAAGTTCTAAATCACGAGCACACTCACCGGTGGAATAACAGATTCAAACGTTACCGAGCAACGTAAAAAATATAGGGAACCCCTTTCATATGAGGAACTCATTCAGTTGCAAACAGAACCGGCATTAGATGAACAGACAGAGCCTGATGTATCCAAACAGCTAACATCAAAAATTTTATCGAAAGCTTTTTCCTATTTCGAACAAGGAATAAACATCCTCCTTGAAAACGATCCTGACGTCGAACGTAGCGCTAACGTTTCTCGAGGATTTAACTCAGCCATTAGCTGTTATAAATCACTGAAGATCGAAATAGACAAGAAGGCAAGACAAACAACGTTGGACAATTTTTTTAAGCCACGCCCATCCTTACTAGCGAAAAATGATGACGACAGTGATCTGCAGGTTACAATTTCATCTTCAGATTAAAGCCATTTAAAAAAAAATATTTTTATGTAACATGAAGTTCTTTCATTTTTGTTTCTATATTTTTGTTATTATTATAAAAATAAATTATAACATTGTTATAAAAATAAAAAAATTAATTTGGAACCGATCCCATTGAATTTGTATGAATTTGTATTAAAATAATTGATTCCTTATACGGCTTTTCGCTTTGCGGCCAAGTTTCGTGGAACGTATCTAGGCCGTATAGCGAGGTATGGGTGTACTATGTTGTGAGGAAATTACGCTCGCTAAATTTTCACGATCCGATGAAAGCTCTTGTGGCACGAAATCATCCACAACTAATACAATTAAATCTTTTCCTAATCTACCTAAACTAAAGCGGCCCATACACGATACAATTTGGTCGTGCGACCGGTCGTGCAAAAGGTTGGTCGTTAGGACACACACATTGCGATTTCCGACACAACTTGTTCGCCCAACTTCCTTTTGCTCATAAATTTTGTTGAGTGCAGACGCAATGACAAACAAAATAATTGCGCATCTGATCATCAATGAAATTATAGAAGAGGAAGAGAGCAGTGGAAATTCAAAATTCAAACGCAGTGTCCGTGGAAATATTCTCCAATTCATCGTCCAAATTTTCATTTGGGTGAATTTTTTTCAGCTTATTCATCTTCACGCCCTCAATAGTACCATTGGGATTTTTTTATGGGCTGTCAAAAGTTTTTCATGTGCGGTATGACGAAAACTTTTATTTTTGTATTTTCCACATTTGCTGTTCCATAGTTGCAGCAAATTTCGATAAGCTTCGATAAAATCGCTCCAGTTTTCGTTGCGCTCGTCCAATTCGTTCGCAACGCACAAAAGCTGAAACTCGAATGAACTCAGAAAATTGCACGAAATTGTACAACATACCCATGCACGTTGCGACCGCTCACACAACACGACCGAAATATCAAAATATTTTGATTTTCATACAACCGGTTGTGCGACACGTACAACTGCGCTACACTCGATGCGATTTTGTGTACAACCTTGTCCAGTTGTACAACCAATCGCAACGTGTATGGGCCGCATAATGTCTGATTTGCCCGCAGTGGCTTTATATCTTAAATTTCAATCATGAAGCGCCTTGCGATCCAGTCTTCTCCCGGACTTCATCTTGTCAGAAAAATGTGCTGAACAGGCATACAAAGGTAGGTCTACATTATTTTCCGCGTCGAGTAGCCGAATCCATTCGTTTCTGCTACACACAAATAAATAGAAGTAAAGGAAATAAATGAGGTGAATGAATTGTATCTAAATAAGTGCTTGAAATAAGTGCTTTGTAAAAATGAGAAATACGTAATAAATAGTTCACTATGCCAAAATACCTCAGTACGATTTCGTAATATTGTTTCGCGCTCTTTTCTTTAGAATTCAAAATAAATTAGACAAAACAAATATTGTGAGCGATCTTTTATTAAAAACATAAATTTCGAATAAGAAATATGAAAACAGGCGTACGAAACTATTTTTGCAAATTGTCGGTTTCAAAAATTTATTTTTTCTTAAATTTAAATTGTAGCAAACCACCCTGTCTGAAGATAACATTTGACAGCCACTGTAATTTCTCGTACGACAATTTGTATGACTCTCCTCTACTCGTAGTCTACTTTGTTAATTGCAAAAATTAGAGTGCTACTGAATAGCAGTCGTGCGCAGAGTAGCACAAAAATTATTGAAGAGCATACAGGTTTTTACAATACATAGGCAAAATTGTATCTGACGGGATCAATAAAGGGTTAAGAAAAACTTAAACTTGCGTGCAAAGCCACGGGACCTTGCTAGTCTATACTCTCTACTTCTATATATGAGTCGTTTATTTTGAAAGTGGTTTAAGTCCATTTTTAGTTTTGAAACAAAGCTTATTTTTCTAGTAAAGTTTACAAAACGTATTACGTTATATATTCTAACATGTTTAAGGTCACAAAGCCATAACAAAAAATTAATACCAGTTAACAATACTTTTGAAACAAATCAAACACAACCCCTTAAATATCTCAATATAAGAAAAATGGACTTAAACCACTTTCAAAATAAACGACTTCATATATAAAAATGAATCGTGGTTCGTTCGGCTGCTTAAAACTTGAAGACGACTGGACCAACTTGGATACTTCCTTCGGCGGGTTTGTTTGAAATTGTTACGTGAAGGTTTAGGAAAAAAGAAAAGTCGGGAAAACGGGGCGTGGCACCACAAGAATACATTTTTAGACAATAACTTTGCAACCATAAGTCACACATCAATTAAATTCACTACGAACTTACTATTTAGTCATGTCCTTCGATAGAGGTAATGGGGTGGGTATTGAACAAAGGGGTGTGGCACCGCCCATACAACTCAAATCTTTTAAATGGAATAGCTTCCGAATTGTTAGTCGCACAGCATTGAAATTTGGTGTACCGTCGTTGCATAGATGTGTCATTCTACTGATGAGATTTGATCGGCGTTGGTCAAGGGGCGTGGCACATTTTTTATGACCCAATATTTCAGCAGAACTGTAAGTCGTACATCAATGAAACTTGGTATGAACCTACCATTTAGTCATATCTTTTGGCAGAGGGAATGAGGCGGGTATTTAACAAAGGGCGTGGCTCTGCCCATACAACTCAAATCTTTTATATGGAATTGCTTTGGAATTGTAAGTCACACAGCATTGAAATTTGGTATTACATCCTCCCACAGAAGTGTCATTCTACTGTTACATTTTGATGGGCGTGGCACATTTGTTTAACCCAATATTTTAGCAGAACTCTAAGTCGTACATCAATGAAACTTGGTATGAACCTACCATTTAATCATATCTTTCGGCAGAGGGAATTAGGCGGGTATTTAACAAGAGGGCGTGGCTCCGCCCATACAACTCAAATCTTTAATATAGAATATCTTTGAAATTGTAAGTCGTACAACACTGAAATTGAGTACCCCGTCGTCATTCTACTGGTAGGATTTGATGGGCGTTGGGCAAGGGGTGTGGCACATTTTTTGACATCCAAATATTCCACTGAACTATAGGTCGCACTGCAATGAAATTAAGTACGAACCTACCATTTATTCATATCTTTCGACAGAGGGAATGATGAGGGTATTGAAAAAGGGGCGTGGCACCGCCCATACAAGCCAAAATGTTAACCCTTTACTGCCCATACGGCCTTAAGGCACGGTCCACAAAAACCTAGAAAAGTCTACATAAATAGTCATTTTTTAATTAATTAATTAATTTTTTAATTAAATTTTTAGGGCATGTTTTAGATAAATTAAGTTGTCATTTCTTTAATGTTGCAAGGCTGTAAGCATCACATGTTTCCCAATATTATCAGTTGAAAGTTGAAAGTGGACCGTGCCTTAAGGCCGTATGGGGCAGTAGAGGGTTAATATAGCATATCTTTGAAATTGTAACTCGTACAACACTGATATTTAGTACCCCATCGTCCCATAGATGAGTCATTACACTGGTAAGATTTGATGGGCGTTGGACAAGGGGCGTGGCACTTTTGTTGTGACCCAAATATTTCGCTGAACTATAAGTCGCTCAGCAATAAAACTTAGTACGAACCTACCATTTTCTCCTTCGACAGAGGGCATTGTGCGGATATTGAATAAGGGGCCGTGGCCCTGCCAATAAAACTTAAGTATGGTTCAAACGCTATCCATTTCTTTACTGAAACTTAGCAGCAACATTGCTTATTTAAGAGCCTCGATTGCGTTAATCAGTAGCTCCCTCCTCTTCCTTAAGTTGGTTTTCTTCGCCAATTTCCCATTTGCCACATCGCCATTGATTCGCCATCTCGCGTATTTTATTATAAAAAAACAACAAATGTCGTGCGGGACGAAGTTCGCCGGGTCTGCTAGTATTATATAAAAACAAGTGTGACTTTTTTGAGCCACACTCAGGCAAAAACCACTGAACCGTTTTAGATGAAATAAGCACTAAACATTTTGTTACCTGGGGGAATGGTATATAGGCTATATGAGAATTAGCACGCACCCATCTTACGCCTACTATAGTAACAAAACTCATCTATGGTATGCTTTTGTAAGGCAATATGGGTGTTCAGAGCAGAGCTAAAACTTCGGCTGCTACCAACATGATTCGCAACATGTTGCCACCATCGGCAATTCCTTCATACCTTTTGCAAACTAAATTGTACTAAAATTCTCTCTTGCTAAGCACTCATGTACACATATACACTATGGTCAATAAGTACCGGGACTGTGTATGTTAAATTTTCCGCCGTTGCCCGATGCAGATAAAAAATTTGTTTAGGTCGGTAGGACCTTAACTGACATCTGTGTCAAATTTTGAGCGGGATTGCATAATTAGTTTTTGTTTGGCAGCTGTTAGCGTCAGTCAACTTTTTGTACTTCGTCGCATTTTACAATGCATAATTTTGTTGATCAACGTTTTTGGTTTGAAATTTTGTCTTAAGAACGAAATTTCTTGTGCCAATGCGCTTAAAATGTTGCAGAAAGCATTTGGGGAGTCTGCTCTATCAAGAACCAGAGCGTTCGAGTGGTATAAAATGTTCAAAAGTGGTCGTGAAGTGGTCGAAGACTTTCCTCGTTCTCGACGTCCTTCAACACCGAATACCGACGAAAATGTTGAAATTGTGAAGAAAATCGTGCTTGAAAATCGTCATGTGAGCCTCAAGACTTGAATTTCGTCCAAAAAGATCATTGAAAGCAAGTGGCTGAAGACATGATTTCCGAAGCTAAGAAGGACCCAACGTTCATGAAACGTATAATTACTGGTGACATAGACATGGGTCTATGAATTCGACGTGACAACTAGCCAGCAATCATCCGAATGGCGTGCTGAATGCGAGCCAAAACCAAAAAAAGTGCGCCAAAGTCGATCAAAAATCAAGGTTATGCTCATTGTTTCCTTCGATTATCGTGGTGTGGTGCATTATAAATACGTTCCGACCGGTCAGAACGTTAATAAAGAGTATTACCTTGAAGTATTGAGGCGTTTGAGTGATGCTATTCGTAGAAAACGACCGGATTTGTGGGCCGATAACAGCTGCATTTTGCACCACGAAGTGAGAATATCATCGATCAGGCTCCCTATTCTCCAGATATGGCACCATGTGACTTTTTCCTGTTCTCCCGACTCAAGTTACCGCTTCGTGGAAAGAGATTTGAGTCAATAGAGGTCATAAAAGAAAATGCGACGCGAGAGCTGAAGGCCATACCTGCTTCGGCTTACCAGAAGTGCATGGACGATTGGATTAAGCGTTGGCATATGTGTATTGCTTCCGATGGGGCTTATTTTGAAGGGGATAAAATAAATTTGTTTTTTTGACACAGTCCCGTTAGTTATTGACCATAGTGTACACCTATAAAAGACATGTATCGAATTTGAATTGTAAGAAGTCGTTGAGTGTCCGGCATTCGGTCGGCACATCAATAAAGCAAACATAAGTAGCAAAAAAGCTTGTTACGTCAACAATGGGTATCAAACGATTTAGCGTGTCATTGCGGCAAACATAGGCTATAATATAATCGGCCACGCCCACTTTCCGTTCCCACTACAATAACAAAACGAAGCTACGGTACATGTCTGAAAATTAATGTTGATGTAAAATGATTCTGTGTTTCATAACGGTAAACATAGGCTATATAAGGTTGACCACGCCCACCTTTCACGCCTTCCTACAATGCCCATTATGATGACAGAAATTACATGTGGTATATTTGTGCAAAACAATATGGATATCAAAAAATTTTGTGAGTCAATAGTGTGAGTCAATTAATCTATATATTGTACAAAAACTTAATGTATGTTTGTTTGTTGGTCCAACGACACAAACTCAAAAACTATATAGCCGATTAGCTGAATGTATGTTGCTGTATGGCACCTCCCATACAACTTTAAATTTTCAATATGGAATATCTTCGTAATGAGAAGTCGGACAGCATTAAAATTTTGTGCGGGGCCACCGTTTAGATGTGCCGTTTCACTGGTAAAATTTAATGGACGTTGAACAAGGGGCGTGGCACTTTTTAAATGCCGGTGTAACTTAGGAACTATAGCGTTCACATCAATGACACTCAGTACAAAAGTACGATTTAGTTGTGTTTTTCGATAGGAGGAATGGGGTGGGTTTTTGACAAGGGGGGCGTGGCACCACCCATACAACTTAAATTTTCAATATGGAATATCTTCGGAATGAAAAATTGGGCAGCATTAAAATTTGGTGCGGAGCCACCGTTTAGATGTGCCGTTTCACTGGTAAAACTTTGTGAGCGTTGGACAAGGGGCGTGGCACTTTTTAAGCAACTCAAATGTTTTGAATAACTTTGGAACTACAAATCACACATCAAAGAGACTTGACACAAACTTACGATTTAGACGTTCCCTTCGACAGGGAGAGTGGGGTGGGGGTATTGGACGAGGGGCATGGCACCGCCCCCTAGAACACAAGTTTTTAATGTGAAATATCTTTGGAATTATAAGTCGGCCAGCATTGAAATTTGATACAGCATCATGGCTTAGACGTGTCGTTCAAGTGGTTAAATTGTATGGGCGTTGGACAAGGGCATGGCACTTTTTAAGCGACCCTATTGTTTTGAATAACTTTGGAACTGCAAATCACACATCAAAGATATTTGGCACAGACTTACGATTTAGACGTTCCCTTCGACAAGGAGAGTGGGGTGGGTATTGGACGACGGGCATGGCACCGCCCATAGAACCCAATTTTTTAATGTGGAATAGCTTCGGAACTGAAATTTTCCGCGTAATTTTGGAACTGAAAGTCGCATATCAGTGAAACCGGGTAACGCCCTTCGACTGGAGGAATGGATTGGGCATTACATAAAAGAGGCGTGGCATCGCCCATAGAGTGTAGTATGAAGAAACTTGATTTATCGGGGCCCATTGACTTCAAGCTTGCGTGCAAAGCCGCAGGGCACTGCTAGTTTAAAACATTCTCAAAACTATTCTAAAGAGTAAGAGAAATTTTTTTTTTCAAATATATAAAGAAGCAATAAAGAACAAAATGGATTAATTTACTTACCTTTAGATCTAATATGAATGTTCTTAAGTATTAAAAGACAATCCAGCACTTTGTGTTTGTAGTCGATTTATTTTTATATCAAAACTTCGAAATACAAATTTATGTTCTTAATTTTAAATGCATTTTAACTAATATTAGTTATAAGTTTTGCATATTTGACTTTGATTGTGACTTATGTACTAATTTGAATATTCAACAACATACATTTACATAAATGTTAACAATGCAACTCACTTAGATTTAATAGCCATTTAATTTCTTTGAGATGTCAGAATATAAAATATAGATATAAGTATGTGTGTTCATATTCCGTGTTTCAGTATTTATAGTAATTAGAAGAGATAAACAAATTCATATTTTAAGGACAAAAATTGTGTTTAGCTATAAGCAGCTTTGCGAAATGTTTTCATAAATCCTTTTGAATATCAGCACAAAGCTCACTTTCGCACTCGCACACACACACGTACACAGTCAAGCAAGAGACGCTACAGAGCGCCCCACTTGACTGCCTGCGCAATGCAATGCTTCGAAATCGTTTCACATTTTAATTTAATTTTTAGTTAGTTTATTTTTTATTGTTGTTGTTACTGGCGTAGCTGATGCGGCTGCTGCTGGTGTTGGTGCTGCGCTGTTGGGAATTAATAATCCAGTTAATTATTTCATAAACGCACAGTTACGTAAATTCACAAAATGTGCGACGTGCAATGTTAGTAATTTTTTTTGTAAACTTTTAGAAAGTGTTGTTGAACGGGCAAAATGCCTTTAGTCAACCAAATTGCTTGTCACTTTTTAGTGCAGGAACACAAGCAAGTAGGCTCTTGAAAATTGTCTTTAAATAAAGCTAAATTATAGAAAACAAGGACTTTGGACCGCCGTTGCCGTTTTTTATTTCTAACCAAATATTCTTCTTCCAAATATTCTTGGAAACTCTATGTTGCTGTAGGTTTCACTTGTTGCTGATTTTTTTGCAATCAAGCAGAGATCGTCGGAGAGTTAACGACTAAAGTAACAATTTCACCTTTTTTAACCGCAATACGGAAAGGGATGCAATACTCGAAAATTAACATCACGAAATAATGGAGTAATTTTGCTGTATTTAAATACAAAACAAACTTAAATGTTTGCATATTCTTGTAGGAATTTTATTAATAAATAATAAATACAAAAAAGTGGTTGCTGGGATGTCGACGAGTCAGAAAACTTCAACTAAGATGGATTGGAAAATCCTGATAAAAATCGATCGATTTCTTGATTTTTATTTAATTAGCGCACATTGGGACCATTCTTAGGATTATTAAATAAAAATTAATAATAATAGTAACATTAGAATGGAATAGAAAGTATAAATATTAAATATGTATCACACACTGTAAGGGGGTCAATACGTGTATAAATTTACAAAATTTTTCAAAATTTTTTTTTTTTGTGAAATAGACTCCAGGGGGTCTTAAGAATATCCCCCTCAGTGGTTTTTAATTCTGATGACCCGTTCCCCTGCAGCAGCACTCTATTGATGGTCAATTCGTTCCGCATGATATCGGTAATGCAAAGTTTAAACCGAATTATTTTGAAACACTGGTTTTTGATTATGGAAGTAGAATATCTCGGCAAGTTTTAGTCCCACTGTTCTAAAACTTGGGCAGCAACTTTTTGAAACATAGAACTTCTAAAGTAACTAAAAATTGCATTGTTTTTGGCGAAATCCGCGGCGCCATTTTCGGGAAGTTAAGAAAAAAAAAGTAATTTTTTTCGGTTGGAGCGTATTTTTGTATTTTCGAGAAAATATTTTTTTTTTGTTAGTTACTTTAGAAGGTACATATATTTTCTCATAATAACTAATAGCAATATTTTTTCAGGTGATTTTTGGGGCGCCGGCAAAACTTCTACTAGAATTTGGGCCCAACGTTGGACTCCCACCACCGCCGCCATTTTGAGCACGCCAAAAAAAAGAAATTTTTTTTCTTGCACTGCTACCTTTTAATAAAAGAATGAAACAAAAATTGTACATTGCATTAATTTTTTCCGGCGTTTGCGCGATTCCAAAAATATACCGTTTACACGTATTGACCCCCTTAATCCCTCTGATTGAAATACAGGTCTCCCTCGTATAACGCGGTGGTTACGCTCCAGGAAAATTCCGCGTTATAGAAGAATAAAATAATAATAATAATATAAATTTTAGGGTTATGTTCCAATAAGCTTTTTCCAAAATAAAATAGGTACTAAATTAAAGATTTATGTACATTCCAACTCTAAATTCATACTTTATTTAAAAAATTAAAAAAACAATGAAAAAAAACTGTTTGTTTTAAATCGCGTTATATCGAAAACGCGTTGTAGAAGTACCGCGCTATACGAGGGATGTTTTTTCCCCCTTTTCCCCTTTTTAAAAGGAAACAATTGATTCAGTTTGAATTGCGAAGTGGTAGTCCCACAACACTTAAGGGGGTCTTCTGGTTACGAGCTGAAAATTTAAGTCTATTTTTCGGAGTAAATTGCGAAGGAACTACTTGAGATAATCCAGCAATTTTTTTTTTATTTTATTGATACATGCTTTATCTTGTAAGATAAAATTTTGGAAATGAAAAGTCATCACACTCGCGACTTTAGAACGACCTTGAGGTTGTTGCTTTTTTCAAACTTGTTGGTAAGACTTCTTCAAGAAATATTAATCGAATTCGATCAATTTTTTTTTCAGTTATTCAGGAGACATATGGCTATGTTTTCCCGAGTACGATTTTGAAATTTTTATTTTGTTCCATTTTTACACTCACCAATAGACCAAAAAACATGGTCGAAAATCAAACTTTTTACAAAAAACCTCCTAGTGTTGAAAATTTTCAAAATAAAAAAAATCGAAAATTGATCGAATTCGATTAATATTTCTTGAAGAAGTCTTACCAACAAGTTTGAAAAAAGCAACAACCTCAAGGTCGTTCTAAAGTCGCGAGTGTGATGACTTTTCATTTCCAAAATTTTATCTTAGAAGAAAAAAAAAATTACTGGATTATCTCAAGTAGTTCCTTCGCAATTTACTCCGAAAAATAGACTTAAATTTTCAGCTCGTAACCAGAAGACCCCCTTAATCGTGTATAAAGTAAGACCTTGGATAAGGCATCAAAGCATATATCTCAGCGTTGATCATTTTGGAAGGTATTCCTTAATTTATCTGTGTCGATAAAGTTTGATTAGTAACTATTCGAGCGAAAATGTCTCGGTACAATTTCCATGGTAATGGTTATCCTCAGAGAGGAAATGGTCGAGGTGGCCAGTAATGGCGAGAGGGTCCTCCCCTTTTTCATTACCAGCAGCAACAGCAACAACCACCTATTTATCCTATGATGCAAGAAAGTCAACCTCAGCGTGATAGGGGCGGATATAGACGTGGCGGTATTTCAAAGAGGCCAACAGACAACGTCCGTACACCTTTTGTTGCGATAGAGAAAGGCACTATGCCTACTGGACAACATTTGTCTAAAACCAACTCGGAATTGAAGAATGATCCTTTATATCTTGAAGCCTTCTTTCCTTCACCCTCAGAGGAATTAGTTCCAGTAGTTGCAGAGGAGCTTAATAATTTTTCGGGTTTTGACGGTTTAACTTCTATAATTAACGAGACGTATGAAAATATTGTCTGGCCAAAGCTGGACTGGAAGCGCACCAAAAGTCTGCTAAACCCCAAAAGGGGGCACGCTCAGGGCTGTTGTCGGGGTAATCACTGGGCACTGCATCCTGGGTGGCCACGCAAGAAGACTAGGGCTGGGCCATCTAGACAACGATTTCTGCCGAAGCTGTAGAGACGTAGAAAAGGAAGAAACCATTCTACACTTCCTTTGCACCTGTCCTGCTCTTTGCAGGGCTCGCAAAAAACTCTTTGGTTTTTACCACACCGCCAACCTCGCCGATATAAGTTAGCACCAGCGCTGTCCGCCACTGCTCCAAACCGGCAACGTCAGCAGTTGCCAACAGCGGAGTCGGCGACTGCTCGAGTTCGCCAAAGTCGGCGGCTTGCTGACCACCGCGGGATTGCTTGGTTAAGTCGAAACTCGATCATTTCGTCCGGCTGCAACTGCAGCGCAGAACAATAACAACAAGAACAGCTACGGCCAGCCATCTGGCAGTGTAGCTCCGCTGAGCCGCAGCACCATAGAGTTAAGTTTTTAATTTTAAGCAGGCTTCCAAACGGTGCACAGCACTTTAAATAAAATTGGTGCATGAGGTCCTCATTTAATTCATTCCACAAAATCGAGCATTTTAAAGACATAATCACGGACCAAAAAGTTTTGTTAACTTATATTTTCATATTGTTCTGTTAAATAGTTTTTAAATATTTTTAATACAGTGAGTAATATACGGACCTGAGTGAAGACCGCCTGTAGGCGAGCATTCGCGGTGCGTAGATATTTCTTTCGTACTTCTACTCGTTTTATTGTGTATGCTAAACATTAGCAATAAAACGGATTTTCGTCATTTTTCATTCAAGAAATGGAAAGTATAAGGCGCAAAATTTCTGCATTGAACGATGACGACATTGAAAGGGTCATGAATACTATTACTGGAAGATGAGCTCACAAATTGATGAATGTGGGGGAAATGGTTCGAGCTCATTCAGCGGATTTTGTTTCAAAAGCCATTGATTAATCGCTAAACATGAGCAACTTAAGTGAAGTCGATGGGATTGCAAAATCTGCATCGCCATCACTATTGCAGTTAGGTGGGGCTTCACCTATTACTGGTACTGCTAACCAAACATCACAAATTGCGCGGCCTGAAGCTGAAATTCGTAAGGAATTGCGAAAGACACGACAGTCGAGGCGACCACGATCACCATTACCTGAACATGATGATACTGCACCAGAATCAATTCCAAATAATGGTGGCTTTACTGGCTCCGGTAAATGAAAATGTATTAAAAAAAAGAAATAATAATTCGAATGTACTTTTTTTAGGGTTAGCTTATTTGAAGCATGACAACACTGTTGAATATCAGTACAACCTAACAGATTTCGTTTTGCGTAACCCAACACTGTGTATCAAAAATCAATCTGTCAATTTGAATAAAGTTTTCTTGCTTCTTCTCTTATTGGGCTTCACACACAACACACGTGTTCTCACTAATCTTTTATTTTACATCAAGTTTGAACCAGACTATTCATCATTATCATCTATACAAACACTGTATTCAAAACAATCACTTGGAAGAACAAGAATATGCGATTTTTTTCAAACAATAAAATTAACTTGCTGGTAGTAGCGTAATATTTTAAAATGACTTCTAACAGTGGCGTACCTAGAAAATTGAGCGCCCGGGGCAAAAAAAATTCGCCGCCCCCCCCCTCCCGCCCCCTCGTTTTATATGATCCCCATACATACAAACTACGTAAATCGAGTCCTGTTATAATTTTGCAGATAATTTTTTACAATTTTAATGCTTTATTTCCTTATTTACGCAAATTTGCGTACATATTCTTACGTCACTGACGATATTTTCTCGTGGCCACAACATTGTGATACATTACGGTGTAATAAAAATATGAAAAGTGCTTTGCCGATGATTTGAGTTTTAAAACATGCGCGCGCTTCGCGACCAATCACATTCGTAGAACTCAGCGACCGCAGCACTACGGTGGTAACGCTATGAGTTCCTATCTTTCACTTGTCAGTTCGCTCCACTTTGCTCCATGCTCTTGACCCATCTTTCCGTCTATCGTTTTTTATACATAACCTCAAATAACAAACCGAATGCGTTTGACAGATGCATATCTCTTGCTTATCGATATTAATGGATTTTGTGCGAGAGTAAGTATTCATTAGGCTTGAATAAGTGGATTGTTGATAACCATCACATGTTAATAATGTAACTTTTCTACGATTTGCATTTTCTATAATAGCATTTTTTTCACAGGATTCTTGTTGAAGGCTTTACCACTTCTTTTATTAAAACTTTATTATTATTTGTTTAGTTCTTTTAGAAATTTCAATACAATTTTCGCTTTCCCTTGGAACGGCGTCTATCACTGCAACTCCCGCAATATCAGCTTCTCTGCTCTCTCTGTCTTTGCGTGTGTGTGAGTGTCGTGTGTGCGGCGTGTGTGTTCAAATTCTGGTGTGCACTTGAACTGTCCTTGAACTTGAACTTCAAATTGAAACGATCCACAAAGTCCACACAAATATAATTAGGGAATGGCAACACTTGCATCATATGGAATGTAAGGCTCGTATTCATTTGCGGCGACAATTCTTGCAACTTAATCGTATAAGAAACGCAGAAATAAGTGGTTCTACCTGGCCGTGCCCTTTTGAAGTTGAAGCCCAAAATCGAACGATTGTTACTCAACTTTTTCAGTTCACAGTAAGTATCTAGTTCGCTTTAGTAAAAATTGATGTCCGCGACATTGCGTTGATGTATGTAAAAATCGTTTTCTGAAAAATGAGGTTATGTTATTCATAACACGATAGCAAAGGGTATTTAGTTTCGGCAGGCGTCGTTTGACATTATGGATTACGAGGCGGCAGTCATTAGAACTAATTTCTCTGCGGTGTTTTGTTATGAACAACATAACGTTTCAGGCTTGTTACAGGCTTGTTGCGTATGGAATATATTTATCTCTTCGGAATGTTGCAGTTTTCTTTCGTTTTTCCTATCACTAATAATATAATAAGATGATTTATCTGGATATTTCCCGGTTTCAGATAAACCTTACTAGAAACGAAACAAAATGAAGAGAAACAAACCCAGTGGTGCCCAGTTTCGAAAAATGAAAATGCAAAAACTGCAGAGTTCTACGAAGTCTAAAAACTTTATGGAAGCTTTCGTCGAAAAAGGCACGACTGCACAAAATCCTGTTTTTTCAAGTGAGGACTCGACATCAGCTGAGGAAACTGATATTGAGTACGATAAGAATGCAGATGAAGTCAGTAAGAATAGCGAAGAAAAATCAGAAAAACATTCATTAAATGTCATTGGAACCAGCGATGAACTTGATATTCACTCAAATCATCCGGAAGAAGATATTGCTTTCCGTAATCCTGAAGAAGATGACAAGAGTCCAAACGCAAGTGGTGTGAATGCTACTTTTACAAAAGATGTGGGAACTTGGCCTGTTAAGATAGATTCATCTTTTCGCGATTTGATGGTTGGACAAGGCACGAGCAGACTTCAAAATATTGATGCGGAATTCCCACAGGATGATACTGGACGATCTTTAACCAAAACTTGGTTTGAGAAAACTTTGAAAAATGGCGAACGGATCGCTCGCACCTGGATGTGTTTTTCCCTGATCAAAAATGCTTTGTTTTGTTTTTGTTGCATCTTATTCCCACAAAAAAGTTGTCAGAGCAGTCAGAGTCACTTTACCAATGCTTCGGGGTTTTCATCGTGGCGTAAATTGAATCCACGTGTCCAAGATCATGAAAATAGTCCTGCTCACCGCTTAGCTTTCTTAGAATGGAAGGAATTAGAACGAACTCTGAATCAAGGTGGAGGTATCGATGATGATTTACAACGCCAAGTTGCTGAAGAGGAAAAATATTGGAGGAATATACTCGAAAGAATTATTGTAACTATTCAAACGCTTGCACAACAAAATTTGGCTCTGAGAGGACATCGCGAGTCGATCGATAATCTGAATCCTGGGAATTTTTTAGCTCTGCTGAGATATTTGGCCAAATTTGATCCTGTCATGAAATCTCACTTCGAACACATTTCTTCACAACCAGGATGCTTATCGTATCTTTCTCCCAGAATTCAAAATGAACTCATCACTATGATGGGGAACAAAGTGCGTAAATTTCTCATTTCTCAGTGCAAAGATGCGAAATATTACAGTCTAATGTTCGATTCAACTCCGGATTCCGCACATGAGGAACAGATGTCTCAAATTATCAGATTCGTCGAAGTTAAACCAAATTCAGTAAAAATCAGAGAAGTCTTCATTGATTTCATACCTCTGAAAGTCAAAACAGCAGAAGGAGTTACTGAAGCTATTACGAACAAACTGGATGAAGATGAATTAATCCTGAAAGATTGTAGAGGTCAATCATACGACAATGCACCAACAATGGCCGGTATCCATACAGGAGTCCAGCAGAGAATCATCGACCTAAATGAACAAGCTGTTTTCGTTCCTTGTGATAATCATTCTCTCAATTTGGCAGGAGTACACGCAGCCCACGTCAATGTCCGAGCAGTAACATTTTTTGGAACAATACAGCGTCTCTTCACTTATTTCTCCTCCTCTACCCACAGATGGGACGTTCTTAAAGAATACGTTAGTATAACGGTCAAAAGGCATTGTGAAACTAGGTGGAGCTCAGAAGCTGAAGCTGTGAAACCAGTATCAACACAATTGGACGAAGTCATTTCAGCGCTGGAACACTTGAGAGATACGGTCACAGAAAATATTGATACCAGACAAGATGCAGCGTTGGTTATCAATGCTATAGAAACATTTGATTTCATCGCTTTTTTGTTTTTTTGGGCAGAAATTCTTGTATCATTTGATAGAGTTCAGAAACGGTTACAAGAAAAAGGAATCAGTTTTACTTATGTACTTGGACAATTGCAAATGTTGACAGACAAACTGAATGATTGGAGAATCGACTTGTGCGACCGTGCCATTTGTAAAGCTAAAGAAAAATGTAACGAGTTGGGTGTGAGCATTGTCAAAAGAATTCGAAAAAAGCGAAATATGCCAGGAGAAACATCTGAAGATTCTGGATTGGATTCAGAAGAAGAAATGCGACGATCTCTAATTGAAATTTTGGATAAACTTTCAATGGAAATATCTACACGTTTCACAAATTTGAAGAAGCTCGATGAACGTTTTGGTTTCCTTTGTAACTTTGAAAAAATAATACAACTACCCAGAGATTTTTACAAAGATGAGCTTCTCAAAATAGAAGGAAAATGCAAGAAACTTGCCGAGTTTTATCCAGATGACTTGGACAACGAAGACTTGTTCAACGATATTCAAGACGTCCTACTTTTATTAAAAAGAGCGAAGAAAAACGAAAAGGAAATTGGATTTTCGCCTGAACAACTTCTGTTATACATTTCATCAATGGGACGCGAAGCTTACAAGACATTAGCGACAGCTTTGCAAATATTACTAACCATACCTGTTTCAGTTGCTTCCTGTGAAAGATCATTCAGCAAACTTAAATTGATAAGATCTTACTTGAGATCAACCATGAGTCAAAGTAGATTATCAAACCTTGCAATTCTTTCAATCGAAAGTGAAACTGCTGCAATGTTAGATTACGAGGATATAATACGCGAATTTGCAGCAATTAAATCGAGAAAAGTTAACTTTTGAGTTTTTTCAATGTTATAAAGAAAAAGTTTGAGTTTTCAATGTTTCGAGAGTATGAAAATAGGATCGAAGTTTCATTTTTCATCAAAAATTCATATAAAATGTCAACGTCATCAACGTCAAAAAAATTTTTTATAAAAAAAATTTTTGTGTATTATTTCTCAATTTTGAGGAACAGCGGAGCTCATTTTGCCGCCCCCAAATCGTTGCGCCCGGGGCGACCGCCCCCCCCGCCCCCCCCTAGGTACGCCACTGACTTCTAAGAAACTAAACAGAAACGTTAATAGTGGAAAACCACTTGCGTCTTGTAAATTTATTCAAACTGGTCAGCCCGTACCAGTGACGTCTAGAAGGTTAGACCTAGGCAGTAACGACAGACCATCAACCAGTAGAGCGGATCCTGGATCCACTGACCAACGAGTTCAGTCCGCTGTAAAGTTGCGTGGAATTCCCCCTTCACAAGGCTACTCTGCTCAGAGTTTCCATTTCTGGGCTCAACAGGCCAGGCCATACGGATTTTTTCGCGTCGCGTAGGTATTTTTCAAAAAACAAAATTACCATCACTCCTTCCAATATGCACATTCCGTCGAACATGGTATGTTTTTTTTTTATAGTTTTTAACCTCTTTTCCCCCATATGTGGATGCCATTGTAATGGATTTTCATTGAGTAATGACTGACTGCGACTCCGTACCGTCGGATAATGAAAATACTACAACTTCTTCTGCTCTCAACCATGTAGGGCGTCATTTGATGAACACTGAAGCAATATTCCGCCACATCAGAGCGTATGGAAATTATTCATATTCAATAGATATTGCTATAGAGATATAGAGAGTGCCTCCTCGTGCACTCTGTGCTGTGCCACACTGTACTATGCCTGAATGCTTTTCCAAGCATACTTTTAGGCATGCACTTTGAAGTACGGCAAATTTGGTATAATATCGCTCGGCGCGATAAGAAAACTTGTATAAAAGCAGCAGTGTGAAGCGCAATGAGTCTGAGTCTTAGCTGGGCAAGCAAAGTAGAAACACGTGTAAATACAAGCAAAGTGTAAATCTGTGAATAAAGTGATTGTTGATTTTTGACTGCGTTTGCGCTGAATAAATGTAGTTTTATTTTCAAGCACAATCAGATACAAACAGCTTAGAGAAGTCATATTCGTAACAACATTTTTAATGATTCTAACCGCATTTCTAAGTCTTAGCTGAGCAAGCAAAGTAGAAACACGTGTAGATACAAGCAAAGTGTAAATCTGTAAATAAAGTGATTGTTGATTTTTGACTGCGTTTGCGCTGAATAAATGAAGTAGTTTTATTTTCAAGCACAATCAGATACAAACAGCTTAGAGAAGTCATATTCGTAACAATATTTTTAATGATTCTAACCGCATTTCTGAGTCTCGCAATGAGTCTGAGTCTTAGCTGGGCAAGCAAAGTAGAAACACGTGTAAATACAAGCAAAGTGTAAATCTGTAAATAAAGTGATTGTTGATTTTTGACTGCGTTTGCGCTGAATAAATGAAGTAGTTTTATTTTCAAGCACAATCAGATACAAACAGCTTAGAGAAGTCATATTCGTAACAATATTTTTAATGATTCTAACCGCATTTCTGAATTTTCTCCAAAAAAGAAGAGACGGACTCTTCACCAACTGAATTCGATAATTTCAATACAAACACAATTTCAAAACACTTCAATTGTAAAATTTAGATATATTTTTTCTCAACATTCATTCACTTCATTTGATGGCCCAATCACTTCAGAAGATTCAAGAATTTACAATCGAGAGGCCGATACGCATCACGCAGCGATGTACGAAACGGTAGACCTACGTTCTGCATTATAGGCTCAACACAATTTGAAGCCAGCTTGGCGAAAAAGTGTTTTGGCCCTAACAAAAGGAATCGTACAAACTTGTTCGCCTATTGCGATTTCTGAGGTGGTGCAACAATGCCAGAATCCGCTCGATTTTTTCCAACAATTTTTCACCGACGACTTAGTTTGGAAAATCGTTCAAGAAATGAGTAACTTTGCACATCAGAAGCTTTTAAATTTAAATGCCACGAAGCCTGAAATTGACGTAGTGCTTGGCAGTAAGATTCTTTCTGGCTACGCGAAATATCCTAATAAAAGGATGTATTGGGGAATGAATACTGACTGTCCAACAGCATTAGCAAACGCAATTCGTTCCAAACGATTCGAAAACATTTTTACTCACCTACATTTCAATGATAACTCAAAATTGGACGAAAATGATCGCATGTACTGGAACTGCGTCCAATCATTGATATACTAAATGAAGCGTTTTTAAAACATGGTGGCTGGCCAGAAAACATATCCATCGATGAAAGTATGATACCGAACTATGGCAAACACATTGCCATTTTATTTTATTATTTATACGGGAAGAAATCCTAATTCGTCGTTCCCTTCCTTTGGATTGGGTGGTTCAGTTGTAATGCAGTAAATTAAAAGATTTAATTTACTACCACATCGAGGTCACAAAATATATTTTGATTGCTTTTTTACTTCACATAAACTTATATCATATCTGTCATGGAAAGCATATTGTGCAACTGGCACCATAATCGAAAAGAGAACAGGAAACTGCACTGTAAAAACATAAAAGGATATGAGAAAGGATATTCCTGGATTTTATCATTTTCGATACGATAATTCCGGTGTTTTGGTGTGTGCTTGGAAAGATAATCAGACAGTTACAATGACAACCACTTTAGATACCTTGAAGGAAACCACATGTCTTCGTTGGTCAAAGGAGAAAAAATCTAAGTATTCCTCAACCAGAAATGTTTGCTAACTTCAATAGAGGAATGGGTGGCGTAGACCTTTTAGACCAGATGATTAGCGTATATAGAACTCGGATGCGCCAACGTTAATGGTACTGGTCTATATTTTCCTATCTACTGGATGCATACATAACAAATGCATGGCAGCTCATGCGGAAGGTCCACGCAAATGACCCAAGATGTACTAGTCTATTAACTTTTCGCAGAGATTGGTGCAAAGCGTTATTAGAAGTACATGGAGTACAGAGCAGAAAAAATAAAGTGGAAGTGAAGCGAAGCGGACGTGTTTTTTTGTGCTCTCTGTGAAAAGTGATTTAAAAAGGCTCTAGACCTTTATATCGAGACAGTGACTCTTATATAAACTCGGAATGGTATTCACCTTCATATCGAGACAGTGACTCCTTTAATATATAGCTATATCTATATATCTGATATTATCTAATATCATAACGATGCCTTGTGCGTGTGGGCAAAGTGTTGATCGTGCTCAACCTAAGGTCCAGTGTGCTAAGTGTAATGAGCTGTTCCATCTTGAATGTGTTGGTCTCTTGCCAGCTGATCTTGAGTTTTTGCTCAAAACAAACAAGCAATTCCAATGCAAGAAGTGCGCGGCTGCTCGCCGTAACTCTATTCGCTCACCTCCACCATCCGTTAATCCAGTAGATATTGCTCAGAGTAATATTAACTCAGACTCACCAATTGCCCAACCTTCTCAACAAGTGAAGTGCGCTAAACCGAGCTTGACTTTAAACAAACAGCAACAAAATCAGCCTAAACCTGTTCTTCCCCAGCAACAAAATGAAAGAACAAAAGAAAGTGAAAACAAACAACAAATATCATTGCTTACTGTTTATAATGAAATTGTCGCTCTTCGTTCTGAGAACGCTCATGCATCTGCTTTAATTAGCTCTTTGCTAGATGATAAAAAGCACTTAATTAAACAATCTGAACTCTTGCAAACTGAGCTACACTCCCTACAGCGCTAATTATCCGGTACTGATGCTGCTATCGCGTCTCTGACAGCTGAGCTCAAAGAACTACGGGATGCTGTCTCGAACTCCCTGCGCAAGAATACTAAAGCATCGGAAGAAATGCAAATCAAATCCATGCACAACAACCAAATGTCTGCACCTGTGCCATCTGTTAAGGCTGACTTGCGCCCTACGAATATTGATTATGCTGTTGCAGCCATCGCTTCTATCGCGCCTGCACCTTCTGGTACCCCGTCCACTGTTGTTGAAGCTGCTGGTGCATCTACTGCTGCGGTAGCTGCTGTTCCACCTGCTGATGCTGTTACTGATGGCTTGTCTGCTGCTGTTATTGCCAAACCGACCTTCCCAGAAATTGTTGGTCTTTCGCCTACAAACGCTTTTCTTTCTCGAGCACCTATTGCTGGTGACAGCTCAAGCTCAAACGTCGCTATGCACCAGTTGCCCGAGTGGAAATTCGTCTAAAAAAATAGCCGTCGAATTTCAAGTCAACCTATAGTCGTCGGATCGAATAGCAATCAAGAACTGCATGTTGTGCCCATTATGAGATGGTTGCACCTATCTTCCTTTTCCAGTAATGTAACAGCTGCTGATATTTTGGCTTATGTTTCAAAGCATGCTGCGATAGACTCAAAGATGTTGGCCTGTTATATGCTTGTTAAAAAGGATGTGGAGGTGTGTAAACTAAAAAAAATAAACTTCAAACTTGGAGTGTCGGAATGCTGCTTTGAAAAGGTCCCCTACCCTTTATAGTTTCGTTTGCGCACTAATGGGTTGAACTTAAGAAATTTAGGGAAGGCTTGTTACTTATATAATTGTATTTTTCAGGAGGAGTGTTGAGACAACAAAAACACTATGTATATATCCTGTTACGGTTCGCTCAAGTGGACTTTCAATTTTCGTTCAATTCAGCTTTTTCTCATATTCAACAAAATTCAACCCATGCACTTTTTTGTTTTTGCACTATGAACTATGCAGCCTAGTAACAAACCCCACATTTGTCATTTGATATTAAAAAACGGCGGAGTGTGATTTTGACTATCGTAGGCTGAACGAAAAAATCATTCGAGATAACTTTCCGATAATTTTGATGGACGATGTGATAGATAAGTTACAGGGATTTAAAGTCTTCACAACATTAGACCTTGCTAATGGGTTTTTCCACGTTCCCGTAGAGAGGCACTCAAGAAAATATACATCATTCGTGAACAACAATGAGTTTTTGTACGTGCCATTCGGCATATCCAATTCTCCCGCATTGTTTTGCAGATTTATAAATGCAGTGTTCAGAGAATTAATCAAAGATGGAACTACAATTGCGTATATGGAAGTTAGCACAGGCCGATCGGCGCTTCCCATAAAAAAACGCCGACGTTGCAACCCCACGGTGTCAAGCACCTCGCAGCGCGACATTCGGTTGGTAACCCGATCAAAAATTAAAAAAACCAAATCTTTATTTTGAAAAAAATAAGTAAGCACGATCGAAGCTAAGTCTCCAACTAAGCTATATAAAAAGGAATTTTAAAAAAATTTTAAGTTTTGTAGTCTCACGAAGGTTTTAAACTTTATATATTGCGTAAACACAAATTTAGGGAAAAATAGACATTTTACCTTGCGAAACTGAAGATGTGTTTTCTTATGGTTAAAGGTATTATTTTAATATATCTGAATTTTTATTTTATATGTTAGGTTTTTACAGTCTGTCAATGCCTTTTTTTTTGTTTTGGTTATTACTGTTCGCTAACTACCGTTATTTGAACGTAGAGTCATTTTGAGCCCTAGTAAAAGTTTAAGTGTCAACTTCAAAATTAAATATCTCGAAAAGCCCTAGGGAGCCTTTCCAATTTCGATTGTTTCACTAAAATACAAGTATGTAGAACACGTGGGCAAAGTTTCAGCTGCAGAGGCCTGCAGACCCGCATGTAATTCATTTTTTTATAGTGGCACCTCTTGTACAAATTCGTGAGCTGTTCTATGTGTGGCTGCCGACTCGAAATTTATGTCGGCAAAACCAAATAGAATTAATGACAAACTTTTTGAAAGAAAAATATGGAAGAGGTGTGGAAATAGAGAAAAAATTAATTAATTTACTGGCGTTAAGATTCGACACACGATGGACACAATGCCATCGACTGAAATCAGCATTTGAACGCAACAACTGTGCTTGGCTTGATACAGCGCTTAGTATGCATGCGAGAGAAGAAACTGCGGTATGCAAGAGAAAAGTGTTCACATTATTGTTGTAGGAAGAGAGATTACATTGTACCAGAAGAAGGCGATATAAGTGATTGCAGTGATTCGAGCGATGATGATTAACTAATGTAGTACTTAAATGTATATAAATACTGTTTGATTGTAATTTATAGATTAAATGCTGAAGTTTTCGAAGTCCGATTGAGTTAAATTTTGAAAAAAAATCTATTTTATGGTAATAATGGTGAGTACAAAATATGATTAAAAAATCTCTTTTAGTTTTGGAGTTATTTTAAATTTAAACATTTTTCTATGGGAGGTGGGCGTGGCCGTGTTCCGATCTTGACCATTTTCGTTAATCATTAACATTTTGTCTTTAAAATCATTTGTAGAAAAATTCGTCTCTTATTTTTGGCTACATTTAGTACTGGATCGCCATAAATGCATGAAAATATTTGTGGAAAATAAACTTAGGAGCGAATTGAAGAAGGGCCAACATGAAAAACATCGAAAACTTAAAAAAATGGGAAAATATACATATGTACCGATTAATTCATTTGAGGCTTATACGAACTTTTAAAGTAGGCGTGGCAAACTGCCCATTTTTGGCAGAATTGTAGACTATATCCTAACGATATTTTGTATAAAATTTCATCTTTCTAGTGCTAACAGTGGCCAAGTTATCGAATAAAAAATATTTTCTCAATATGGGGGGTGGGCGTGGCAGTGGTCCAATTTTCACAATTTTTCATATTTGTCTTAATTGGGCTAAAAAATTGGCGGTTGCCAAATTTCGTGAAAATTGAACCACGTTTACTATTTTTGGCCACGCAATATATGGGGACGCCCCACTGTGCGCCGCCACGCAACGTGCGAGTAACGCAATATCGTTGCTTGGCGGTGCAACTGCAAGAATGCTGACACGGCACACGTGCCCATCAGCAAGCAACGGTGGCTTGAGCATAAATAGGGTAACGACTAAGAATATTTTTGATTGTAATTCAGTTTGGATTGGGCCAGCAAACTAGCAGATAATAAAGAGCTGAACCAAATAATTGGCGTTTCCTTCCTTTCACAGGTTGAGCCAAGGGCCAGTGGCGGCCCCAACTTTAATTTGTTATCGCTCCCCAGGATGGGAGACTTAACTGGCGCCCGAGCAGGGACCCGCATTTTTTATGCGGGTGAAATGTTAAAGTGAAAAATTATAAAATATCGAGAATCCTGCAGCCAGCACGAAAGCCACGATGTTGTCGTGAACAAGGTATTGGTTAGCAAATTTTGTGGTCCTGCGATAGCTGCCATAAGTGATCGTGGTACGCCCTATTGGTGCACGTTGTCATTCCCATGAGAACACGGCAACTATTCCGCTATCACGGTAGAAACTTTCCGACGTTCCCATAATAATACGTCTGAGATCGCCCTAGGCCCAAAATATTGCTGTGCCTTAGTAGGTTGCCTTCAATCTGATTGTCGGCGACTAAAAAGGATTACACAGCCCAAGCGCCCATGTACGCCATGATAATGAAACGAGGACTTTGCACTGTTGTAGCAATGAGACGTCGCCTGCATGACTGACTACTTGGCGTAATACAATATTGCGATCCATGGTCACAAGTGTGCAAGCGAAGTCTCAGCAACTGACTCCGCGCGCTAAACGTGTATACCGCAGCGTCAGCATTTTCGCACGCTAGCAGGTCTGCATATTTGGCGCACAGCTTAAGCTGAGGATTTGGAATGAAAAATAAAGGCAGTCTGTCTTCGGACGCTGAAGACCCTACATCTAATATTTTATTATTCTACACTGTGATAAACATTTGTGCTGCCACACACACACACAATGTGTGTGGTGGAGGTGTGTGGTGTTATAGAACTCTTTACCACGCTGGGGTTTATAAAAGCGTGTAATATTAATTTTCAATGCAATATGTTTTCTGATATATCGAGTGATAGTTGTTCTTATAATTATTCCGATTGTGGTAATGGGGAAGATGAAGCGTGTACGTACGGCGAGTCCAGTGGAAATAATTTCAAATGCACAAATTCTGGCTCCTCCAATAAGCGACGAAGAAGAAGAAGTTCAGGAGAATTCAGTGGTCATAGTGGAGAAGACTCAAACAGTTCCTATCGAAGTGGCCGAAACTCAGGATGTATTCGAAGAATGAAATATACCAATAGATCACAGCATAACACATCAAGTGAAGGAACGAGCACTGAATCTACAATCGGAGCAGTCAGGATCGACAACTTCAATATTGATAATGTCAATACTCGAAGTAATAGAATTAATGTGGGAGAAAACAGTGTTTGTACAGAAAATCCTGGTTGTTCTCAAAGAAGTGGAACATCGATGCATGAAAGATCGCGATCTATCCTCGAAGAGGATTATTACTACGATGCAACTAGGAATCTTGAATGTGTTAAAGAAGCTGAAAGCGAAAGAAATCGACTTGAACAAAGTTTCATTTCAGGATTTTCTAAAATACCTCCAAAAAGGCGAATATTACACGATGTTTACGAAAAAAAATATATACCAGAATCTTTGGGATTTAATTATGGAACATTATATGAAAAGCACAAAGGAGCAGTCTTTATCATCTGCGACCACAACGATTACTACCATGTCGTCCACGATTGCTCCTACCCTAACTATTCCTGCAGATGTAGCATCATTGAATTGTTTACCACCAGTCCCCACGTTGGAAAAAGATTTGCTAGACGAGTTGTTGCCAGTATCGAGTTCGGGATCCAGCACTGGATTAATCTCGCAATCTATTTCGCGAGGGACGGAAGACAAATTGGTTTGTTGGACATCGCCGGGAGAAACTGGGTACCAAGTGGTGAAATTAGATGTTTACAATTTCAACAAGATTGTCGGAATGGAAAAGAAAAATTGGTGGAAGGAAGCGGAGCTGCGGTCAACTTTTATTGTGAACAGCCCATTAGATCCGAATTACCAACTAATTCGCAAGGTGATCGCGAATGCAGCCAAGAATATCACCCAAATAAAGGAGACGAAAAAGGAGGAAAAGCAGTGAGGATCATTCAGTGGTTACAGAAATACCCAGTATCGCCAATAAATCATATATTTTCTTTAAATCTTTGGTTAACATCTAAATGGAAATTTTTTAATCGAATGAGTCCATTAATGATGAATATAATGAAAATTCATGCAAATTTTTATAATGATCTTTCAATAGAAGAATTATTTACACATTTTTCAACTGTTGAACCACAAAATTTAATATTTAATGCACCAACAACAAATATTTCGCATTATTATTATCCATTAGAAGAATCTATAGAAATTTTAGAAAAATGAATTAGATTTCAATTTTTTAATAACGATAGACAAATATTAAATTTTTATAAATGTTTATTTGATGTTATTGATAAGAAAATTTCGAAAAAAAAATTCAATATTTATACTATCTCCTCCAAATTCAGGTAAAAATTATTTCCTAATATTATACGACCACAGGATACAATTTTTTGAGACGAGTGTGCGTGAAATACCCATGCGGTACATGTCGCCGTTCCCATAAGAACACGGTAAACATTTCACAGAAAATTTTTTACAATAAGACACGCAACCGAAATGGTGGATATCAACTAGAGAGCTGCATCGGATTCTTTTTACTGCACATGAGAAGTTTGGTATCGGATACGTATACTTCACTTACTCGATCGCCGTCGAGTATGTATACTGCTCTTACTCGCTCACTTGCTCACTTGTAGAGAAGAGAAGAGAAGCACAGAACTTCGGATAACAACGAGAAGGAAGCCGCGAAAAAGCGGTAGCCGAAAAATCGGAACATGTAAAAAGAGGAACATAATAGCAAAACTTCCGCGAGTGTGAGGTACCTTCCTACGGAAGTTCGAGAATTTTTGCAGCTTCAAGATCAACGGCAGACCAGATATTGCTGCTGCTAATGGCGTTGTGGTTGGACTTAGAATGTGTTTGCTATGTTTATGCCGCAAATTGATTTAATATTTTAAAATATAGTTATATTATTTATTATAGTTATATTATTAATTTTTCAATACTTATTATAATTAAATATTTTTAAATCTATATAAATCAAAATTATTTATTTATTTACTAATTAATTAATTAGTTATTATTTATTATTATTATTAATTAATTATTTATTAGTTATTTTATTTATTTCTGGATTTTATTATTATTTTATTTATGCGTGGAAGCTGAAATCAATGAATGTTGTTAATGTGGGAAGGGAAAAGTTCTTTATAAATGTCACGTGGCACAAGACCTTTTTAATGCGACCCTGACGGACGAGCGACAGAAAGGGGTAAACGGACAGTTGTGGGAAGAGGGAGAGTCAGTTGGCATTCGGCGGCCATTCGCGACACATTTCTGTTTTCTAGCTATCAACTTACTTCTGTTCAAATACTTACAAACTGAATATTTTCTTAAAAGCAAGAAAGAACTCTAACCAAAATGTAATGACTAGTTTCTTGCACTATTGAATTTAATTAAAATAAAGCGTCCATTCGTGACAGGTCAGAAGTGGAAAAAGATCGGAATAAAGACAGTTGCAGCCAAAACCGACAAAATGGAAACCGTTAGCAATATGAACGTGGCGCAGTTGCGGAAAAAGTTGCGCGAAGCGGGATTGCCGACGTCGGGCAATAAATCAAAATTGATCGAAAGATGGTGCGAACACAATTATAGTGAGCGGTTCGCGAGCGCTGTAAACGAAAGCGTCGAACGACGGTTGTGCCAGCTAGAGAACGCTCTACAATCAGTGCGGATCGAGTGCAACGGTCCATGAAAACATGGTAGTGCACAGTGAGCAGCAGGCTGCGCTGAACGCCGTAAGCAGAGCTTCGGTCTCTGCGCAAGCAGCGACGTCCATTCCGCGTCATGTACAATTCGCGGGAATTGCCCCTGACGAGCGGAATTTCCTAAATACGGTAAACGCGGAACGAAACGGAAATTGGAATGTTGGTTTTGCCATGGCACCTTCGACGATTGAAAGGGGCAATACGGTGCCAACGTATTCGTGTCAGAATACCGTGTGCGCGCCGTTACATTTTGTGTCACCCTCGACGGTTGAGAGGGGCAATACAGTGCCAACGCACAATACCTTGGTCGCGTCGCCTCATTTTGTTCCACAAAATGACAATCGCGTTAATTCCAGCGGATTTGGAAACGTAAACGATATAATGCAAATTTTGCCGACGTTTGATCCAAATGATAGAAGCTTGACATCGTTACAATTTGTCGGTCGTGTCGAACAGTTGCGTCAAGCTTATGGGTGGAATGAGAAAGTGCTTTTATTTGCAGTTCAAGCGAGATTGAAAGGCGCTGCGAAGATGTGGATTGACTCGGCGCCAATTGTGTACGTAAATTGGTCGCGGTTCGTGGACGATTTTGTAAACCAATTCCCCTCAGCTATTATTGTAGCCGATGTTCATATGGAATTGATGAATATGCGTCGCACGGTCAATGAAAGTGCTGATATGTTTTTCTATCGCGTGCTAGCCAAAGCCCGTCAAGGTGGGCTAGACGATCAATCAGTAGTGAAGTATGTTTTAAACGGTTTAAATGACCCTGATATGAAACGGTGTCTGTCAGTGGGTAAATATGCGACATGCAGAGAATTATTGTGCGCGTTGTCGAGTTATTGCGCTTATAATCCGACCAAAAACACGGCGCCGGTTAGACTAGCAGTGCCCGATGCACAGATTACGCGAGTGCCCCAAAGCGAGACGAATCTCAAGGCACAATTAATTTGTTTTAATTGTCGAAAACCGGGGCATATATCGCGAGAGTGTGGCGAACCGAAAAGACGACCTAAGTGTGAAAAGTGTGACACGATAGGCCACAGTGCAGCTCAATGCACTTCGAATAAGTCAGTTGGGAGAATTAATGCGATCGACGAGGAATGTGACAAGTTTACTGTGAAGAAGGTTTATTTGTGCGGCAAAGAGGCCGACGCCTTTGTTGATACAGGAAGTGCACGTTCTTTGATTCGGAAAACAGTTGCAGAAGAGTGTGGTAAACACCTATTGGAAACGTGCTACGTCAAACTTAAGGGTTTTGGAGGTGCGGTATACGAGTGTTTTGAGAAAATAACAGTGGAAATTAAAGTTGATAACGAAATGGTTACAACTAATTTGCTGCTTGTAGACGATATGATGATTGCGTATGACATTCTTCTCGGGCGCGACGTTTTGTGTTCTGGGAAATACAAATATACCATCGATAGTGGCAACTTATATTTGCATAGCAAAGATGCAAGTAACGTAAACGCGATAGCGACAAATGAAAATATTGGACAATTTGGTAATTTGGATACGATTTTATGTGAGTACGAAGAACGTTTCTCTACATTGGGGAAAGCGAACATTGTAAAAATGGGCATTACGCTAACAACCGATCAGCCGATAAGTATGAAGCCCTATAGGTTGCCGTTCGCGAAACGTCCTATAGTGGATGAGATCATACGTGACTTGCTTCAAAAAAACATTATCCGGGTGTCAAACTCCGCGTTCGCTGCACCAATCGTTTTGGTTGAGAAAAAGAATAATGAGCATAGAATGTGCATTGACTACAGGCAGTTAAATCGCGTTACGGTAAAGCAACCATTTCCCATGCCTATAATCGACGAACTATTTGCAGCTCTATCTGGCAATCGTTTTTTCACTACTTTAGATTTCAATATGGGGTATCATCAAATAGAAGTTGATGAAAGCGCTAAGCAGTTCACCGCGTTTGTGACGAATAGTGGGCATTACGAATATAATCGTATGCCATTCGGGCTAGTAAACGCGCCGGCCGTGTTCCAGACTATGATGAACAAACTTTGTGAACAAATGAAACCGCGGGTAGTTATTGCATACCTCGACGATGTAATAATACCGAGTGCTACCATAAACGATGGCTTAGAAACGCTGCGTGAGTTTCTAGCGCTGCTCGAAAAAACGGGTCTTACGTTGCGACGCGAGAAATGCAAGTTTTTAGCCACTGAGATCAACTTTCTTGGCCATAAAATACGTAACAACGGAATTACACCGGGCGAGTCTAAAGTGAAGGCAATTCGAGATTTCGCGATTCCAAAAACGACGACTGAAGTGCGTAGATTTTTAGGACTCACTGGTTTTTTTAGAAAGTTTGTAAAAAATTACGCGATAATAGCACGGCCTTTAACTAAATTGACAACCAAGGCTGCTACGGATAACTTTGTTTGGGGTGAGGTAGAATCAGTCGCCTTTAACTCGTTAATTGATAAACTGACGAATGAACCAGTGCTGGCATTGTATAACTGCTCGGCCCAGCATGAGGTGCATACGGATGCGAGTGCTATCGGCTTAGCAGCTGTACTTCTACAATCACAAGACGATGGGGCATCTTGGAATGCAGTAGCGTTCTTCAGTAGACGATGCACTGATGCCGAATCACGTTACCATAGCTACGAATTGGAGGTTCTTGCTGTTGTGGAAGCATTGCGCCGGTTCCGGGTTTATTTATTGGGGAAGCAGTTTAAAATTGTCACCGACTGTGCCGCCATAACTAACGTTAAGGCGAAAAGTGAGCTGATTCCGCGCATCGCCCGCTGGTGGATGCGTCTAAGCGAATTTGATTTCGAGTGTGTGCATAAGCCTGGGTCTCGCATGGGCCATGTAGATGCACTCAGCCGAGCTCCTGCTGCTGAAGAAACAGTTCCCGAAGATGAGAGCGTGATGCAGATTACTCCCGAAAACAACGACTGGCTGTTGACCATGCAGCTCCAGGATACCAAGATCCGTGAAATCATCGATGTGCTGGGAGGGAAACAAAAATCGGAGCAAGAAAAGCAGCTGAGGGAAGAATATCAATTGGAAAATCATCGGTTATACAGACGTGATGGGGACAAAACGCTTTTTGTCATTCCGAATGCAGTTCGTTGGCGTGTAATAAGATATTGTCATGACGAAATGGGCCACTTTGGGCTTGAAAAGACTATTCAACGGGTAACACAGCATTTTTGGTTTCCACGTATCCGCAAGTATGTAAAAGACTATATCGCAGCCTGTGTGGAGTGTTGTTACAATAAAGCAACTGGTGATAAACCAGAGGGGGTGTTGTATGGTGACGCGATCGAACCCGTTCCTTTCCAAACATTGCATATAGATCATCTGGGCCCCTTCATAAAAAGCAAGAAGGGCCACACACATGTTATCGCAATAAGTGACGTTTTCACAAAATATTTGGTCGTAAAACCAGTGCGAAGCACAAAGACACAACCAGTACTGCAGGTTCTTAATGAGTTAAGTTCTTACTTTGGGTTACCTGCGAGACTTGTAAGCGACCGAGGTACTGCCTTTACCTCAAAACAGTTCGAACAATTTTGCGACAGTAACGATATCCAACATATAAAAACGGCAGTCAGAACTCCTCGAGCAAATGGCCAAGTGGAAAGGGCGAACCAAATAATTTTGAATTTCCTGCGAACAGCTGGCACTCACGCAAAAGAGTGGGACGAAGAACTGCGAAAGCTGCAGTGCAGCGTAAACTCGCAGTTGAATTCCAGTACGGGTTTTAGCCCGAACGATTTAATCTTCGATTTCAAAATACGCGATGTGGTGAGGAATCGACTTCTGGCAGCAGTTATCGAAGACAGCGACGAGCGCAGCATAGCTGACAAACGAGAGGCAGCGCTTCTCAACCTTCAGCAGCAACGATCAAAGTGGAAGACCAGATTTGACAGTAAACACAAACCACCGACCCAATACAACATCGATGACCTGGTGGTAATAGCGAGTGATTTGCAATCCACTGGAGAATCTCGTAAGCTAGATGCACGATATAGAGGTCCGTACAAGATAAGCAAAGTGCTGGGCAAGGACAGGTACTTGGTAGAAGACATCGATGGAATGCAGCACAAGCAGAAGAGGTTCAGTTCAGTATACTCGGCAGACAAGATGAAGCCGTGGTGTGCTATGCCGCCCACTCTAGACGACACCGATTCTGATGAAGACATTGGGACAATGTCAAAGTAGGATAGGCCGAGTTGTCACGTGGCACAAGACCTTTTTAATGCGACCCTGACGGACGAGCGACAGAAAGGGGTAAACGGACAGTTGTGGGAAGAGGGAGAGTCAGTTGGCATTCGGCGGCCATTCGCGACACATTTCTGTTTTCTAGCTATCAACTTACTTCTGTTCAAATACTTACAAACTGAATATTTTCTTAAAAGCAAGAAAGAACTCTAACCAAAATGTAATTACTAGTTTCTTGCACTATTGAATTTAATTAAAATAAAGCGTCCATTCGTGACATAAATTAATATTTACAATAACATATATTTGTTCATATTATTCGTTATAAATAAATAAATAAATAAATATAAAATTCAAAAAATTATGCTTCGCGCAATGCGCGCAATGCTTTGCAACATTCCTTTGAAGCACATTCAACTCAAACTTCACAAAGTATTTGCATGCAGTTTCAAATCTTCCGACATACTCGACACCTTCCGCGAGTATTTGCGTTACCTCATGCAGTTTCAAACTTCCGACATACTCGACACCTTCCGCGAATATTTGCGTAACAACGAGAAGGAAGTCTGCTAGCGTCGATTCGCAACGAGAAGCTGCTCGCTCAGCGTCGAGTAACAACGTGCAGTTACTCGACAATTTAGAGGTACCGAAAAATGAGTACCTTTTTTTCGGCTTCTCTTCGGATACGTGTTCCGTTTTTGAAACTGCACGTGAAGGCATCGAGTATAAATGGATTTATGCAGCACTCTAACAGCGATTAAGCGATGTGAAAGTGGGAGAGCCGGTAGAAATACATGCACAGAATTTCACTAATATTGTTGCAAAATTGCAACCTTGGGGCCTACTAGTAGGCCCCAAGCTTGATCAGGAACGTACTTTTTCCTCCATATAAATTTCTAAAACGGGGTTGCTGTTCTAGTTCATTTCAATTTCCAGTGTTGCTGGTGTGAGTCATTTTTTGTGATCAAAGAAATATTTCTTTTTATTTGTATTTTTTTTTGGTGCAATTTCGCAATACGTTTGTATAGAACTAACTATAAAAATATATTATTGCCCAAAAGTGTCAAAAGAACCGTTTGGTATTCTTTTTATTGAATTAAATTAAGGTTTTATAAGCTGCATAAAAAAAAAACAGTCCTGCGTTCGAACTAGAGCATTTATCACCAAAAGCATCCCTGTTCTGATCTGATCGTTAGAGATTCGCTAAATGAAGAACTGCGAAATAAAAAGGGCGGCAATTGACCCGGTCGTATTCAACGCATTAAGCTTTGTGTTCTTTGGTATATTTTTCAATAATATCTACGTAATGAAACCAAAAAGTTGATATGTTGTGTATTTGATGAAGAAAAAAGCAAATAATTGAAAGAAAACTGGCGGAATTTTAGTTTGCACAATAATCCCTAATATCGGGATAAGAGCGGAAACAGTGAAGAGCTGATCACTGCCAGCACACACAGACTGTGTACGTGAATTGCAAAAAACGCACAAAAATCGGCTTACTCTCCCAGTTTCACATCGCTTAATCGCTGACTCTAATATCAACTAATATCAGGGTTCGACTCCCGGTTGACGTGAGGAAGATATAATACCAGGCACGAATAGTGAAAGTGTATTAATATTGCGTTCCCTTTGCAGGCTTGAAAATCTGCGTAATTTTACCAAGAGAATCGATTCACAGCGTGCTGATGATAACCTGCGTGATTGCGTAAGAGGAACACATTTATACAAAATAAATTACAGTGTGCCAATCGGTGAGTGCCTTCCCACTTATACACACCTTCCCATCTATGTACACACGACTAAAGATAAAACAGATAAAGATAAAAAAACAAAAAATGGACAGTCTGACGGACAAAGTTACGCAATTGACTGGGGCTGTGAATGCGCTACTCGAGAAAATTCGTGGGCTTGAATCTCGGCTAGGTGCTGTAGAGAACTCGGGAGGAAAGATCGACCGCGCTCTTCTGCTTATGGAGCAGAGGATTCAGGCCAGGTTAGAAATGTTAACAGAAGGGACGAGAGAAACGACCCGCGAAAACAGGCCGTCTGTAATAACTCGTGCGCCTCGGACGGAAGAGGAAAGAGAGAGAACTGCAGGAAATTGGGAGGTTGCCGGATTGCGTCAAGGAGTTACAAGTCTTTGACGGGAATCCGTCCCAATACGTCTCGTGGGTGCAGCATGTCGAGTCCATTCTGAAGTACTACGAAATAGTAAAAGAAAAGCCCATATACCGTTCGATACTGCTCCATATTCGGCAGAGGGTCAGAGGAGGAGCAGACTAAGGTAGCAACCTTAGTGTCGTACAACATCTTTCAGAATGACTGGGCAGAAATAAAAAGAGTTCTCTCACTCCACTATGCTGACAAACGCGATATTAGGACGTTAGAGCACCAACTCAATCAGTTGGCACAAAAGGGGTCTAAACTAGACGAGTTCTATGAGGCAGTTAATCACCAATTGTCACTAATCGTTAACAAGATCAAGAGTGAAGACTACACCGAGGAAACAGTGGGTGTTCTCGTCGAAACCTACAGGAACAGGGCGCTGGATGTTTTTATTCGGGGGCTTAGCGGGGAGCTTTCGAGGATGCTCATAGTCCAGAAGCCCAGGACTTTGCCCGAGGCATACTCTGCTTGCCTCGAAATTCAAAATCTCACCCTACGCAATAACATTATACACACGTTTCCGGCGAATAAAATTCCTGTTCCTTCAAATTCACTAGGTAACGATAACCGCCAACCGCCATTGCCCCCTCGACAACGATTTAACGACAATTGGGGAAATCAGAGCTGCTCGAATCGTCCTTATCTACAGTCTAATAGGTTCTCTAATCATTTCAATGCGAACGTAACCGCGAACAAGCGTTACGTAAAAAAATGGAGGTTGATGGCTCCATTCGGACAAGGCAAGTTAATAATATGAATCGCCCACAAGAGAGAAGATAAAAACAGAGTATTGTTAGGGAAAGTGAAAAAATTAGGAGCAAAAGGCAGAAGAAGAATAAAAAGGCACCGAAAAATACAATTGAAAAGGAATAGAATAAGTAGAACAATAGAACAATGAGCGAATGATTGTAATCACAGAGACGCAGACTCTTAAGCAACTTCGACAAGTGATGCGGAACTTGCGACCGGTGCAAACTACATGGCATTCGCCGAAAAAGATCTTCGTGCACTTGGAGCTTCAAACGTGCGATCAGGTGTTTCTTCGTGACGATTCAGTGCGACCATCTCTGACGGCACCCTACTCCGGACCGTACCAAGTAGTGCAGCGCCTCGACAAATACTTCATCATAAACGTAAAAGGAAGGCACGTCAAGGCTTCACTCGACCGGTTGAAACCAGCATTTACCACATCGTAGTCACTTCTACAAGGGGGGTACTGTGGCAGCACTGATCTTGGTGATGCCGGGTACCAGGTGGCACACCTGTACGACAACCGAATTTCCTTCTTCCCTTTTTCGTTTTGGAGATTGTGAAAAGCAGACGTTGGATTTTTGAATAAAATAATAAAAACGGAACAAGTTCCCAAATAGATACAGGCGCCGTAATAACGGTTGCTGACGTGAACGCATTTACAAACTCTAAATTAGTTCAACCACTCGCAAGGCCTATGACCATAACGACCTTAGCCGGATCAAGCAGCTTATCGCACGAAGCAATCGTTTGGTATGCAAGGTAAAAGCATGTCAATAAAATTAGTCGACCTTAGTAATAAACAATTTAAATGTATATTGGGACACGATACCTTAAGAGCAAAAATTTACTTAGGGAAAAATGTCGTAGTGATAAATGTAGGAGGGACAAACGGACGTAGGACAACTCTGACAGTAGAAGCGGACGGACCTTTTGGTTACAACTCTGACAGAGGGACGAAGAAGAGAGAAAGGAAAAGAAGAACGACAGGCATTCGTTGCCACGACGTTGACTCGACCGGACGCGCTGGTTAATGTATACGAACAATAAACTGTACTTTGCTTGAATCGGATTGAGTGTTTTAATTAAAAAGGCCAACAATAGGTCGATAAACCTAACAGTGGGACATTAATATCACAAACTTGGGGGCCCAACCGGGATATAAAAACAAAAAGTACAAAACTTCAGCCGAAAGTGACGATTGCGCGAGTTACAAGAACGACACTTAGCACAGCTAAGTCAGCAGCAACAACGCCGAGTGCATCGACACAATATTTTGCAACAGCCGGACGCCGGACAGACGCTGACACATAGGTTAATGCCCGTAATGTTTAGGATAAGCACTTTTACAAAATTGTGAAGAGGTTTAGTGTTAAGTATGGAAATGTGAAAAATTCATTAATAAAGCAAAGTCAAAAGAGTGAAGACCGTTGGTCATAGTGCAAACAAAAAATATTTTTTTTACTCCTATCCATCGATGATACTATAACTCGCGCATAGGTGTAAGGCGCGAAAAAATAAGAAAAAAAAAATGTTGCATCCAGTGAATATATGCAAAGCAGTGGAACAATTGGCCAAATAAAGCTCGAAAGCTTGTCCGAAACGGTGAAATCGCGCAGTGTTAGTGTTGTTGTCGGGGTGCTCCGCTGGACATGTATAGTCGCGCAGCAAAACGACTGTTACTTTTCACGCGGAAAAGTTACCGTTACTTTTGAATTTCGTCTAGAAGGCGCTGAGCGTGCGCACGAGTAAAGCACACAAAGCAACAACACAAAAAAAAACAGCGACAAGCAACGCGACGCCGAGAGTGCGCGATAGAAAGACAAAGTCAACGTAAGGCGAGAACAGTAAAGCAACATAAGGAAACATCGTCGGCCTTATCGTGAATTTTCATTTCGGGTGAAATGGTTCACATTTCACCTATTCCGTTCACAATGGCATCTTAGATATTCACCAAGCGAAGTTATTCGTTTCGAATTTTATTCACCTTATCATGAAAAATATTTACCGGTGAAATAGCTGTCATTTTTCGGTGAAATTACTCGTTATATTTTTGCGCGCAAAATAAATTTTAACCATGTAAGTATCTTTAAAAAGTGTTCCAATTTCCGTAATTTAAATTTACAGCCCTATTCTGGCAAACCTAACAAAACTCACCATGCTGACAATTGAATAGATTCTATCAATTGTTAGATTTTCGTATTCTGACCATTTTTCAAAAGCTCTTTATCTAACACTTGTCAGAGAAGTTGTCAGGTACGTAGAAGGAGCTGACAAGCGCGAAAATTACCTGAAGAAGCAATTGAAGTTGAAAATTTAGAAACATTTCAGCAAATTTTGGTTTTTGCAATGGAGGAGCAGCTACTATTAGCGCTCTGGCTGCAGCCGCTCTGACTAAAAAAATGAAATTTTGAAGAGGAGAAGGCTCTTGAGGACCTTGCGCGACGAAAGCGACCCTTTCGCTATGCAGGAAAGCATTTTCATTCAAAATTTCCGTTTTCCAAAATCGATCTGCCAGGAAATGCTTTTGGAGCTGGAGCCGCACGACACTCAAAAGCCCACGTTGCCATTCATGTGTCGTTTCCTGGCGTCACTGTTTTTTTACGCACATGGATCGTATCAGAAGTGTGTGGGAAGCAGTTACCATACAACAATGAGCCAAGCTTCCGTTTCACGCGCACTGGGCCACATGTCCCAGCTCATTGTGAGAGTCAAAGCAGGGGAAATACATTTTCCCCAAACTTCGGATGAACTGGCGGCCACCAAGAAAGGGTAGGAAATCATGAAATTTTGCAATGGCTCTCTTATCATCCTTGCTTACAGATTTTATACAAGTTTTAGGATAAAAGGCACAATTGGAGCTGTCGATTGCACACATGTGGGGATAGTTTCGCCCCCTGCAAATGACACCCGAACCCCCTTGTGTCTCTACATGAACAGAAAAGGATACTACAGCATTAATGTTGAAGCGGTATGTGTGATTTTGAAATCGACTAGCTTTTGTCCTGCAGCAAGAGATTTTATACACTAATATTATATAGTAAATACTAGTATATTCATACGCTATTAGGTATGTGACCATCGTTTAAGCTTCACAGCAATTAACGCTATGCCATGATTCTGGCATATGGACAACATCTCCAACTCGATTGCACTTGATGAGGAATCATAATGCTCAGTACGACACTTGGCTATTGGGTGATCAGGGATATCCGCTGGAACCGTGGCTGTTAACTCCGGTGGCAGAGCCAGCAAATGAAAGAGAATTCAAGTACAATAAACTGCATGCTAAATCACGCAATACGATTGAACGCGCTTTTGGAGTTCTCAAGTCACGGTTTCGCTGCCTATCAAAACACCGAATTCTGCATTATGGCCACGAGAGAGCAGCAAACATAATATATGCATGTTCCATATTGCACAACATTCTAAATAAACATGGAGCGCCGATAGACATTGGTAACGATGCCGAAGAAGAATTGCAGAATTCAGACAATAGTATTGAAACTGCAGAAAGTCCGTTTCTGATAGAAGGAGAAAGAATAAGATCCCGTTATATATTGTCTTTATAATTCAGTCCATATAGTTTATATTCAGTTCATTTTTTTAAAAAATACATAATAAAACAAATTAAAAAAAAAAGTTCATAACAAAATAGTATATAAAAATATTTACATTTAATCGAGTTTTTCATTTAATTTTTGCAAGGTCCGGCTAATTTCCTCAAGCACTGTAAGCATCTTGCTATTTATTTTATTACGTTCTTCAATTGCTTTGGCCGTATCTAAATAGATAGTTTCCAGTGTTATTTTCACTGGTGAGTTTTTGGTATGTCTTGCTGCTTCCTCTGGTGTAGAACGAAGGGCAGCATCAGGAGCCGGCGCTCCTTCAGTCGTAGCAAGAGATGTAGCCTCAGCGGGTGAACCTTCCTCAGCCGCTGTCATAAGAATATCAGCACAGGGCGGATCACGCTCAGCATCATTTAACGGAATGGCTTGCAGTTCGTTCTGTGTTGAGTCCTAATTGTGTAAAAAAGGCTATCATATGGAGCGCAATTGTTTTTTGAATTGCAGCCCTAGTGCTTGTATTGTTGGAAGGCCATTTACAGCTGCAGCGCCGAAAGTTTGTAGGGCGTGCTGCTCGAACTCGGTTACATCTGTAATACGAGGGCCTCCTCCCGTCATCGCCATTTGCAGTTATGCCTTCCGAGCACAACTCCGCAACTGGTACTTCCACTGTGACAAGCTCTGAAATCGAAAAATGTATGAGAATTTATACTTACGTATGTGTACCCAAGTGTTCAAAACTTATTTCTTTCCATTTTGCTGGGGTACGCGTTGGCCCCCTCATAGCGTTGAGGTGGTTCGCCATCTGCCCCCATAAATTTTGGACAGTTCGCGGTGCCTTTGGGCTGTTTTTCCCAGCTTGCAGCTCGGGATGGTCCCTCAAAAATTGAACAAAAAATTTCAGCTGCTCCTGCGTAGTTCGCTCGAACCTTGAAACATAATAAATATTTAATAATCAAATCAGTCCAATTAGTAAAGAATACTTACTTTTTAGTGGACATTTTATTTGAATTCAATTTCAAATGTTTTGATTTCGCTGTTTCTTCTTCTTTTTTTTATTTTTTGCCAGTCACAGTGAAACCAAAACAAACAGAACTTTTCACCTCGCTGTGGTGAAATTTTACAGCTTTCTGCTTGTCAGATTTGCGTAAGAATAGGCTAACAAAAAATTCTGATCAAAAATCTAACAAGCGCTGAATAGAAAATCAATTGTCAGACTTTCGCCAGAATAGGGCTGTTAAAATAACTATTTTAAGGTCGAAATCCATAAACAAAACACAAAGTGAAATTTTACTTAACAAAATGATGGCAAATAAAGAAGTCGCGGCTGGTTTTTTTAAAGGAGCCAAGCACCAGCAAGAAGCGGTTTGGAGCGAAACGGCGGCTCAATGGGGGCTCAACCGATTGACCAAAAATGAAGTGAAGTTGATAAGCTGAACGTAAAGAAAAACTTAAAAGTTGAAAAATTTAAAGCAAAAAAACGAGAAGCTGAAAAGTTGAGTGCAAAAAACCTAAAATTTGGAAATATTAAAGCAAAAAACGGGAATCTGAAAAGTTGAGTGCAAAAAACTTAAAAGTTGAAAAATTTAAAGCAAAAAACGAGAAGCTGAAAAGTTGAGTGCAAAAAGCCTAAAATTTGGAAATATTAAAGCAAAAAAACGGGAATTTGAAAAGTTGAGTGCAGAAAACCTAAAAATTAGAAAATTTACAAGCAGCACGCCAAAACACAGCTGCACGTCGATGCATCAAAGACCAGGATGGCCGAATGTAAGGTGGCAACCCCGCAGACGAGCGCACGACAGGTGCAACCCTTTGCGGCGGAGAAGAGGAAGGCAGTCAGCCGTGAACACGAAGGAAGCGCGGAGCGCGAATCAGCCGTCGGTCGAGCATTAAGCGTTAATTCATTTTTTTAATCGAGCGTTAATACATTTTTGATCGAAAATACCATTCGTCACCTTGAATTATAAACCTTTCTATGTTTTTGAATAAAGCGATCGGTACACCCGATCTCACATATATATATATATATAATACATAAAGAAAATTGTATATATAAAATACCTAAATTCGAAGGGACTCGAATTCGTAAGGAGGGGCGAGTTATGGACATGTCCGCCGCTCGCTGAAAACTCCAACGATAATGCACCAAATAAACATAAGCAGTGCACTAAACAAACAATAGAAAGGAAAAGGTGCCAGCAGAAAATATTACGCTGCACCAATAATAAACCACGCACTAAGCGATAAGCAACTAGGCATTAGTTTTAAGATACAAACAGTGCCTGCGCTGCACTGATAGTAAATAAGAAATACTACTTAGTTGAAGTTGTTGAGTGCAGTTTTGATGAACAAAACTGGCATTCTGGATTTACCATCGGCAGGCGACAGTCGATGTACGACTTCGCCGTTATAATAAAGTTCGTATTTAATTAAAAGAATTAATCTTTTATTTATACCCAAAACTCGCGCAACATTTACCGACTAACATTTAATACGCAACATGCTCTTGCATTCTTACATTTACACTTATACCATTTACGTTTATATTTATGTGGGAGTAGAAAGAGCAGAGTGGCGCGAGTTACAGCCCCCACTGCAACAACTCCAACAAAAACGGACAGCGCACCGCCAAAACCACCAAGAACGAGGTAGCCGGCCGTTGACACCGGCACAACAGCAAACAACGGAAACACATTTAAAGCGGAATAAGCATGTAAGGTAACACATGAATAACGGGAGTCGCCACATGCATTACTTTGTTGTTGACTTTACCTCTCGCTTGCTCAACTGACGAGGTGACTGATACGAAATTGCGGGAGTGGCCAGTTCAAACTGAGACTCCATAAAGTGAACACGTGTCACGTGTAAAAGAAATTGAATTGTAAAAATAAGTAAAAAATCACAGAGTGAATCAGAAACTTTGAATGTTGTTTCTTTGATTTCAGGTATGTTTAGTACTTAGTTTTATTTATGGTACAGTATTTTTGTACAAAATAATAAAAAACTTTGATTTCAGAGAAACAATTCTGGCTTTCATTCACACCAAGATATAACCTTATAAGCATAATTGCAAATAAGAAATAAGTTATATGTAATATTTTGCTTGTAACACTTTTGTAAATTAGCAAATAAGTTTCATGATCAATAACTGCAATAAAGCCGATCATTCTGAATTTCGAACACAACAACGACAGTGATATTTTCTTTCCCTCCAGTTGAGGAGTAGAAATTTATATTACTCGTTACTCGCGACGAAGTAACGTAAGTGGTGCAGTCGGTAGCCACAGTGGAGAGCCAAAGTAGTGTAAAAAAAGTAGAAAGTGCCAGATTACTACGCCAAAAAAAAGAACTTCCATAGTGCATCAAGCATAATCAAAGGCAGCACCAGCGACTCTCATCCACAGATAGCCGAAGGACCTCCACAGTGCATCGAGCATTATCAAAGGCAGTACCGGCAACTCTAACCTACGGACAGCTGGCGGATCTTCATCCCTTACCACTGTGAAATGAAAATCTTAATCAACGTTTACTCCATCGCGTAAGTGCAGTGTATAATGTATGTTCTAAAATAAATATCTCAAAGAATTTTATAAATGTAATAAAATAAAGATGAAACTATTAAACTCACCAAGATAAGAGAAATTCGGTTAACATTGCTTTCTTTACACCTACTAAAACCCAATTAATGCATAAACATAAGCACTCCTAAAAAGAACAAATATTTTTAACAAAATACGGTATGATGCGACATAATGAGATGGTACGAAAAATATAAAAACAATAAGATCATAACAAAAGCAAAATTTCGATTGCGATCTTCAACGAAGCACTCCAATCATCTATAAAATAATCCTAATTCTGCGACTACCACGGGACCCTCCAGAGTAAAAAGGACCCCCCCTAAGAGGGATAACAAAAAAAAAAAAAGAAGGCAAGAAATCAATAAAACATACCGGCATACAAAATATATGCGAAAAACAGTTCTCGATTCACAACCGCATCAAACTCTGCTACTGTGAAGACTCGATCCACAAACGCATCAAACTCTGCAACTGTGTCGATCGTCAGAGAACATTTTTTTTTTCTCCTCCCACGTAATCTACGGAACCCAAATTATTTGGCACCTAGTCTTTACAACAGCACCCGTGTTTTCCAGGCCACGCCGTCTGTCGCCCGAAAAATTGGAGGCGGCGAAAGCTGAATTGGATTTTTTACTGAAAACAGGAATTTGTCGTCCATCAAGCAGCAACTGGTCCAGTCCACTCCACATGGTAAGGAAAAGCGACAATACTTGGAGACCGTGTGGAGATTATCGAGCACTCAATGCACGCACGCTGCCCGACCGGTACCCTTTGCCATATTTGACCAATTTTACAACTAACTTACGCGGTAGGACAATTTTCTCTAAAATAGACTTACAAAAAGCGTTTCACCAGGTACCAGTCCACCCTGATGATATCTTTCGACGACACCTTTCGGCCTATATGAGTTTCAATTTATGACATTCGGCTTGTGCAACGCCGCACAAACATTTCAACGCCTTATAAATGAAGTATTAAGAGGCTTCGATTTTGTGTTTCCGTACATCGACGATATATTCATAGCATCGGACTCGATTGAGCAGCACCGACAGCACCTACGACTAGTCTTCCAGCGACTTCGCGAGAACAATCTTACCATTAACTTTTCCAAATGCGAATTCGGTAAAACTTAAATCAATTTTCTGGGACATCTAGTCAACTCTCAAGGCATACGACCGCTGCCCGCACTACTCGATTTCCCGCAACCGACGGTGGCTAAGAATTAAAACGTTTCATCGCCATGATCAACTTTAATCGAAAATCTCTGCCACACGAGTTAAGTCACAGAGTGATTCAGCACTCTCCACATTCTAAGTAAGTGACATAGCATCAAAGATGCAACAGATGGTCAGCTTAGACTGACTCAGCATTCTCCACATTTCCACATTGACACTTTGTTTTTGAAAAAGAAACGAAACACCAAAGATGCACCACAGTCTGCATCATAGACACTTTGTTATTGAAAAAGACACGAAACACCAAAGATGGACCAGATGGTCAATTGTGTAAAAGTCATGTACGATAAGGACACATTCTACTAAAATATTATTTAAACTTTCGGATTTGAAAAATAAAGTCCGTTGTATTCATCAATTCATTCGGATCGGATCTTTTATTCAAAAAGGGAAGTTACATTAGTCACGCGGTTGACGACCAAGCAAAACTACAACAACTCGTGGTGGGCAATAAGATAAACATCCTCACGCAATTAGTGTGGACACCGGAATCCGAAGCCGCTTTCACTCGGTGCAAAGAGGAGTTAGCAAATGCAACCCTGCTCTTCCATCCATCAGCGGATGCAGAGTTATCGCTTCACGTCGACGCTTCAGATTTCGCGGTTGGCGCCGCGCTCCACCAAGTGGTCGAGGGAGAATCCCAGCCTCTTGGTTTTTATTCCAAGAAATTAACATTCGCCCAATGCAAATATAGCACATACGACCGAGAGCTAGTCGCTATGTATCAAGCAGTCTCGCATTTTGGTATATGTTGGAGGGCCGAAAATTTCACATTCTCACTGATCACCGCCCACTGGTCTACGCTTTCCAGCAGAAACTAGAAAAAACGGCGCCGCGCCGAGCACGGCAACTAGACTTCATCGGACCATTTACGACCGACATACGGCACATATCTGGTGAATCAAATGTCACAGCTGATTTGTTTTCGCGAATACAGTCCCTCGAGCACGTCATCGATTATGCAAAAGTTGCTGCAGCACAACAAAATTACTCCGAGCTTCAAACATTTTTGAGCCCAGGTAACAATTCGAAATGGTCACTAGTATTAAAACGCTTTACGCTTCCAGGAACGAACATTCATCTGCGACACATCGACCACACATTACGCCCGTACATTACGAAAGAGTTTAGACAACAAATACTCTCAAGAATTCATAATCTTTCACATCCTGGAGTGCGCGCAACGTCCAAACTGATGACCACTCGATTCGTTTGGAAAGGCATAAGGACGTATGTTGGGATTTGTTTGTTATTAAGAATTATTGTGAATGCGCACTCCAGCCGCCGGATTGCAACCGTGCCGATCCATCTCGTTAGGACGAAGGGCAACCCTGATGGGGAAGCCAAGATGGGCGACGGCAAGCTAGAAGTTTCTCATTGGTATTGGACATTCGGCGGCAGGAGGACGCACAAAAGCGTAAGTGGAATATATTTGAAATTGTTTAAACTTAATATCTAATATCACATCTGAAATTTTGTAACTAATACTAGGAAATAAAACCGAGCGCACTGAATTTGACAACTAGACGCAACTGTGAGGCGTGTCAGCGCTCAAAAGTCCATCGACATAGCCAGTTGTCTCCCGGACGATACACGCCACCGCAAGGAAGATTTTCGCATATAAATATCGACATCGTGGGTCCATTTCCATCATGTGAAGGACAGCGATACTGCCTGACCATAATTGATCGCTTCACACGATGGCCAGAAGCTGTTACTATACCCGATATAACAGCGGAAACTGTGGCCAAAGCCTTGATGCTGCACTGGATTGCAAGATTTGGTGTTCCAGAACGCTTCACATCGGATCGTGGAAGGCAGTTCGAGTCCTCTATTTTCAACGAACTCGTCTCCACGATTGGAACCACTCACCTCCGAACGACACCGTACCATTCCCAATCGAATGGATTGATCGAGAGATGGCACAGGAGTTTTAAAGCACCGATTCTCTGTCATAACCCTGACAAGTGGATACACCACCTCCCATCAATCCTCCTTGGCCTGAGAGTAGTTTTCAAACCAGACATCGGTGCATCCCCAGCAGAACTTGTTTACGGGGTGACCATAAGGATTCCGGGAGAATTTCTCCAGCCGTCCAAACTGCCTGAACCGACTAGTGATTCGGTAGCAAGTTTTCGCAAATCAATGGAAAGACTACGACCGACAGACACGACTCATCACTCGCCACCGACAACCTTTGTCTCACAAAAATTACAAACAACGACGCACGTTTTTGTTAGAAACGATTCTGTTCGCCCTTCGCTTACACACCCTTACGATGGTCCATACGAAGTCATACGCAGATATACGAAGTATTTTACAGTGCTGATTCGAGGACGACATGGCAATATAAGCATCGATCGTCTTAAACCTGCTTTTTTAGCAACGACAGACCTTGAAACATCATGGAATGCATACCTGCCTCAAGAAGCGCAATCCGTACCTGACAGAATATCGACCAAAACTACCCGCAGTAGTCGCCAGGTGAAGTTCCCTCAACGCTACAGGTAGCTTTCGTCTGGAGGTGGAGTACTGTGGGACACCCTGTACGATAAGCTCTAGTTTTAATTCGTTGACGAGTGGTGGCATAGCGAACGCTGTCACTGACTTGAGTGGCACTACTTTCGACAAGCCGCCCGAAGATATAGCGTTCGGCATCGCGCTCATCACGCTCTTATTTTAATCACTTGTTCTTAGACACTTGTACAATAAAGACACAAAACCGCCAAATATATTTATATTTATTTTATTAAAAATAATCCTTCTATTAATTGCAATTTTGATTTTCGAAATATCAATAAAACCCAATATTTGACAAAATAAATAAACAATAAAGAAAAACCTACATAAATTGGGGGCTCGTCCTATTAAAGTGCCGCGTAATCAAAATATAGACAAAACGAAAACTGTAGAAGTGAGAAAACATAAATCTCTGAAGGACCCATGTGAATTCGGATAAACATATTGGCAACAAATTTTGTAACCTGCAATATGGCGTGCCTTAACGATTTTATCCAGAACGTTCTGCGCAGTAGCAGCAAGACAAAAATCGCGACGCTGCACAAATACATTTTTGAAAACGCAGGCGACAGAAATAACCGTCAACGGCTACGACAATTTTGTGGCTTTGACTACGACGAGTGTAGCGCAGAATATGCGCAGAAAGGAAAATACGTTGATGACAATTTGAGCGACCGCGACTTGGTAACCATTTGTAACACGATGGGGATCAGCTACAATGTAGCCGACGTGAAGCTGCACATTTTTAGAAATTTACGACACAATCATTTGTTCGCTGAACGAGGCCACCAACGATTAAGCGATGTGAAAGTGGGAGAGCCGGTAGCAATACATGCACAGAATTTCACTAAATTATTGCAAAATTGCAACCTTCCCTGCAAGACATGACTGATGAGAACTCCAACACATTCACGAAAATGTATGCTGAAACTAGCAGTAACTAGGGAAATTTTTCTATTTCAATGTCCAATGTTCAATGTTAGCAAAAACGAGAAGATTCAATCGGTTTAATTTTTCTGTATGCGAAAGCGAGATGGCGATGTGCATACGGCACGTGCCATCATGGCGCGTGCGCCCATGCCAGATGACACCTGACTTTGCAAATTGTGTCCAACACAGGTTCGAGATGTTTTCAGCGTTGCCATAGCATCTCATGTTTTTATATGTCAAAATCTCTAAACGAAACTTGCAGACTCGCCTCCTTGCAGCAGGCTGCAACATCTTAGCAGATAACCTAGTATTTCAATAAAATTCAGTAACAATCAAAATATATGATGTATGTACGTCGTAAGATTGTACAAAACAAATCAACTAATAGGAGTGGGGAAAATCCCTAAATAACCAAAATTCCGAAATTGGGAAAAAAACAATTAAACAAAAAACAATAAAAGTGGCAATGCTGAACACAAAAAAGGCAAAACATTGTGGAAAATTAAAATAAAAGTGCAATGGTTCGTGACAGCCAAAAACGAAAACAGCAAAGGAGAAGAAAGCAGAGGTTAAAGAAGGCAAAAGAAGGCAAGAAAAGGAGGTAAACCCAGGAAAACAAGATAAGTACAATATAAACAAATTAAAGTAATATAATAATGAATAAAAAGACAATCGCGAATCGCTTGAGCGAAGAAAAACGGATTTTCGAATCCAACGTAAAAAAATATAAAGAATCGGCTCAAGCGGAAGAATGTGCGGCAAATTGTGTTGATTTTCCTGAAATGGATGGTGTAATAGAGGAAAGTGCGTCCTTTTGTGTTTCGCCCATAGAGGCTAGTGGGTCAGAAGATAGTATATCTTCTAGTGTGTCCGGCGCTCTGCCCGTAGGTGATTTTTCCGCGCCTAGGGTTACAGAAGCAGACAGGAAACGGGATGAAGTTAAGTCTTGGGCAATCAGAAACAATGTTTCTCAAAACGCTGTTGATGATTTGCTACAGACTTTACGTAGAATAGGGGTAAATGACTTGCCAATTTTAGCGAAAACGCTTTTCAGTACTAGCCGCCAGAAAGTAGATGTTACGACCATGCCAAATGGTGAATTTTTATACGTAGGGATTCAAAAATTTTTTATCTCTAGCTCGTTGGAATATTTAGAAAAGAAATCAGAGATATTAATAGATGTAGGTGTAGATGGATTGAAACTGTTCAAGAGTTCCAATCGCGTTGTATGGCCTATCCTAGGGGCAATTGTCGATTGTCCGAATGTCTGTCCGTTTGTAATTGGTTGCTTTTCTGGCTTCAAAAAACCAGAAAATATTAATGACTTCATGAAAGATTTTTGATTAACCATGGAATACTAATCTTGTTCTCCAACTGTATTACAAAACGTTGGTAATGTTACTCGAATCGTTTAACATTAGTATTCCAGGGTTAAATTATCATATAAATAAATATTATAAATATATATCATAAGTATATAATCTAACAAATTTAAATGGATTGCAGTCAAGTTCTTTTCGACGATTCCAACGACTCGTTGAGTCTAGAACAACACGGTAAGCACTAAAATTTTATTACACAGTACAGTTTTTTAAATTAAAAAATATTTATTTTCAGAAAAACAAGTTAATATCCAAAAAAGAAAATTTACGACAGGGGTTTTCAATGAAACCTTAAAAAAAAAAAATATGATGAAGAAGACGACTCTTTTCAAGGAAGTAAGTATTAGTTGTATTTTTGTTTTTTATCCTTGTTATTATGTTTTTCTTGCAGAAGCATTGGACCTTCTCGCCCAACTTTTAAAAAACCAAAACGACCTTAAAGAAAGTCTGAAGTCTTTAAGCGAAAGAATGACGAAAATTGAGGTCGACGTCAGTAAAGTCATGCAACAGATGGCAGAAAAGAGCGAGATGCTGGCGCAAAACAAATTACTGCGCGAGTGCAAAGTATCTGCAAAAAAAATTGAACGATGTGTTAGCCGCATGACGGGGGAGGTCGAAGACAAAGAAATGCAAAAAATTGCTAGCACGCTTCCCTTCAGCACATTAGCTGATCTTCTGGACTCCGAAGAGCAGATTAAGCGTACGGAATATGCCAGTGCCATGGTGAGTGTGACAATATTTATCCTAATTGTCCTAATTTATTTTAATTTCAAGAACGCGTATTTCCACAAGCTGAAGGGGACGTCGGATGACCCCGGCAAGATCATACGGCAAATCTTTTCTGACCAGGTCTTGGAAGGGTTCAACTGGGAAGGCAAGTGGGGGAAGCGATCGCTGGCACAATTGTCAATTGTTGATAAAATTTTACGAGGTACGATTACTAGGCGATTCTTGTAAATGCACATACTAATTGTCAACTTTTTATTTCATTTAGACGTATTCAACAAGTCAGGCTTTGCTGGTTTCGACCAAACTATTAAAAAAGCAATAGACTTAAGCCACCACCGGTATAACCAACGCAAATACCATACAAAAGTAAACAAATCGCCCACACACTTGCCCGGTAGCAAAGCCGTGCGCATTAGCGCTGCTGTAGCACAAACAGAGGCCAAAGCGCCTGTGGACGTCGAAGTATTCCGCATATGTCTGGTCGAGGTGAAGAAGAGCCCCAAGTTAAGTGATCGCGTTGGCGGTACCCTTGGTGAGTACTATTTATTCACATATTACTATTATTATTTGCTTATGTTTGTGTTTATGTTGTTTATGTTGTCAAATACTACACTATTTTTATTACTACACACGACCGTTCAAAATAAAAAATAAGTAAAAATAAAAATAAATAAATTTTCTACAGTGTAATCAAAAGTTGTTTTTTATTTGGGATTGAGTCACCCTGCTGAACAGCTGATCGGCAGCAACGTCAATAATGAGCGAGACAGGTATACATTTTCTCATACCACAAGCCTCAGTAATGGGAGTGAGAAAGTATATCACACGTACACAAAAATCCCACAAAAATCCTCACACGTACACAAAAAATCCCATCAGAATTTTCCCGTGAGGGTACGGAAACTGACGAAACTTCTGATTCGCTTCCCGTCATTGCTTCCGATCAGATGACTAGTCATCTGATCGGAATAGGACTGATGTTCATGAATCGGAACAGGACTGATGGAAACTCCAACACATCCACAAAAATTCTCGCTGAAACTAACACATTTACATATTCCCTTTGAATTAAAAAAAATTCTGAACCAAAAAAAATTTCTTCTGCTATTAATCTAATGATAATAAAACAGATAGTTCGTCTGCATTTCTTACAAACGTGAAGTTATGTATGAGAGAACGAGATAGCTGATGTATACATTGGCGCGTGAACCTGACAGGTGCTCGTGCACATGGCGCGCAAAAATAATAAATTGTTGTGAAGTTGGAAGTGAAGTGCTACGGACGTTCGATCGATCTGGAGGAATAAAAGCATTTAAAAGAGGAATAAAAGCATTTAAAGGAAACAGCAGGACAACCCAAATCGAAATTAAGATAAGTATTTGTGTAATTATTGAATAAAATGAATAAAAGAACACTACAAAATTGCTTGAGCAGAGAGAAAAGGATTTACGAATCCAATGTATCGAAATTTAAAAAATTTCGTGAATCTGCTCAAGCAATGGAATGTGCAGAAAATTCATATGAAATAGATGTTGATAGTGCCTCAGATGAGAGAAACAGTGTTTGTTGTGAACAGGGTGAAAGTGAGCCAATATGTGCAATAGGTGAAAAGGTGGATGCAAATTTGTCTGCCACTAGAGCCTCTGGGAAAAGTGAGGAAGTTAAAGCTTGGGCAATGCGACACAACGTTTCTCAAAACGCTGTGGACGATTTGCTACAAACGTTGCGCAGAATAGGAGTAAGCGATTTGCCGCTTTCCGCAAAAACACTTTTTAATACCAGCCGGCAGAAAGTTGACATTGCAACTATTCCAAATGGCGAATTTTTGTACATAGGAATTCAAAATTACTTTCTTTCTAGCTCTTTCGATTATTTATTAAAGAAATCAGAAGTGATAATTGATGTCGGTGTTGATGGTCATTCCACCGGAGACACGGCCTCCCTCTTAACCCTTTGTGCAGGGTATGAATAAGTCGGTCACAACCGACTGAAACATTCTTACTTGTTTTTTAAATTACACATGTCATCAATTTTGTTAATACAAATATATTGTTCAACAGATGGTAGACAGGAGCAAGGTGCTGGCACAGAGCAAGATAATGCGCGAGTGCAAAGTAGCAGTGCAACACATTGAGAAATCGGTTTGCCGCATTACGGGAGGTATACATTTGAAGTTGTCAAGGAATTCGTCTACCTTGGCACCGCCATCAACAGCAGCAATGATGTCAGTCTGGAGATAAAGCGAAGGATTACTCTTGCCAACAGGTGCTACTACGGTCTCGGTAGGCAATTGAGAAGTAGAGACCTCTCTCGACCGACAAAACTTGCGCTCTATAGGACGCTTATCTTGCCCGTGCTCCTCTATGGCGCTGAAGCATGGACAATGACACGAAACGACATAGCGGCCCTTGGAGTGTTCGAGAGGAAGGTACTTCGCAAAATCTTCGGCCCTGTTCGTGTTGGTGACGACTATCGCATACGAACCAATAACGAGCTGTATGAGCTGTATAAGGACATGGACGTAGCGCAGCGAATTAACATCCAGCGGCTACGCTGGCTGGGTCATGTCTGCCGCATGGACGACGAAGCTCCGGCGAAAAAGGTGTTCGATGCGATGGTTGGAGGTCGACGGCGAAGAGGGAGGCCATGTATCCGGTGGAAGGACCAAGTGGAAGAGGCCCTGGTATCTCTTGGTGTGACCAACTGGAGAAGGCGCGCGAGTTACATATGTAAACGCCAATACAACTCCCGACAAGTTCGATGAATTCTTGCACTCAATAACTGTAAACAAAGCTGCAAACTCAACAATAAAATAACAAAGCTGCAAACTCAACAATAAAATAACAAACCGCAAACATGCAGTTTGCGCAATACTATGTAGACTAAATACCAAGTAAGTGACCCAAATTAAATTAATGTAGACATAAGCACTATTGATTAAAATAAGAGGTTTGTTGGTAATCAATAAAGTTGGCAAAAGCCAGTCTGCAACTACTCTCCAGTCGAGTCTGGTAAAATAATCGCTTGTTGACTTTTTTTAAAAAACCGTTCGCGACGAAAAATTATAAAATTCGCGCGAAGCAGAGGCGCCTGGAGAGAAGTTTTGCGGCAGGCCGTAACCCGATGACGGGTTGTTATGGCCAGTTAAGTAAGTAAGTAAGTAAGCATGACGGGAGAGGTCGTGGACAAAACCACTCAAAAAATTGCCAGCACGCTTCCCTTCAACACATTGGCTGATCTTTGTTGATACAGAAGATCAAATCAAGAATATGCCAGTGCAATGGTAATTGAGTATGGCTTTAAGTTGGTTTTTATTTCCTGGTTTACTTTCATTGATAGAACCAGTACTTGCACAAGCTGAAGGGAGCGTCTGAAGACGTCGGCAACGTCATGCGGCAAGTATTCACGGACGAGCTACTAGACCTCTTCAACTGGGAAGGCAAATGTGGGAAAAGGTCAATGGCACAATTGTCGACGGTGGAAATATTACGTGGTATGGTAAAAATAACTATGCAATATTCCATTTACATATGTCTAATTAATTCTGAGCTTTTTATATCATTTAGATGTCTACAGCGCACAAGGGTTGGCTCAATTTGAAAAGAATGTCAAAAAGGCCGTTGATCTGAGCCACCATCGGCACAATCAAAAAAATACCACAAAAAAATTAAAAATTACATTAAAAAGGACATTGGATATAAAAAGTTATGGAAAATATATTGAGTCATAGGTTCAACATACCAACATTATTTCTGTTATTTAAAAACGATATTTGATAAGGAAAAAAAAAACAGCAACAACAGTCAGAAATAAGAAAAATAATAGCGTACACTCGCTTCAGACTGGGACACACTCGCCTCACTCATCAACATCTTTTTCAACATCAACCTCCACCCATAGGCCAACACTGCCACCAAGAATCATCAACCCTGCAACATTTAATTCACCACTGCAATGAAATTGAAAGACTAAGAACAGCTCTCAATATTCCTGCAATAGACCAACTTATCTCAACTGTATCAGCCAGCAACATTAACAAATTCCACATACCTTCTAGTTAAATTAGATATACTTTTTAACATTTAACATTATTTATTCACTAAATACGTGCTTCCTTAGACGAGCGCACGCTAGTTATATATGATAAACGCGGCATCGAAAATCCCGCCAATAATGAATGCGTCATTGAAGTGGCCACCGTAGACGGTGACCACCCATTAACATTTCGCAATAGTGCTTAAGATGCACTATTGCCCTGTTGCACATGATCCATTTCATATAAACAATCTTAATATTTATTCGGCCGCATTCCGCGGTCAGACCACTTCGCAAAGAGGCAATTTACACAAAGTGCATGATAGGCAAATCGGCCCCTTTCCAGAAGATTCTGTCCACTCTGTGTAAACAATAAGAATAGTATAAAAGCAGGAGGCGGCGTTGGAATACGCCAGTTACGGATTGAGCCGCAACCGATAATCTTTAATTAAATAAAAATATAACTGATAATCTTTAAAGGACATTTTATTTTAATTAAATAAAAATATAACTCGCTTTCATGATTTTGTGAGTTTGACAGCCTCACACAGTTCAATCGCATTGGCAGTAAGCGTTTTTATTGCAATCAGCCAACATGTCAGTGGAGTTACGCAGTTGTAAAAAAACAATATTCCTAGTAGGGGATGTAAAACACGAAATAACGGGTTCAAAGCTCCCCTCTAATGGACAAGTTCTTGCAGTTTTGTTTTATAACATCCTTGAAGTGAATTTAACTGTTAAGAAAAGTGCAAATCTCACTATTCGCGAGTGTATTATCTTTTGGGAAAAGGCACGAATACCTACCAAATCGTTGCTGAATTGTGTGAAAAAACTTATTAATTTATATCAAGTTTGGAGAGACATACAAAAAAATTCAAAAAAAATACAAGACGTATTCAAGCGGCGCCAACAAGATTTTGAAAGAAATTTGGACAATTTGTTTGATATCGCACACGCCGATGCGCTTGACTTAATTAAAATAGACGAAGACAAGAAGTTTTTGCTGCGTCAAAGAGAGCCAGGTCGACCTGGACATCTTGCTGGAGTAGATAAAAAACTGGCTGATAAAGAGAAAAGAGCGCGGCTTAGAAATATGGAAGAAGAAAATCGACGAAAGAAACTTATTTCAGCAACAGCTTCTTCGGCAACATTTGAACAAGAAAATTCTTTTTCAAATTCTAGCGAAAATATGGATTCACTAGATGCGCCAGTTATAAATGCACAACCATTAACTAGTAAAAAAGTTATAAGGAACGATTTCGTTACTCCTAAATTAGTAGCTGCACTAGACAGGTGTCAGCTAAGTGTAAGGGATTCAGTTTTTATCCTTGAAGCTACCATTGACGCCCTTGGATACAATATTGACGAGTTTCCAATAAGTAAATCTTCCATTCAAAGGGTCCGAACAGAATAACGAAAGGAACGCGCGGAAGCCATTAAAATTGATTTTAAAAACAAAGTTCCAGATGTTGTTACTGTTCACTGGGATGGTAAATTGTTACCTGCCTTAAATTCCCGAATATCGAAGGAAGAACGTCTTCCCATAGTTGTTTCATATGAAAATAAGGAACAAGTTATTGCTGTGCCGAAATTGGAAAATTCCACCGGCAAAGCACAAGCACAAGCTGTTTGGAACGCGTTGATAGACTGGAATCTCGAAGATAAAGTGCAAATTCTTTGTTGCGATACTACAGCTTCAAATACTGGTTGTATCAATGGTGCCTGTGTGCTGCTCGAGCAGAAGTTTAACAGAGAAATGCTTATTTTTGCCTGTCGTCATCACATTTACGAGCTGGTTCTGAAAGCAGTATTTGACGTAAAAATCGAACAAGTGACTACAAGCCCCGATATTCCTCTCTTTAAAACGTTCAGAGATAATTGGAGAGGCATCGATCCCGTTAAAAGACAGTGCTATAGAAAAAAGGCGGAATCGTATCTAAGTCCTTTCGAATTTTATCGTGCTGAACTAAATAAGGAAATAATCAGGGGTGACTACCGATGCTACGATGAGCATTCCAATTTTACGAACACAAGTAAGCAAACGCAAGTTAATGTTGATAGGGCTATAGCTGCTTTTGGCGTAGCTCTTGATTTGATAGAATTAAACCAGAACAGAGATCCAAGTACGTTCTCGTTAAACAATTATGATTTGAAGAACGCTACAAGACAAGCTCAGATGGAATTTGAGTATTTAAAGATTAGAAACGGTGAAGGTGGCGCGTGTGCTAACGGTCACCGATTTAGGAGGGCAGGGGATCCATTGAGAGCGTTTTATCCGAACATCGCTATTAGATATAATTATGTCGCAGATAAACAAGATTCCAATGATATCCGAGATTCAACTATAAAAGTGCTGGAATGGAAAGTGTATAAGGGTGCGAGAGCTTTATTGGGAAAAACAACAATTACTTCCCAATTTAGACAAATCTTAGCTCTGCTGGCGCAGAGAGCAGTGGAATTTTTTATACGATTTAACGAATTTAATAAATTCGCATGGTACAATATTTTTCGTATGTCAGAACAGGAAGCATCGCACTTTAACGGGGTACGATTAGAGGATAGGGCAGTATACTGTTCTGTTTCACCAGACTTCTTTATTGTGCTCGCCAAAGGGCTTGATAATGAAGCGTTTGTTCCTAGAGTATCACCTTATGAGTCGATAAGGATGCAGAGTAGGTTCGTTAAAGAAGCAGCGCATGTTTTTGCGAGACTTCAAATAGTTAATAAAACATGTGCAATGGCTGATAATTTACGCTCTATCGCTACGCGTCGAAAGATAGAGCTTGCTTGTAAGGATTCGTCTATTTTCGAAAAGATAAGGATAGAACTTTATGGTTCTAATGAAGACAAATTGTTGATAAAAATTTTGGAGTCTTTCGACTTCCAACGTGATGGTTTGTATCGTTGCGGCGCTCCACTGTTGGAGATTTCTTTAGAAACGCTACATACATATGGAATAATAAGAGAAGTAGTCGTGAATAGCACGCTTAATTTTATTACACGAGAAAGAATAAGAGGGTGTATTTCGAGGCAAGAGCCTCTCAATAATAAAGCGCAGTTGGTACCACAGGTTCGGTATTCTTACCGGAAAGTAGAGAAGTTTATACGAAATAGATGTGCAGTTTCGAAGCAAAAGGAAGTGCAGTTTTATTTAGCATCGAGCAACGCAGTTGAACATTTGGAAGTGCAGTTTTATTTAGCATCTTTTGCAGCGACCGCAGCGAGCAACGCAGTTGAACGTTTGGAAGTGCAGTTTTTATTGAGCATCTTTTGCAGCGAGCAACGGAGTAAACACTGGCAATGATGGTCGCGATCATCATGGAAACCTTTAGTCTACTCTGGAATGTGCGAGAACAATCTGCGCGGTAACCGGACAGGTATAAAAGGCAGCCGGGTACGGCGCAGCCAGTCAGTCTGATTTTGACTAGTGAAGGTGCCATACGGAGTAATTTAGCAAATACTTAAGTGTAAAGACAGTCAAGTGTAAATCTGTGAAATAAAGTGATTGTTGGTTTATTTTATTGACTGCGTTTGAGAAACTAAGTGTGTTTTATTTTCAAATTACGCAATCCAGAGATACGTACTAGCCCACTGGAACTAGCATTCGTAACCATATATACCTATTTCGTTCATTAAAAAAATAAATAATATAGTTAAAAAGAGTATTTCATTTATTCAAACTTGTTTTATTTTTAATTATTGCCGAAAAACAGTTCCATCAGGACTGATTGTAAAGGCATCAGACTTGACTAATCAGTTCTGACCGAAGTCAGGTCAGAGCTGATTTAAGTGAGCAGGACAACTATACATGTAGGATCCGCAACTTAAAACTCAATTTGGACTGTAGTAATAAACAATTTATTTGTTGATAAATTCAGTTTATAGCTGCTTGGTGGCAGCACGTCCGTTCCCGTTGAGTTTGTCGTCACATTGCATGTTCATTGTTGTTGGCGCTGTGTACGTGTGTTCAGCGAGTGAAACTGCTCTTTTTGAAAAACTGTACACACCAAAAGAAACCGTAGTTCTAAAATCCGTTACGGTAACGATATTTGTGCATTGAGTGCGGCGGAAAAGCAGTGCGAAAGACGAAGCTTTGTGTGAACGTAGAGTGGTGTACTTTTTAAAAAACTGTACACGCCAAAAGAAACCGTAGTTCTAGAAGCCGTTACAGTAACGGTACCAACTGGGTCACGCCATCCGAGCGTCGATCAGTCAGCGCAGGAGCAAGGCGCAGTAGCGGTCGGCTGCAAGCACCCTTAAGTCTGCTGTTACGCAGCCAGCGTAACAGCAGACGTAGCGAGAGTAAGCAAAAGCAGCGAAGCAGTGTGTGAAGTTGAGAACACACAGAGGCGAGCGGTAGCAGAAGTGTTTGGTGAATTGCTGTACGAAAAAGCAGCGAAGCAGCGTGTGGAGTTGAGATCACACAGAAGCGAACAGTAGCAGAAGTGTTTGGCGAATTGCTGTGTGAGCGAAAGTGAGAGCGTCGTTGGTAGGCTCGTGGCACAGTCGTCATACCGTGTAACGCCACCAAAGCCGTAACGTTCGCGGGTACAGCCAGCAAGCTGTAACACGCGAGCCGAGGTACCGTTATTTTCTCGGCGTCGTTCGGTCGACGATTTTGAGCAAGCGCAAGCTCTTGAAGCTGCGCAGCAGCGACGACATCAGGCTGTGCGCACAGCAGACAGCGCAGCAACGGGCAGTTACGGCATGACAGCGGACGCGTGCGGACCTTCTAAAACCGAATATAAATTAATAAAAGTTGTAACAAACATTAAACGAAAAAGTGTGTTTTAATCAACGAAGACTCTACATACATTTCATTAGGTATTGTAAACCTGTGTGTTAGAATGTGATGCAAAATCACACGTACACAAAATTTCCCCATCAGATTTTTCACTGGGCTCTTCAGAAACTGATGAGAAATCTGACTGAATTCCCATCACATATTCCGAAAAGATGACTAGTCATATGACTGGAAGTGTTCTTGCAGGGTTGGGGCCTACTAGTAGGACCCTGTGTTGACAACCCTGAAGACCGGGAATAAGGTGGCAACCCGGCAGTTCGTTCTTGCTGGTTGGCCGACGGGAAGGCACGCGCGCGGAGCTCTGAACAATTAATATCAAATTCCAATTAATATCAAAATACGTTAAATAAACCAGTTATTTGAATACAAACTGAAGCGTTAAGTGTTTGCGATGTCAGGGTGACCCAACGTGTGGGTAGCTTCTACAATTCAGAAGTGGGATATAAGCCCTGCGCCGGCTCGGTGTAAACTAGCGCTCCGCAGGACACTCGTCGCGAGCAGCGAGAACGCGTCGTCGAAGGTTGAACTGTAACGAACGCCCAACATGCGAGGGGCAACGAGAAAGTGAACGAGCAGCGAGAACGCGTCGTCGAAGTTTGAACTGTAACGAACGCCCAGCGTGCGAGGGGCAACGAGAAAGTGAACGAGCGAAAAAGGACGAAAGTGAAAGAAAGAATAGTGAAAATCAGCGAGTTACGAATAGATGTTTTAAAAAAAATGTTGGGCGACAAAGCGTTGCCAACGCAAGGCAACAAAAATAACCTTGTGGAAAGATTGACGGAAGCGTTAGGGGTCGACGAGGTTGAAGATAGTCAACCGTCCGTTTAGGAGCAGGTCAACCATTTGCATTCCATGTTAGAAAATATAATGGGTATGCTGCAGCAGAATATGCAATTGACAACTGCACAGCCTGCTCCTCCGTCGCCGCATCCAAGTATGCAAAGCGCAGGCGTGACGAGTGACACAGTGGTCCGCGAAGGCTATTCCGTGCGCGAAATAGCGGAAACGCTACCCGAGTTCGATCCGACGAGTGACACTTCGCCAACAGCCGAACAGTTTGTGGAACGAGTGAACAGTGCAAAATGTGCATACATGTGGAACGAGAAATGTCTCCTGCTAGCTGTGTTCAGTCGCTTGAAGGGCGCAGCGCGAATGTGGTATGACGCGATGCCAATCACGTGCGTCAATTGGAGTGAGTTTTCACAAAAATTGTTGCAACCGTGCCGATCCGTCTTGTTAGGGCGAAGGGCAACCCTGGGGGAAGCCAAGATGGGCGACGGCAAGCCAATTTCTGGTCACTGGACTTGAACATTCGGCGGCAGGAGGACGCACAAAAGCGTAAGTGAAATATTGAAATTGCTTAAAATTAACATCACATTGAATTTGTAATCAATATTAGGAAATAAAACGTTCGTAATTCGTAAAACGTTCGGCGTTCTTATTTGGAAGCCTCCTGCCGGTGCCGGGCCAGCAACATGCACTAGGATCTTCATCCGAATACAGAACAGTTGCTAGCCTCTTTGGAATTGGACGAGCAACGTTGGGAGAAATTGTAGTGGAAGTATGTGAGGAAATATGTACAATTTTTAAAACAGAGATCTTTGATGCATATCCACCAACTGACGAGAAAATATGCTAAATTGTGTCTGGCTTTAACCATTTAGGGTTTCCTCAATGTTATGACGCAATTGACGGTTGTCATATTGAAGTTAAACCTCCAAAAACTGAGGCTACCGATTACTATAACTTTAAAGGGTGGTACTCAGTGGCGTAGCGTAGTGGGGGCGGCCCGCCCCGGGCGGCACTTTTTAGGGGGCGACAAAATTTCACAGTAAATAATAAAATATATTTTGTAAATATTTGAACCATTTCATATTTTTAACGCAACTATAAATTCGCACCAATTGAAAAGAGTACGGAATTTTTCATTACTTATTCTGTGACGAATTCGGGTAATCCCCTTTCTTTGAATGATATTTTGTAGCGAATGGCAACACCGTCTATTCTGACTTGCTGCTTTGATGCTTTGTGATGCTTTAAAAATTCAAACAAAGTTTTATTCATAGATCTTCAGTTGTTTAGTTCACACTGTTTCGTAACTGTGATTTTTGTACAAATAAGTACGTGTAGTGGTTATGCAATTATTGGTTAACTTTGTGAAAATTTGAATTTTCCGCTACTTGTACCTACATTCAACTGTGTGAGTATTAAATATTTTATTTATGTAATTGTATGTTGGACTGTCTGATATGTTGTTCAAGCTTTAATTTATTGAAATCCGGCCATGTACGAGTTTTACACTCGCATACCCAGGGTTCCGAACAAATATTTACGGTTTTCAGATTTTTCCCTATAGATAGATGTGCTGTACAATATACCTAGTTTTTGAAATGTTCGATAGTTTCTTTTGTAACTCTAACTAGTTTCTTTTGTAAATCATTAAAATTTTTTTTTATTTTAGCATCAAAAATGAAAAGAGTAAAAGAAAGTGGGGCATCTTACCGTAATAAGAGAAAAGCTAAGTTGGAAAATATTAGAGCAAATGAAGGAACTTTACTTAAATATGTGAAAAGTGTTGTTCCTGAGACGTCAGATTCTACATTAGACTTAAATTCATCACAGTCAACTGGACTTTCAAACCCAGAACAAGCTGAAGAAGTACAAGAACTTGACAATGTTAATTTGCTACCCGTTGGAAGTGTTGACATTGTTCCTAAAGATGAAATTCCAACAACATCCACAGAATTAGAGTCTCCAACTGTATGTCCAGACATGGACATGCATAGCTCCGAAACAGAGATTAATACACTATCGGCATTGTCTGCTGTTCAATACCAAAATTTCGACGATATTGGAAAATGGCCTGAACACATAGACGACAATATGCGATTGCATCTCATTCAGCAAGGACAGGAAATTGTTCAGCATATTAATACTAACTTCGCTGAAACTTCAACAGTAAAACGTTCAGATTCGTGCTCATTGACATTAAAAGGAGAGACAAGACGGCTTACTCAGGATTGGTTTTACCGTACATTGACAAACGGCGAAAAAGTTTTACGTACCTGGATGGCTTATTCTCCATCCAAAGCATCATTATTTTGCTTTTGCTGTCGTTTATTTGAGAATGTAAATACACCGAATGGATCTAAATTTTGCTCATCTGATGGATTTAATACGTGGTGGAAATTAAATCCTAAGGTTTTAAATCACGAATCAAGTGTACTACACAACCAAAATTATTACAAATGGAAGGAGTTGGAATGCAGACTTCAAAAAGGACAGACTATTGACAAGAAAGAGCAAAATATAGTGGCAAAGGAAACAAAGAAATGGCGGGAAATTCTTATCAGAATGTTTGATATTATAAAATTCCTTGCCAAACAAAATTTGGCTTTACGTGGACATATAGAAAACGACACCAGTACCAATAGAGGACCTTTTGGAACTTTTTGGAATTGGTTCATTTAATTGCAAAATACGATCCTGTACTTCGTGAACATCTTGTAAGATCTAAAATGTGCGCGAAAACAATCACTTATATGTCACCACAAATACAAAACGCACCACAAATTGATACGCAATAAAAAGCAACCAGCGCATCACTAAAAAAGCTGATGCAATATGTATACAAAATGGCTGAAAACGAAGAGAAGTAAGTAGTTTCTGCTAATAAACATTAAATTATTAGTAATACTGGTATTGAATATATATAATAAATAAATTTTCAATATTTCAGTATTAAAAAATGGGCACACGTATGGAAAAAACTGCTGCTAGGCGAAAGATTGAAAATGGAAACTGATTTCCGCGTCAGGCGAAAGAAGCGAAATGTTTTATAGGAAAAGGTGCTACAAATTATCAAAAAAAAAAATAGATTCAACCTGATTTTATAAGAAGCGCTAGGCGTTTTCGTTTTTTTAGGCGAATAGCAGCGACAATTTGGCTGCTTGACGCTTTTCCATCGCACAAATCCAAAAATTGTTGGCACAAAATTCTTATTGCTGTCATTGTTTACTTTAATTATTTGACAGTGATGCAAAGCAAAAAAAGCGTTCCAAACGGCCAACAGGGTTGCAAAGCATAAGTATACAAAGCATTAATTTTGTATTGATGCAATGTATGAATACAGTATTCATACTGTATTACTACACTGTACATAAACGTTTTGGAAAACGCCCATGTTTTTATAATACGTATGTTTTTATAATACAATGTTCCATGCCAAGGCCTGGAACATTGTTGAAGGAATAATAGGTGTGCTGAAAGGTCGTTTTCGATGTTTACTTGTTGCGCGAGTTACCGCACCCGCACCACACGCCGCACAAAGCATGACATCACCTACGCTACACGCACCACCCAAACCACGGAGGGCAAATTGCTGACAACGGCAGCCAGCCGACAACAACAATCAGCGGCAACAAAGTAGTGCACTGCCGACAACAACAATCAGCGGCAACAAAGTAGTGCACTGCCGACACAGCAACGAGCCGCAATAGTAAAATCGCTGACATTCCACAGCAGCGTAAACAAATAGGAAAATCAACAGCAACAAATAACGATCAACAGAAATCGATACCGGCGACGCAAAACGCACTGGACAGCAATTCGATACCAGCAGCACAAGACGCACTAAACAGCAAATTCTGCGGAAGCCGAACCGATCAGCAAATTCGACGGAAGCTGAAACTATTAACAAACCAACAAAGTAGGGCATGTTTACCTTATCCATGGAATTTAATTAGTATATAAGAGACGAAAATTGTAGAATAAAGTAGTTGAAGTGTCAACCTGAAACGAATCAGTCGTGTTTCACTGAGAAATAGTACCTTCTGTGTTCGAGCTTTGCGGACCACCTATAACTCGCGCGAATTGCACTACAAGCCCCCAAAGACGACACGCATAGTGAATGTATGTGCTGCTCTTCACAATATTTGTGTTCATTGCCGTACAAACTTTGAAGACGACTACGAGGATCTCATTCAGCAAGAGGAGTTTCATGATAATTATGATGACTCAAGTCCGAGACTCCATTAAAAACTCTTTTATGTTATAATTTTTTTATACACTAATTTGGAAAACGTTTCAGTTTACCTTGAACCAGCCATCGCCGTCTCGCATTGGAGGTCCCACCGCTTTAATTTTCGTGCTGAGTGCCTCCCACTCACTTTTGAAATTCGTCACCACTTGCCCTCGCTGGTAGTTAGTCTTTGGCCATAGCGGGATTTTTCTAATTCGGCGGCTAGAAGTTGAAATTGTTTGTGTGTTGTGAGGAGCTTCATTTCGTTAGAGTTTCGTCAGCAAATTTCCGACGATAGAAATATTTGACGATAGACGAAAAGCGAAGGCGATGACGAGCATAGCTTTCCGTCGTTAGCTGACGATACGACGATGAACAACATACGAAAGTTGAAGTATCGTCATTTTTTCAGACGATGACGATATTCAGCATAAGGCCGAATAAAACAGAACATATTTAGACTCTGAAGAGATCAGTTGTTTTCAATTAAAAACGTAATTGTCGGGAAACCAATATTAAGTCTTACGACTAATATTGTAAATCGCTCTCAAAAGCATTTCGATAATTTAAATATAAACTGTACTTAGTCATAAGACAAGTCAGTATTAATCGGAAAAAGTAAATAAATAAATTGTGACTACAATAAAACTGTCCGAAGACAGAAAAAAAATAACAATTTATACAAAAAGTGAAGTTCGGAGCAATGAACAACGAAGTTATGCCCAAAGCAACAAGAAGGGCCACCGAAAATAAATCACCGTATAAGACTACACCAGATCGTGAGTCAACGTTATTTCACACGGAAGAAAAAACCAGAATGGCAGTCACTATCCCAGCATCGGAGCTACTGACGGAAGCCTCCAGGATACGAGAGTTCAACGGTAGCGGAGACTACGACTTATCATCGTTTATAAGGGAAGTGGACCAAATTCTTCCCTTATTCGAAGGAAACGCAACGATGCACAGTGGGGTATTTGATGCCCAAAATGGCGATTAATTCAAAAAATGAAATTAAAATATCTTGATAATATTTGGTATGGGGGAAAAGTAGATAAAATTGTGCATCACTGGGTGAACAAATAAATGATCTACATTGAACGGCATTGTCACAGCACGCTTTGCAAAATGCATATTTGTTCATTGCTCCGTTGTGTTTAGAGCGCGTTACGCATTTGCTAGTGATTTGAAGTGCTTTTTTTAATATCATTCTTGCAAAACTTAATTTTTTTTAATATGGAACCTTCAACGTCAGGTATTGTACTAATGTTTAAAAAAAATTATATTTGTAGAATATGTGTATTAATAATTTATAAAAATTTGTTAGTTATAGTCTTAAAATTGTACATATTTAAAGGATATAGGTAGACATATAATTACTTTGGCTGACGTAGAAGGGTGTTGGAAGACGCTCTTCGAGACTGGAGCTAAACCTTTGAAGGCACTGAAAGCGCGAGTTACGTCACAGGCAATGTCCAGCGATAAGAGCAGAGTCTCGACATTGCCAGTGCCCAACCGAAACCTAAAGATAAACTGGGAAACGTAAAAACTCCCAAACAGTCCCAATATTGTAAACCATCCAAACAGTCGTAAATCAACTGATAAGAGATGTTTGGGTGCGTCGTAAAAGGGACTGTTAAAAATAGATAAGCAACAATTATGTATATTAAGATAAAGATTATTGAGCTAGCACTTAAGATGATATTTAAACAATAATACAGAACATATTTGAGCTCTGAAGAGACCAGACGTGTTTCAATACGAAAATATAATTGGCGCAGTCGGTAAACCCTACCGAATTCAAAGTTTTTTATTGAACTGAAGTTCAAATCGAGAAAAATCACGAATTTGAAAATAAGGACAAGTGATCCGAAGATCCTGTCTTAACATTAAAATTAACGAGAGTACGAATCTCAAGATCGTAACTCAAAAGTGAAGTGAAGTGAATCGATCAAAGTCTTAAGATCCTGACACAATCACGACGAAGATCAGAGCGAAAAACTGAGGGAAGAAGGCGAACAGGTTATGCCAAAAACACAAAAAACCAAACCTGCAACTTTAAAACCATACACCATAACCGAAGAAGCGACGGAAGTCGAGATGGCCCTTTCGATACCAGCGTCGGAGCTCCTGAAGGAGGCATCCAGGATAAGGGAATTCAACGGAAGCGGTGACTACAGTCTGACGTCTTTCATAAGGGAAGTGGACCAAATTCTTCCCCTCTTTGAAACCAACCCCAGCATGAAGGAATTGGTCTTTAGACGATACGTCACTACAAAGATCCAAGGAGCGGCACTCAATGCGGTCCAGACTTTGGACGATAACGCCTCATGGACGGACATCAAAGCGGAGCTGATCCACTCCTTCGGGAGAGCTACTTGAGCCTCCATCACCAAGCCTTCAGGACAAAGCAGTATAACGCAAGTCAATATTTTAATAACCTTAAGTGTATACTAGATAAGCTAAATATGAAGTTTGAATTCGACTTAGAAAAGCCAAGTGAGTTTTCTCCTAAGGCTAATGAGAAAATAATTTTAAAAACATTTTTAAATGGAATTCATCCAAATTTAGCTAGCATAATAATTTTACGTAATATCGTAACTTTAAAAGATGCTTATTATACCTTATTATAAACATAAAGAACAAAGTGTTAATGAGTTATATAGAAATAATAATAAAAATTCAAATCAATCAGGTCAATTTAGGAATAATCAAAACTATTAAAATTATTCAAGAAACTCAAATCAGTCAAGTCAATTTCGGTCAAATAACTTTAATAACAATCAGTCAGGTCAGTTTAGACAAAATTCAAATCAGTCAAGTGATTTTCGACCAAATTACAACCAATCAAATCAATTTAGGCAAAACTATACGAATCAGTCAAATCAATTTCGGCAAAATTATCCAAATCGATCTAACCAGTTCCGACATAACCGACATGAACCGATGGAAATTGACCACTGCGAACAGTCAAATTTTCAATCGACGGGCAACGACAACGAATCTACCGATAGTATTATTAACGATTGGAACCCAAAAAGTAAAATGTTTATATCCTTCCAGAACCAACGCAATGCCTCGCATTAATAGGGGTCATCCCCTGCGCGTTTGTTTCGAGTCTTAAAAAAACAAAAAAAAAAAAAGAAACGGGATCCACAACTAGCCTTTTAGATAAAAACAAATTGTTAAATTATAAAAGAAACAGTTTACAACGGAACATATATTTTAATACACTAAATGGCCAAACTTCTTTAGACACGGAAATAATACAGAACATATTTGAGCTCTAAAGAGACCAGACGTGTTTTAATACAGAAAACATAATTCGCGCGAGTTACGTCACAGGCAATGTCCAGCGATAAGATTCGTTCCTTGACATTGCCAGCTCCTAAACAAACAGATAACGTGGCAATAAATTGGGCAACATAAATAAATGTAACCCGAGAAGTCCAGATGTTGTAAACCATCCAAGCAATCCTAAACCAACTGATAAGAATTGTTTGGATGAGTCGTAAAAGAAGGGACTGCATGAAATAGAGATAAGAAAAATATCTTAAGATAAACAAAAATGTAAACTAGTTGTCTGAGATTGCGAAGGCGTTACAACCTTATTTATGACCAACGGCGGGCTCGAGGTGGCAACTCTCCGTACGATCGGCAGAACCCAACCGAGCCGGCTACCTGCCAACAAGGGCAGGGTTCGTTCTTTTCTTTTCATTACCTTTTTTAACGTTGTAGGGTATGGTGCGCCCAGCTCATGAAATTAAATCAATTTTATTCTTGGCCATCCGCCACCACCATTGTTCGCACAATTGTTAATCGGAATAAAGGAGAAGTCCTAAACACTAGTATTTAAGAGGATATTTTTGAACAATAAAAGCAGAACATATTTAGACTCTGAAGAGATCAGTCGTTTTCAATTAAAAACGTTATTGGCGCAGTCGGGAAACCATTATTAAGTCTTAAGACTAATATTGTAAATCGCTCTCAAAAACATTTCGGTAATTTAAATATAAACTGTACTTAGTCATAAGACAAGTCAGTAGTAATCGAAAAAAATTAATAAATAAATTGTGACTACAATAAAACTGTCCGAAGACGGAAAATAATAACAATTTATACAAAAAGTGAAGTTCGGAGCAACGAACAACGAACTTATGCCCAAAGCTACAAGGAGGGCCAACGAAAATAAATCGCCATATAAAACTACACCAGACCGTGAGTCAACGTTATTTCACACGGAAGAAAAAACCAGAATGGCAGTCACTATCCCAGCATCGGAGCTGCTGAAGGAAGCCTCCAGGATACGAGAGTTTAACGGTAGCGGAGACTACGATCTATCATCGTTTATAAGGGAAGTGGACCAAATTCTTCCCTTATTCGAAGGCAACCCAACGATGAGGGAATTCGCTCTAAGGAGGTATGTCGTCACGAAAATCCAAGGAGCAGCCCTCAACGTGATACGACCACTAGGAGCAGAAGTGGACTGGACGAGCATCAAGGACGAGCTTGTGCGAAACTTTGGAGTGAAGGAAGGGTACCACACCTTGTACCACCAGGCAATAAACTTGAGAAATCACAATGTAAGTGACTATTTTAATAAATTAAGGGACATACTAGATAAGCTTAATATTAAGTACGCCGATCTCAAACGAATCGGTTATTCTTAAAACCTTTTTAAATGGTATTAGTCCTAATTTGGCTAGTATCATTCACAGTAGGCCGCTCTTTTATGCTAACTTCCAAAAGACAACATGCGCGTTTGGATACAGCCACCGGCAGAATTTAATGCGGTTGCAGAAGAGTTTGATTGGCCCAGCAAGGGAGGCGGTGGTGTCAATGCTGATATACCCCAGCGATGTGCCGAATGTACTCAACGAGCTGGAGTTTCGGTTTGGAAGACCCGAGCTGCTAGTGAGGGCACAGTTGATGAAGGTGCAACAGGTCAGCCCGATTGGGAAGCAGAAATTTGGCGAGATGGTATCGTTCTCCACAAAGGTGCGAAATGTAGTGGCTTTTTTGAAATCAGCAGGTTGTCATCAACACCTGGCTAATGTCACGCTACTAGATCAGATGGTGGCCAAGTTATCGCCAAGTCGGCAGTTCGAATGGGCTAAGTGTGCTGCCGCCGTGAAGCCATACCCCACCGTGGAGCACTTCGCCAGTTGGCTGAGTGAGTTGGCTAGAGTCGCATGTCTTATGCCAGATGTCAGCAGCACCAGATCTAGCGCGCAGCCAGCCCAGTCGCGGCGTCTGATGCACATTACGGAGGATAATCCTGTAAATTCACTCAAATGTTTTCAATGCAGTGGCGGGCATTCAATATCAGCTTGCGAGGCCTTCAAGGCAGTAGGGGTTCAGGCTCGGTGGGAAACCGTGAAGCGACAGCAGCTGTGCTTTTCATGTTTGCGCCAAAGGCCAAGTCGTATGGTCAGGTGCCGGGCGAGGAAAAATTGTGGTATAAATAGCTGCCAGAAGTATCATCATCAGCTCTTACACAACGATCCTGAACCTGGTGTACCTGTTCAGGCTGCTCAACCAGCTGCGCCTCAGCCATTGTTAAATTGTCGCCGTCCACAAGCAAGTCCCAATCAGCTGTTCAGAGTGTTGCCGATGAAGGTGGTTGGTCCAGAAGGAAAGCGCTAGATTTTTGCTATGTTTGACGAAGGGTCATCAATTACAATTTTGGAGGAGGACGTCGCTGAACAAATCGGAGTCAAAGGACAGAGGCAGTCGCTGACGCTGCAGTGGTATGACAAGGAGGTAGTCACCGAGCAGTCGTGTAAGGTAAATTTGGAAATTGAAGCATGTTATACGCAAGCAAGATATCAGTTGAAGGACGTGTACACTGTGAGAAGCCTTAATTTGCCGGTGCAGTCATTAAGAAAGGAGGATTTCGACCACCTGAAAATTTTGCCTCCGCAAAATTATTGTGACGCCAAGCCAGTCATGATTATCGGTCTAAATTACGCATATCTGGGCTGCTAGTGTTCAGGCCGATCACGAGAGTCCAATAGCCACCAAACAGCGTTAGGTTGGGTTGCCTTTGGTCCAGTAAGCTCACCAGTAGCGCCATATCCTCGGGTGTTACATGTCAGGCGGTGTCAGCAGCTGCACCAGGTGGTAGCGGAGTATTTTGAGTCGGACAATTTTGGCGTAAACTGCTCACCAGTGGTGCCTGAGTCAGAGGAGGATAAGAGGGCGCGCATAATACTCACAGAAAGGACTCGTCGCGAAGGTAATCGCTACGAAACAGGGGTTGGAAGAAGTGTCCACCAGACATTCGGGAGATGTTTTCCCAGATCAAAATCCGGCCCGAGGACCAGCAAGCGCAAAGATATTTGTGGAGAGATGGCGACCCGAACCAGCCCATCCAGCAGTATGTGATGACCACCGCAATTTTTGGGGCCATATGCTCGCCATGCATAGCTGAATTTGACAAGAATTGCAATGCGGAAAGGTTTAAAGAGAAGTGCCCGGCAGCCATGGCCGCCATCGTCAAGAACCATTATGTGGACGACTTAGTGGTTAGCTTTGACAGCCAGGAGGAAGCCGTTGAAGTCTGCAGACAGGTAGTGAACATCCATACCGAAGCCGGTTTCGAATTACGTGATTTCAAATCTAGCTGCGCCGCCGTAGAAAGCAGTGTTGCCAACTTAGTGCTTTTCGCACTAGATTTAGTGCTTTTTGAAAATCAAAACGCGGAAAATATTGAGTTTGGTGCGTTTTTTAGTACTCTTTTTTATTTCAAAGACACCAAGATTAATTCATGCTTGGAAAAAATTTTAGTTTTTTTAATAACTGGAGTGTTATACAACACTATATTTCACATAATAACTTTACAACACTGGTATAATAGAAATCATAAATTTGAAATTATATGCAGTGTTACCCGTGTGCCACTTAAGTGGCAATTTTACCCTTTTTCTTGATCAAATGTTGAAAAGGAAATAAAACTTGTAACAAACTGAAATGTTAAAAATGAAATAAAACTGAAATAAACTAAATATTAAATTAAAGAAATTCTACATGTAAGCGAAGAAATTGATGACAACACTTATTACCAAACATTATTCCCGCCATAATTCACGCGAAATTGAAATTGGAATTGGAATAGAGCTGAAAAATATTTATTAAAGTATTTGCTGAAGTAATTTTCTATTATTTTTATACAATAATTTTGAGCAACACGCAAGGTGGCGGTATTTGAAGAGTAAGTTTATGAGATTGAGCAATATTCAATTGTAACCAAATTGAATTTCAGTGGAAAAATTTTACAAGCAAAAATACAGGAAGCAGTGGGAGTCCCAAAATGAGTTGAAACTTTGGATTCGCCCATGCGTTGGAAATGATATGAAAGCCCGGTGTTTTTTTTGCAAGTGCGATGTTGAAGCGGTCCCGAAGCAAGCTCAACAAAAGCAGAAATCGCAAGGTCAGCTGGCTTTATACATTGCGATGCATAGTAATTTTCGGAACATAGACCATTTATCAGGGATTTCCAATAACCAATTTATGGATAGCAAAGCAAGCGGCGTTGCCTTGCATCGCACAAAATGCACAGGCATAATTAAGAATGTTTTAGCACCGCATTTCATTAAAAAATTTATAGCAGATATTGGGGAATCATATTTCAGTTTAATTATCGATGAAAGCACCAAACTTCAGTGTCCAAACTTTTGGGCATAGTAATAAGCGACGCCACAGCCCGCTACATTGTTGCGCAAGCAAACAACGCTACCGTCGTCGTCGCTAGCGCAGGCCACCGACCTGAACTTGACGCACAATAACTGCCGTCAGCAAATATGAACATTGTTGCTGGTGGCGGTCGGTCACTCGCTTCCTGCACGAGCTGCAAGATATGCGAATTGTGATCGAACATTGTTGCTGATGGTCGATCGTCGGACTGCAAGATCGGCAGGATGATACGGCGCGCATGGTTGGTAGGGCTGTAGGGTAGGCTAAGACAGTCAGTCGTTGGACGGAACGGAACCAGCCCAGTTGGGACTGGCTGAATAAAGTAATGAAGTAATTTCTAACTGGAATAAACGGAATTAAATAATTGGCGCCCAACAACGGAAAAACGGACTAAGAGCAGCGGCAACTTTTACCCCAGACCGGCGGATAAGTGGCAGCAGCTTCGATCCCGAACCCAGTAACACAAAGAGCAGCGACAACTTTTACCCCAGACCGGCGGATAAGTGACAGCAGCTTCAATCCCGAACCCAGTAACCAGTAACAAAGAGTAGAACCAGATGGAAACATTGTAAGTGGCTGTTCGTTGACCACGACACGTGCTACGGAAATTTGTGTCAGTTACAGCAGTGCTAATTGTTATTCAAAATTTGGATTTCGGCTACAATTCCACTAGTGTTCATGAGTGATAGTGAATTAGACCAGGTACTTGCAGGAATTAGGAACTTGAAAGTTAATACAGATTGTCAGCACGCTTATAACAAGAAAATGAATGCGTAAGAATTACAAACAGTAGTTCAAGCCGCAGTGACGACGGCGTTGAAACTGCAGGCGCAGGAATTCGCCGAGAAGCTAGAAGAAATAGATAAGAAATTCAATGAAGTGGCTTTAACACAGCCGGTAGTGGAGGTGTATGAACCCATCATAATTGTCGAGGGCGTCGAGGGCGTCAAGTGCGACGAGTCCCTCGATGTAAGTAAACATTTTTCATGTAAACAACATCAAAACAATAGAACTTGTTTTGACATTCATTATCACAAACTGCAACGGACAACAGAAATGCACTATCACTACCTCTACACTTATAAAACAGTAAACAACTGACAAAAGAATAATTCACTGCGATAACAACCGCTGTATCCCAATAGTATAAATAGCACTAAGATTTATGTAAGAAGGGAGTCTGAATAATATTAATAAAGAGCACGCACTTCGGCGGAGCAAACAAATTTATATTTTCATTCATATCGTGTAAACGATATTAACTGGCGGCTCGTCCGTTCTTTCTTTTGAATTGAACAAGCCATATCCTTACACTAAAGGACAAAAAAAATTCCTCGTTCCTGAAGAAGGAAAACAATAAAATTCCTGAAAAACCGGAATAATAACCAACACGGATAAATCTTTAAATATAGATAATCCATTTGAGCAACGCGATAAGTAACACGAACAGTGCATCCCGAAACCAACGGACACCACATCACGCTGGAATCGCGAAGAAAACGACAAAACATTTTCAACTTATTACGGTCATCGTTGGACATCGACTCCGAAATGACCACACAGGAGATTGCAAATCTAAAGGCACAAATCGCTGCTCTAACTGTAGCGCTAAACGGAAACCAACAAAGGGTGAATTCCCACGAAAACAATACAGCAAATAACGTCACAGTCACAGACCAAGACTGTACACCAAACATCACGGATGCATCACAAATAAATTTGGAAATATTCAAGACATTGCCCAACTTCACAGGCGATATGAATCATTACAGATCATGGAGAAAACGAGCCTGGACACATATGGAAAACAAGAATTACGCTAAGAATTACGCTACAACACCCACATACTACACGGCACTCTCGATCGTACACTCAATAATTCAAGGAGAGGCAGCTGATATTCTAATCAACCACAATACCAAATTAAATTTTTACTCCATAATCAACCGTCTCGATTACACTTATGCGGACCAGAGACCTCTATATGAGTTACTCGAAGAAATGAAAAAATAACACAGGGTAAAAGGACGTTAGCAGAATTCCATTCTGAAGTCAGCAAGTCATTAAATCTTGCACTCACTAAAGTTGAGATGGAGAACTCAGAAAACCCCTCAGCTATGCAATAATACGCGAATCAGGAAGCAGTCAGGACATTTACTCTCGGCCTGAACAGCAAATATACCAGCGGCACCCTCTATAGCCACAACCCAAGAGATTTAGAAACCGCTTACGCTATTGCAAGCACGATATACCACGACAACGTGAACTCACAATTCGACGTTCCGCAATACAATCACCACAGAACATACAATACACCGCACCATCAACCCCCACCGAACAGAAGATATTCCGAGGAACCACGAAGGTACAGACCTAACGTGCATGTGCAATATACTCAAAATGCACCCAGGCAAGAGCACCAACCAATGGACGTAGATCACTCACACCAATACACGAGATCTACAAACTATAACAGGAATCAACCCGCACCACAACAAAACAGCTATAACCGCCAAATACAAGGACTACTTCCAAATAACCCGTTTCGTGGAGATCCGCAGAAGAGAGAACGAAATCCTTCATCTCGCAACTTCGACGTACAACCAAATGCCAACGTCACAAAGCCACTTACGGCGATTTTGACGCTATTGGCGCAGTACTCGAGCAAGACAATTGACCCATTACATTCATTTCAAGAACTCTTAAAAGTGCTGAAGAAAATTATGCCACAAACGAACGCGAAATGCTTGCTATCGTTTGGGCATTAAAAAATCTTAAAAGTTACCTATACGGCAAAGCTAAGGTGAAAATATTTACAGATCACCAGCCTTTGACGTACGGTCTTAGTAATAAAAATACGAACACAAAACTCAAAAGGTGGAAAGCAATACTGGAAGAGTATAATTATGAACTTATCTACAAACCTGGTGCAACAAACGTTGTAGCAGACGCACTCTCTCGCATCCCACAAAATACCAAAGTAAATTCAATATCGTCTACACAGCACAGTCAGGATAGTTCACACAATTTAATACCCAGTGCAGAAGCACCAATAAACGCCTTTAAGAATCAAATCTTTCTCTTAATAGGAGAAGAACCTAGCTACGAATTCAAGATACCATTTCCCACCTTTCACAAACACATCATAGTCAGACCACACTACAGTTCCACAGACATTATCGACATCTTAAAAAAATATCTCAATCCGTCAAATATAAATGGTTTATTTACCTCTGAAAACATTATGGGAAGAGTTCAAGAAATTTATCCAAATCATTTCCACACGATGCAACCATGTAAGATGCAAACTATGTTCCTTTATGTGAGTTTCAAGTTGTTCAATAAACGTATTGCCGAACAGACGTGTTTAATCGAGTTTTTCTCTAACAAAGGTTATGGGCCCAGGAAACGGTTCCTGGAAGCCATAGTGAAATTATTCGGTCGTGGATACGTAAAGCAAAATGAATTCGTTGTACCAAATAGACAAGCTTGATGACAAAAACTATGATGCGTGGCGCATCCAGATGCGTAGCATCTTAGTGCACGCCGGGCTGTGGAATGTTGTGGCTGAGAGGAGTCTCAGAGATTCCGCAAAGAACCCTGAAGAATGGGACACTCTCGACGAAAAGGCGCTGGCAACTATAACGTTGTGTGTGAAGACAACTCAACTGAACATTATAAAACAGTCAAAGACTTCTACTGAAGCATGGAAGGCCTTAGAAACAGCTCACCAGCGGAGCGGGCCAGTGCACAAAGTGTCATTATATAAAAAAACTATTAAATTTGAGAATGAGTGAGTGCGTGGAAATGTCCGTTTTTTTAAATGAATTCATGCGTATTGTCGAAAAATGAGCTGAAGTTGGTATTGTGCTAAATGACGAATTGGTCGTCATAATCTTGTTATCGAGCTTGCCGCAAGATTATGAAAATTTCGTAGTCGCGATGGAGAAAAGAGATGTCTTGCCGTCGCTAACTACATTGAAGGTTAAGCTTCTAGAAGAATCGGACAGAAAAATTCAAACGGGTAACGGTATCGGTGCATTAAACGGCGAAATTCAGGCATACGGCGCGTGGTCAAAAAAATCGGACAAAAGTGAGAACATAAAGGACAAAAAGAAAGGTCGACAGAATGTCAAATGTTTTCGGTGCGGGCAGCGTGGCCACTACGCTGTACAGTGTTCTTCGAATTCGAACATGAAGGAACAAAAGGAGACGAAGAGAAATGAAAGCTCCTACACTGTTCTAGCGGCAGCTGACACGTAGCAGTTCGACAATTCTATGTGGCTCATCGACAGTGGCGCAACCGCACACATGTGTAGTGATCATGCGATGTTTGCTTCACTGAAAGAACATAAAGAAAAAATTACGTTAGCGGGTGGCAACTTTATGATTGCCGAAGGAGTACGTGAAGTAAAGATAAAAACAGAAAATTGTGACATTACACTTCGCGAGGTCTTGTATGTGCCGAAAATGTGTGGAAATTTCATGTCAGTTTCAAGAGCAGTGGAAATGGGACTAAAGGTGGACTTTAATAAGAACGGTGTGGAAATAAAGAAAGAGAACGTGGTAATTTTGAAAGCAAGAAAGATAAACAAACTTTTCATATACAAAGGCGAAGAAAATAAGTGTTTCTATGCATTGAACAAAAGTGCGGTAAAATGGCACCAACGGTATGGGCATTTAAATTATGGCAGTTTGCAAGAATTGCAAAATAAAAATATGGTGAGCGGCATGGAAAAAGTGACATTTAACAAAGAAAGCAAATGTGAAGTGTGCATGAAATGCAAAATTAGCGCACAGCCCTTTCCGCAGCGGTGTCAAAACCGGGCTAAAGAGCTTTTACAGCTGGTGCACACAGATGTGTGTGGCCCTTTCGGCACGAAATCACTCGGTGGTGCGCAGTACTTTTTAACTTTTATAGACGATAAATCGAGAAAGATTTTTGTGTATTTTCTTAAATCGAAAAGTGAGGTTTTAGAAAAATTCGTGACGTTCAAGAACATGGCAGAACGCCAAACCGGACATAAGATAAAAACTATTCGAAGTGATAACGGGCGCGAATTTGTAAACAAAGAGTTTGATACATTTTTGAAAGAAAGCGGAATTCAAAGACAATTGACAGTGCCATATACACCACAGCAAAACGGTGTTGCTGAACGGGCTAACCGTACCATTGTTGAAATGGCACGCAGTATGCTACACCAAAGCGGTCTTGGGGAATTCTTGTGGGCTGAAGCGGTGGCTACTGCAGTGTTTTTGAGAAATCGTTCGCCGACCAAAGCGTTACAAGACATGACTCCATATGAAGCTTGGAGTGGACGAAAACCGTACGTAAAGTTTTTTAAAATTTTTGGTTCGAGTGTTCGTGGCGCTGGACAAAACCGCTCATAATAAGTTCCGGCCCAAAGGAAAATCATACAAGATGGTTGGGTACTCGCTTACATCAAAAGCGTACCGTCTGTATGATGAGGAGCAGCGCATGGTGGTAGAGAAACGTGATGTGGTATTCCTTGAATCCATCGATACTGAAAGCCCGATTGATTTATGCGAGTTACTCTCTACGACGAATGGCGAGTCGGCAGGTGCAAATGAGACCAGCAAACTAGCCAATGAGGTAAGCCCCATAAAACCAAGTAAAGCTGATGCGGACAATGACGATCAGTGCTACGAGTGGCAAAATCCGAGCGATGGAGGCTGTCATAAAAGATCCGTAGAGTCACCGATTGAGGAGGAGCTAGCTGAAGCTGTAAACGTTGGGCCTGGTAGACCAAAGTTAATTCGTGACGACAAGCCTGGCAGGCCACGGAAGTTGTATAACGTACTGAATGTCATGCGTGGCGATCGAGATGAGGTGGTTCCAACGACTGTTTCTGAGGCAGAGCAGAGCGATCATTCCGAAGAGTGGATACGCGCTATGAAGACGGAATACGATGCGCTCGTGCGTAAAAATACATGGTCGCTGGTAGAGTTACCAAGAGGTGAAACTGCAAATGGGTCCAAGTGGGTTTATGCACTAAAGCGGGACAAAAACGGAAACATTGAACGGTTTAAAGCGCTACTTGTGGCCAAAGGATGCAGCCAGCGTTTCGGCGTGAATTACACAGAAACTTTTTCTCCGGTTGTACGATATGCAACCATACGTATGGTGTTGGCGATATCAGCAGAGTTAAAAATGTTTACACATCAAATGGACGTTTGCAGTGCTTATTTAAACAGCGAGCTAAGTGACATCGTTTTTATGAAGCAGCCAGAAAAGTTTGTGGACCGGCGTTATCCGGAGCGGGTATTGAAATTAAATAAAGCGATATATGGACTAAAACAATCTGAAAGGGAGTGGAATTCAAAACTCGACAATGTTTTAAAAAGTATTGGTTTTAAGCCATGCCTCAGCGAACCATGCCTGTATACGATGCGCATAAAAGGTAAATTGTGTTTGATAGCTGTATACGTAGACGATTTAATCATTAGCTGCCAGTCGGAGAATGACTTATACACAATCAAAGCTCAGATATCGGACAATTTTGAGTGCGTCGATGGTGGCCCTATCTCATATTTCTTGGGCATGGAAGTTACACGAGATGGAAAAACTGGTCCAATTTCTATTGGACAAGCACAATATATAAAGAATTTACTCGAAGAGTACGACATGATGCAATGCCGTACTGCAACTACGCCACTGGACACCGGTTTCCAGGTCGGGTGCGAGAACGAAAGCTGTAGCAGAGTCGATGTTACGAAATACCAGTCAGCAATCGGTGCTCTAATGTATCTTGCCATTTCTACACGGCCAGATATTTTACACTCGGTATCGAAGTTAGCGCAACGAAACCAGAACCCTCATACAGAGCATGAGGCTGGCATAAGACATGTTTTGCGGTATTTAGCAGCCACAATGCAGTTTAAACTCGTATATCGCGCTACAGGCACGCCCATAGAAGGTTTTGTGGATGCAGATTGGGGCAGTAATACCCTCAATCGAAAGTCATATACTGGGTATGTATTTCTTCTGGGAGGCAGCGCTTTCTCTTGGGAATCGAAGCGGCAAGATTGTGTGGCCCTGAGCAGCACAGAAGCGGAGTACATTGCTCTAGCAACAGCGGCGAAAGCCAAAGGAAATTCCTGGCAAAGGAAATTGGTTTTTGCGACGGCGACAAACCGATAGTTCTGCACGGCGATAATTTAAGTGCACAATATTTAGCGAAAAATGCCATTCATCATGCGCGTAGCAAGCATATTGATATAAGATATCATTTTGTCAGAGAAGCCGTCAGTAATGAAAAGATTAAGCTGAAATACATTTGTACAAACGAAATGGTAGCTGACGTGCTCACAAAGAATCTTGTTAAAGGTAAACATGAAAAATTTTTAAATCTTTTAGGACTTGAAAAATAAACTAAATTGTATATTCGTGTTGAGGAGGAATGTTTACATGTAACCGATAATTTAAGTAACGAGCAACACGATGCAACCATGTAAGATGCAAACTATGTTCCTTTATGTGAGTTTCAAGTTGTTCAATAAACGTATTGCCGAACAGACGTGTTTAATCGAGTTTTTCTCTAACAACTATAAAATTCGACACATTCAAAAGCAAATAGAAGACGTAACTGACCCTACTAAACAACAAGAACTGATAATCAAAACGCACAAAAGAGCACATCGTGGCCCTCAAGAAAATAAAATTCAAATTTCAGAAAAATATTATTTTCCCAAAATGAATAATAGGGGTATTCACGATGTGGTGTATTTGGTCTTGTATCGTGTATTTTTGATAAATTTGATATTTGTAGTAAATTTGATGAATTTACAAAAACAAAATACATGCATTTCTGAAATACTATAAATATCAGAAATACAACGGCAAAACCCTGTTGTACACTTCATGGTGTATTGTGTATTTTTTGGGTAGCGATGGGAATTTAATTCAAAGTGCCGATTGTTTTACCCATGTTTTCAATTATCTGAACTTCTTGTTATTCAAAGTGCTATTTTTTGTCATGCTAACCATTTTACAACAATTTATATTTTTTATGATTTTTTTTTAATATGCTTAAGGAAAATGCAAAAAAAACTTTGCTTGTTAGTATTTGCTGAAACCGATATTTTGTACACCAAATATCGATATCTCTATTTATGTGCATCACTAAAATATAATCAGCTGATCACTCAAAATGGACGAGGATTCTTGTTGTGCGGTGAGATGCATTAATAATTATTGTATATAATATAATTATATATTTTAAACGAATCATTTTTAATTAAATAAATTTTCTTGCAGATTTCTGATGACCCGGCTGGCCCATCAGCAAAGAAACGAAAGCGGGGGAGGCCGAATCGGAAGTGGAGTGACGCGGAAGTGGAAAAAATTCTCAACTTTCTATTTGACCACCAACCATTTGAGGCATGTACTATCAGGTCACTCCATAAGTTCGTGCGTTTTTTTGTCAATAGTTTCAAAGTAGGCGCTTTTTGCGTACAAAAAATTATTCGTGGGAGATAACGGAATTTTTTGTATTTTCTCTGATGTATTGTGCATTCAACAAGTGATTTTAATCGCGGATAGAAGCACGCGTTGATAAAAAATAAAATGGAATCTTCGAACGAGTATAAGAGGCATATTTTGTATTTTTTTTATAAAAGTGGAAAAAATGCAACAACTGCTGCTGCAGAAATAAACGCAACTCATGGGGAGAATACCGTGAGTGTAAGGACTGCGCAAAAGTGGTTTTCCAAATTCCGAAGTGGTGATTGTGACCTTGAGGATGCCTCACGCTCTGGTCGTCCTGACGAATTTAACTCCGACGCCTTGCTGGAACTCGTGGAAGCTGAGTCAAGTTTGACGGTCGATATGATGGCTGGAAGGTTAAATTCATCACATGGAACAGTTTACAGGCATCTGGTTCAATTGGGCAAGGTTCCAAAGCTGGGAAAATGGGTTCCGCATAAACTTTCCGTCGCAAACCTTCAGCAGAGAGTGAATGTGTGTCCTCAGCTGCTGCAGCGGCTTGGAAATGAGAGTTTTTTGAACCGAATTGTTACTGGGGACGAAAAATGGGTTCTTTACAATAATTCTGTTCGCAAACGACAGTGGTTGGATAAAGATGAAACACCAAAACCAACCCCCAGAGATGGCCTTCACCCCAAAAATGCCATCTTCTGTCTATTTGGTGGGATATGGCCGGTATCGTTTATTTTGATCTGCTGGAACCAAACCAGACGATCACAGCTGATTATTATTGCCATCAACTATCCAAACTGAATGAAGAACTCGAAAAAAATCGACCGTCTTTAGTCAATAGACGCAAAGTTTTGTTTCACCACGACAACGCAAGACCGCATACCGCAAGGCAGACCTTAAGCAAGCTGAACGAGCTCGGAGGGGAGCTAATGCCGCATCCACCATACTCTCCGGATATCGCACCTTGCGATTATCACCTTTTCCGCGGACTTCAGTCCCATATGAGTAATAAAAACTACTCCTCAAAAGAAGCTATAAAAAGGGATATCGACGCGTATTTTGGCTCCAAGGATAAACAATTTTTTGAGCAGGGAATTAAAAATTTGCCCAAACGTTGGGAAGACATTGTAAATAATGAAGGAAAATATATTATTGATTAATAACTACTGAAAACTTCTTTTTTATTTATTTTAAAACCACCTAAGAAAAATGCACGAACTTATGGACTGACCTGATACTAATCAGCAAAATTTGTTTTTTCCGCAATCGTGTGTGCAGCCAAATGTTGGTTTCTTCGGTCAGTGTAATAATAAATTATATTTTTTATTGTAGATGCCCACTGCTCAGCTTTACTATAAAAAACTATTAACAACAACGGGAATCGACGCTGAGTGGAGCTTAGTTAGATGGAAAGTAAGAAATTTGTACACTCAACGACAGGTAAACGACCAATCGAAATTTTTTTCGGACGTGACATTAACGCAAGGCAAGACGCCTTAGACAGGTTGAAATCTAAACAATTGGCTCTTTTGGAAACTGTACGAAATATGTGCAAATGTGCCTGACAAATACGCACAATTTGTCATGCACATTTACACATCTCTAAAGGATTATTGCTACCATCACTAGAAAGAGAACATCGGCCCACAGCGGTCGACCATTTTATATTTGAAATTGAAATTAAAATTAAAATAAAGAATTGATTGAATAATAAAAAGAAACTCATAATAAAAATCGCGAACCAATCAAAGAATACAAACCAGGAGATGAAATTTTTGTCAAAATTAACAAAAGATTAGGCTCCAAACTTTCAGCCCAATTTAAGAAAGAAATAGTCAAAGAAAATTACTCAACAACAGTACTAACAACCTCAGGGAGAATTGTACACAAAAGCAACATTAAAAATAATTGATAATATTGACAGGCTAATTGGACTACTCATTCAACTACTCATTCACCTAGTGAACGCAGACGTACAACTAATAGACTACTCAACTATGCACCTAATAGCGATCGAAAGCCGACTGGCAAAAATCCAGGACGGAACCTTCAAAATAATACATTCAATTTGCCTACGGACTTATGAAGAATGTGCCCCGGACAAACATTTTATACCCACATTTAGTGCATGAAATTCACCAAACATTAGACATCATTCAAGACATAAAACCAACATTAGATTTAAGACCTAAAAGATCTATTAACGCATTAGGCACCGTATGGAAATATTTAGCTGACACTCCAGATCATGATGATTTAGATATGATAACGAAAAATTTATTCGACGCCGTACAGCTGCTCCCGACGCCGTATTAACGGAGCAGCATTTGATTGCTTTCGCGAGCGCCGCCAATTGGAGCGCTAGGGGTCCGAGGCCACGTAACATAAGTGACGCGTGTTATAGCTGTCAGCAAGTTTGAAGTCAACGACCAACCAAACATCCAACAAAAACAGCCAGCAACAACGAGCATATTTTAAGTTAAGTTGCAATGTCATCAATATGTAATATGAGCTCGATTGTTTGCTCGATTGCTTGATTTGCTCGATCAGATCTCGACCAGAAGGAATAGAGATTTCGATAGGAGTCGAAATATAGAAGCAGAAATGAGTACCGTGGAGCAGTGTTTAGTTGCGCTAACAAACATACTTAGCCAACAACAGCGGACTTCGGCCCGAACGAGACTGGAGAAGGAATTGCGATACTTGCCAGCATTCGAGGGGGAACCAGGACAGCTGCCGTCATTCATTGACAGCGTCAGCAGAGCCCTATTGGATTATCCCGGAGAGGAGCAGGAGGCCTTCAACACCATATACAACCTCAAAATCGTGGGAAAGCCGAAGAATCTGTTAAATATAAATCCGCCAACATCGTAGGAAAGATGCAAGGAAAGGCTAATGGACCACTATCGGCCCAGGAAGGACCAGATGAAGATATCGAGGAGAATAAACTCTCTTAGAGTGAGTAGCATAGAGGATCTAGATAATAAGATTCGAGAAATTGTAGAGGAAATCACAGAATATGTTGCTTACGAAGAGACAAAAACAGTGCTGGACATATTTAGTGGAATGCTCGTACAGAGGATAAAAGAACTAGTGGCAGGCACATTGTCATATACTATAATGAATATTTATAATTTAACAGAAATTAGAAAAGAAATCCGCAAGTTTATTGGCCAAGACCACAGCAATTTAAATTTAAATATGATTTTAAAAACGAATGATAACAATAGTAGGAGAAGTAATCAAAATTATACAAATTACCAACAAAGAACCAACACTAATTCTTATCAATACAGAGGCACAAATACTAATCATTTTACTAATAACCCCATTACCATCAGAAAACCACTTGGAAATAAATGAAGGAAATGAATTTGTAGTAAAGATCAATAATAATACATACACATATGAAAAAGATGCTGTCTTAAGAAATTTAAAATTCAGTAAAAATTGTATTTACAAAAACAAATGTGATTTAGTATTCAATAACAAAACCACAATTGAGCAAATAGACGATGAAACAATACTAATAAAAAATTCTGAGAAAATGAAAATTATAAATAATTGTGACAAAAGAAAACTAGAACTAAACGGAAATTATATGATACATTTTGCGAATTGTGAAATTCAAATAGAAGGCGAAATATTTTACAACCAAAAAGAAACTGTCCAAGAAAAGTTGTACTACCCTGTTAATAAATTAAATCAGTCTTATGACATAAAACCAACATTTGAAACAATAATTGTTAAACATTTTAAAAATATAAAAGAAATTAAGGAATTGAAGTTTCACAAAAATATTTCATATGGATTAAACTTAATGATTATATTAGCTATTGTTACTGTAATTGTCATAGTAATTGTAAAGAAGAAAAAAGGAGTAACTGTAAAAATCACAAATAAAAGAATTCAGGAGAATTCTAAATCTGGCCTTGGTGGTGTTATAGCTGTCAGCAAGTTTGAAGTCAACGACCAACCAAACATCCAACAAAAACAGCCAGCAACAACGAGCATATTTCAAGTTAAGTTGCAATGTCATCAATATGTAATATGAGCTCGATTGTTTGCTCGATTGCTTGATTTGCTCGATCAGCAATGACAAACGTTCGAGCTTAGAGTAAGTGAATAAAATAAAATCAGTGTTATTCCACCATCCAACTTGTTCGCATTCAACATTTTTAAGTCGCGCGTGCAATCGGCCAATCAGAGTGAAGCTTCTAATGGCAAAAGATGGTCGCCATTTTGTATGATTGGTCGCAGAAGTTACGTCAGAGACGTCACCCAATGCATTTTTCCAATATAAAGTATATATATAGAAGTATGTACAGTCTGTTCACTAAAAAACGATCATCTGTTACACCCTGTGTAACGATGACACATGACGGTAAATACATCAGCTGATTTTGTTTAACCCTTGTGAAGTTTGAGAATTCAATTTTATAAAAATTTTGCGAAAGTTTTTAGTTATTTGAGCTGTTTTTGCAATGAGTGCCATTTACAAAAGACGGCTTGAAGCATACTTCTTGACAAAGCATCCGCAGGGGCCAAAATGGACCACAGAGCAGGCCGCCAAGTATATGGTGGCGACGCGTACTTTTGTTACGAGATGGTCTAACCGCTGCGAGTTGACTGGAAATGTTGATGACGAGCTAGGCAGAGGTCCAAAACGGAAGACTTCGCAGCGGGACGATAAGGCAGTAGCCAATGTTTTTTTGAAATATCCTTCAATTACCTTAAGAGGAGCGCAAAAAAAACTTACCGATCGTGAAATAGATATATCACTGAATACGATAAGGAAAAGACTTATGGAAAAAAGCATCGTGTACAATAGGTACGGACCAAACCTCTATTATCACAAAAACATATAGAAAAACGCTTGCACTGGGCAAAGGAAAATATGAATCGTGACTGGACTAAAATCATTTTCACCGATTAATCTTCTTTTTGGTTAAACAAGGGAATGAAACGTGTTTGGTCAGAAAAAGGTGTTAAAATTGTGCAAAGAACGGTTAAACACCCAGCAATGGTCCATGTTTAAGGCTGTTTTTCAGCAAAGGGTTTTAGAGTTTTGACATGCTTTACTGAAAACTTGAACGCACCAAAAATGTTAAAACTTTACAAAAAAGGCTTATTACCATCTGCATGGAAGCTGTATGTAAAAAATAATCGCGCCTGGGTACTGCAGGAGGTCAACGATCCAAAGCATCGAAGTCGCCTATGTACTGAGTGGAAAGAAAAAAACGATATCGAAAAGATGGATTGGCCATCCCAGTCCCCCGATGCAAACCCAATCGAAAATGTTTGGGCTGTAATGAAGCAGAAAATTGCCAAAAAAAATTTGACAACAACAAAATAGTTAAAAGCTGCACTGAAAAAAATATGGAGAAGTTTTTCATAGACGTACGCACAGAATTTAGCAACAAGTTGTGAGCGAAGATGTCAGGCTATTTTAGATAGTAATGGTGATTGGACGAACTATTAATTTATATTCCAAAGATACGTTCGATACAATTTTAAAGAAAATAATAAATTAAAAACAAAAAAGTTATTTATTTCCTTTTTATGGATGATCGTTATTTAGTGAACAGACTGTATATAGTAGAAGTATGTATGTATATAGAAACAAAATGTAAACCAAATTTGTAAATCCAAGCAAAAGAATACTTTGTTGCACAGTAACCCATTAATACATTTCTAAATCTCAAATGTAAGCATAATTCTACAAGATCACATTTCACTGTAATATGGCGTTCAAACTGACTCATTTAAACTAGTTTAAGAGAAAAGAGCTTTTTGTCGAACACAACCGTCCAGACTGCTCAATGAGGTTCAATTTGACAGCTGTTTGTTTACAAACAACAAATAAATATTTTTGTGAACTGTTGTGCTGCGAGCATGATTCAAGCGAAATATTGGTGCATATTTCACAATCTACGGCAATATACTTAACTTCGTCCAAATATTAGACGCCTTGTATGCAGCTACCATAAAAAGGCGATGAATGGAATGAAAGCAGTTCGAGCAAAAATATTTTGCATGAATATGTTTATTCATTTCAAAATTTTAAAATTTTCAATTTTTGTTTGGTTTTGTTTTTATGAAACGACAGCTGAATTTGTAGGGATGTTTTTCTGGTTTGTGTTTAGGGTGTGCGCTGTGTTCAGTTGGCAAAAAAGCTGTTTCATAGAAAGCTTTCGGATGCAACCCTGCGTTAAACTCGTTTCAAAACTTGTTAAATGGTTTAACACGTTTAATTTCCAACAACAATTGCATGCGAATAAACAGGTTTTCGAACTGGTTTTGTTCATTTAACTTGTTTAGGCACATTAAACACGTTTAAGTCGTCACACAGTGCTTCGAGAGTGGACAAAAATAGGAAAAAATATTCTCGCGGATTTTGACAAAAGTAGTATCATGTTAATGATAATTGTTTAATTAAGCCGGATCCGAAATATTTTTTCGAAAATTTATCGTGATTAGGAGATATAGCTTGTCAAAGTCGGATATATTTTCACAAAAATGTATAAAGGGGAAAAATGAAATTTAGGTGCTTGTATAGAAAAAATTGTAGAAATTGTAATGTTGCAGATAGGCTACCAATTTCTTTTAATATTACAACTACATTAAGGAGAGCGGGACCACTGATCATTTTTGTTTGTGTAGGCTAATTAGTTTTTTTTTTACGAATTTTCAAAAATATATTTTTTTTAATCAATGAAAATGAAAAATAACCAAATTTAGAAAGGCAATTAAAACCGAATGGCGTGCACTGGCGTAAATCCTTTATATGACTTATTTTAAATGGACTTTCTTCTCTTAAGTCCATAAAAAAACTTCTGCGTCTTTTTGCGCCTTTGGAAAATATTTGATTTTTTCGAAACCTCTAATGTGGATTTTTTTACAGAAATCCCTTAAGTTAATAAGGCAATAGAGCTATAAAGAATGGGCATGTTTTGAATTTAATACATGTTTGCAGGGTCGCAGCTAGGAGGAAGGTTAGGGGGGCTGACCCCCGAAAAAAATCCTGGCTTCGGCCCTACTTGTTTGTGTTTGAAACGTGAAAGCGTGATTCATTGCCTTTACCGTTATAACAACATTACGTTACTTTAATTGTCAAAAACAAACCGAATAAATTGTGCGCGTAATAATGGAAATACATTTAAACTATACCGACCTCTCTGATTGTTGGATTTCTGCAAATTCAACTAAAAGAATTCCGGCAATTTTATCGTTTGCAAAAGAAAAAACTGGAAATTTAATAAAAGAACAGATACTGAAAAGTAAAATAGGAAACTTCCATGCTTCCATGAAAAAAAGATGGAATAATAGTTATAGAAACAATGAAAAATTTAAAAAAAATAATTCTTTGTGGCTCAAAAAAACAATGGTTTTCGTCAGTGATGATGATGATGTAAGCAAAGGGCGTGGAAGGCCTCGGCAGACATTTGTTGGTGCTTCTAACAGAACAAAAAAAAGACGAGTTGAAGAAATTTTGGAAAATCACTCCGCCGACGAAATTAAATATGCTTCCGAAATGCTAAAGAAAAAAACTACTGAACTTGATATAGAAAGCAATAAAAGTGTTTTAACTCCACATGATGCTTTAGCATTATATTTTGACCTGGATCTAACCGAACAAAAATACAAACTGTTGCGGAAAGTGGTCAATGGAATCCACGAAAACTTGTTTCCCAGTTTATATGCCATGCGAAGCGCGAAGCAAACTCTGACACCACCTATCGAAGTCACGGAGGCATCCGCTGAAGTGGAACTTAAAAGCTTATTGCATTCAACTGCTCAAGGGATCTTGGATAATTGTGAAATAAATGAGTCTGTGACAAAGTTGACCATGACATGCAAATGGGGAATGGATGGTAGTTCGGGGCATAACCGTTTTAAGCAAAAATTTAACGATGAGAAGCGTTCAGATGAGTTTATGTTTTTCTTAGCATTTGTGCCACTAAGGTAATTCTTTTCAGGGTACATATTTTTGGAAATCAATATTCTTAATTTATTTACATATATGTATATAGCTTGACTGATATAACAACAAATACCGAAGTATGGGCCAACAAAAAGCCGTCCTCTACGTTGTTTTGTCGACCAGTTAAGTTTTTGTTCGCAAAAGAAGATCGGAATCTGATTCTAACTGAAAACGAAAAGATGAAACGAAAAATTGAAAGTTTGGAATGCGGTATTTTTTATGTAAAGGGTCGAGCTCTTGAAGTATCGTACGAAATGCACTGCACGATGATTGATGGTGCTGTTGCGAACGCATTAACCGACAATAAGGCAACTAGTAGATGCTACATATGTAATGCAAGTCCAAGTGAGATGAATAACATAAATTTTACTAAAAGGCCCAATATTAATCATTATCAGTATGGACTCTCTTTATTACATTGCTGGATACGTTTTTTTGAGTGTCTGTTGCATATATCCTACCGGTTGCCTTTTAAGACTTGGCAAGTGCGCGATGTGAATAAAACTACATTTACCGAAAGAAAGACAAAAATTCAAGCTGAATTTCGAAAACAGATGGGCTTACTTGTCGATTATATTAAACCTGGTTTCGGAAGCACTAACGATGGCAATACGGCACGACGTTTTTTTGCAAATGCAGAAATTTCATCAAAAATTACAGGGTTAGATAAAAGACTTATTCAAAAATTCTCCGTGATATTGAGCGTTTTGGCATGCGGCAAGAAAATTAATACAGAGTCTTTTCAAAAATTAATTGATGAAACCTTAGAAATATATTTAGAAAAAGAAGGTATAGTTCATAAATTCAAAAACAAAAAGGGAGGTAAGAAATTACTATCGGAAGGCGTCCTTAAGGACTCTATGCCATACATCGGCCACTTCTATACGACAATAGTAAATGACAGTCTTAAAGAAGGAATCGTACCGGATGTATGGAAGATCTCAGTAGTTGTTCCAATAGAAAAGGTCAAAGGGACTCTAAAAGCAGAGGAATTGCGACCGATTAATACTTTACCTTGTGATGAAAAGATCTTGGAAACTGTTGTAAAAAACCAATTAGTCGAATATTTGGAATTTAATAAAATAATTATTTCACAACAGTCGGGATTCAGACAAAAGCACTCGTGTGAAACAGCGTTAAACCTGGTATTAGCGGGGTGGAATGAAGATATGAACGACAATAAATCTATTTTGGCTGTGTTTGTTGATCTCAAAAGAGCTTTTGAGACTATAGATCAGGACATTTTGTTGCGCAAGTTGTCTTTAATAGGTATAAGGAATGTTGAATTGAAATGGTTTAGAAGTTTTTTGAAAAACCGGAAGCAGAAAACAGTTATAGGTTCCTCTGTATCTGACAATATGAAAGTTAAAATCGGCCTGCCGCAAGGTTCTGTTTTGGCTCCAATTTTATTCAACATTTACATAAACGATATTGTTTCATCACTTCAATTCAGTAGTATAAAGCTTTTTGCGGATGATGCGTTGATCATGATAAGTGGCAAGGACATAGATCAAATGAACGAAAAGCTGCAATCAGACTTAGACAGTTTTTATAGTTGGCTCTGTGCAAACAAACTCAAGCTTAATATTGATAAAACGAAATTTATGTTTATCACAAGAAACAACAAGATACACGTGAATGGACTGAAATTCAACGGAGTAGAGATTGGAAAAGTAAATAAAATCAAATATTTAGGTGTTGTAATTGATGAGAAACTGACATTCAAAGATCACATTAATTACACAATTAGTAAAATTGCCAATCAAATCTTCTTTATGAAAAGAACTTGCAAACATTTACAAAAATCATATAAAATCATGGTTTATAAGTCCATTATCGAACCGCACTTTATTTATTGCCCAACAATATTTTTTATAATGAAAGATAATCAAATTAAAAAGCTGCAAAAAATGCAAAACAAAGCAATGCGATTTATGTTGAAATCACGATATGATGCACATATAGGAGATATGCTGTGTAATCTTAACTGGCTTAGTGTAAAACAGCAAATATTTTACTACACAATGAAGTTTATCCATAACATTCTAAATGGTAACTTACCTAATTACTTATACACTCACTTAAAATTCATAAACGAAACGCATAGCATTAATACAAGACAGAAAAATAATTTCAAACTTCCTAAAGTTGGAAGAGAAATGGAAAAAAATTGTTTGTTTTATAAAGGTCTGAAATCCTACAATGAGTTGCCAGAGGATTTAAAACATTGTAAAAAAATCTTATTCAAAACGAAGCTGTACAATTATTGTAAGACCTTAGCAATAAGATAATTTTATATTATATTTATATTATATATTTTATGTTTATATTATATATTTATAACAAAAATGAAATATGAATTAGGCCTAAAAAGCCGTAAGAAATAAAATAAATAAATAAATAAATAAATAAAATACTATTGGTACAACATGCCTAGTACTGTCCACAAAGTATTAATCCATGGATGTCAGGTCATACAATTTTTTGATTTACCGATAGGTAAGAGTTAAATTAGAGACAAATTTTATTAAGACATTAATAAAAACTTTAATTCAACAAGGTTGCTTTTCCGAGGAGGCTTTGGAGGCGAGCCACAAAAATATTCGGCACTTTCGTTTAAGCCATACAAGAAAAACTTCACGCGAAGAAACTAATAAAGATTTAATGGCTTATCTCATTACGTGTTCCGATTTGCGCATATCTCTAAAGAGAACTACAAAATCGAATAGCAATACCATTAGAAACAATAATATTGATTTATATATTTTTAAGAAAAAAGAGACTGAAGACGATATAAAAATTTTTGAAACGTTTGCAGACAATTCCACAGATTTGCAATACGAAAGTGAATAAAAATAAATCAAAAATAAATCAGTAGTAATTTAAATTCAAATACACTTTTATGAAACAAACAGTAAGTACGCATAATCTGAAACAAAATTTGACAACAGCTCGATATTTTAGCAAATTTCTTAGAATTCTGCATGTTTTCAATGAAGTTTAAAAGTAAGTTTGCTTCAAATTTAGAACAATTCTATTTTTCTAAAATTAAAGAAAAAAAGTTGTAATTTTTTTTACAAAAAAAAGATTTAAAAAAAAACTATAACATATATACAAAATGTAACTTCATTTTTGAGCTTAGTAGACCCAAATTACTATATGTGTGAAATTGCATTCAAATCTAACAACTCCTTCTATTTTTGCCACAATTTTGTATGGAGTCGAAGCACTGTGCGTCAGTTTGAACGCCATATAAGCATTGTAAACAGTGCAACAAAGTAGTGACCGAATTTATTGAACCAAAGTGCGGAATATAAACAAAAAGAAAGAATGAGTGGCTTAGGCTAAGCATGAATATAAAGTACGTAGCTTAACAAAAAGGTTGGTCAGAATAAAGTTTGCATTGAAGCAGAAAGCAACCGAAGTTGTTTTGATTTGACGAAAGTGGCGCAGTCGACGGAAATATCTCCGAAGTGTAATGAACAAGTCACGAGCACTGTGGATTGTGGGACTAACAATAGCGAATGGAGTAGATTAACGCTATGAATGCAACTCTGCAACACTCGAGCGCGTTGCCAATGCGAATCTATTACCGGCAAAAAAAGGCGAAATAAAAGCACGCGACAGGAAGCAGGACGATCTTTTTGGTTTTGGCTGCGGAGTAGTGAGTGTGGACGGACGATAGCTGAGAAAATCGGGGCGGACGTGCAGCAGCTGTAGGAAGCAGCGTGGTGCAGCATCGGCAGTGGGAAAACCTTGCCCCATAACGATACCGAAAGAGGAAGGCGAGAACCGGCCATCACCTGGAGCGGGTGCTGCGCACAGCTAGCGCGAAGCCCACCGGCAACCCCGAGGGTGGCTCACTTTGCATCCATCAGCACCAGCCTCGGTCACCACGCGTGCACCCAGTCACCAACAGGCTCAACCGTCCACTACCCTGCTGCCACCCACTCTTTCCCGCACAGCTGCGCGGAGGTGCAGGCGCGGCGTGCTACTGCATACCACCAGTCACAACACCGGTGGAGCCCTAGAGGTATCACCTGGCACGGCAACTAGGCGCAAGGGCAATACGACGGAACACTTCGCGATCACCATTGCGCCGGACTAGAGCGCCCAACAAGCATCGGCGGGCGGGTGTCGCCAGGCAATTGGAGCGGCTGTCCGGACCCTGATTGCCTCATCCGCAGCAGCTCAGCAAGTCGCCCAGGAAACCACCAGCACTGGCAACGAGCGACGCCGCCATTTTGGCGCCATGAACACAAACCCAAAGCCAAAGTGCGGTCAACTGTAATGGCGGTCGCCGCCAAAAACTTGGCACGCGAATGAAGAAGACTACAGCGACAACGTAAGGGACAGCGAGTAGAACCGAGTGCAACACGAATGACGGCCGCGTGGGAACCGCACCAACTTGTTTTTTTTTTATTAATAATTAAGGGGAGGAAGAGCATTGGCTCGATTTGTGAAAAGGGGAATGGGTAACAACAACCAGGTATCGCCCGGGGTAAAGTATGCTACAATCACCTTAATGCCGGTTAACCCTGCACAGGCTATATTATTTGTATGTTCATTTTCCAGTGCGGCGATTCACGGGGAAGGCCTTCTGCGTTGGATTTGCTGAATACACGTGAGTTAACAACTTTTGATGTTAGTATGTATAATGTGGTCTTGAGGGGTTCTCCAAGGCATATATCATTGGGCGTGAGTGCATACCGTTTTAGAGGGGGTATCTTCGAGTTGCATGCCTACCGCGAGGGGTGATTGTAACGCGTGTGTTGGCAACCGAGGTATTAACGAACCCAGACGGTTTGTGTATTGCATAAAAGATTTCTATCTTAATCCGGTGTGGGTAGTATTTAAGATCCATATAAGTGAATTTTCGGTTCTAGTATTAAATCTCATTATAATGTAAACAAGCGTTGTTTTTTCGGAGGTATGGGAGGGTTCAACTAGTGGAGATGGGGATCCGGGTAAATTCGGTGAACAGGATCCAAGGAAGGGAGGGTAGAGAAGCGCGATTGCCTACAACAGCTTAGGGCTCCGCAGCGGGAGACACCACGTTTTCTGGCAGTGAGATCCAGAGTCGGAATGCCGCCCCTTCGATTAGGTGATGCCTTCCAAGGCACGTCCAGCGGTCACCCCACGAGTATAAATGTTTTTTGTTTTGTTGCGTAAGGTGTACTAATTAGACGAAGAAAAAAAAAAGGGACTCTATAAAATAGGTAATGTAGGAAAGCTCGAGAGCAGGTCACTAACCCCCCAACCGACTCCCCAGCTAGCCAATTATGGGTCCCATAGACCTGCTGCTCGAGGCTTGCCACCCTGGCCTGAGTACTACACTCGCCCCGTTTAGTAAGGTAGACAGTATCAATGCCAGCTTCATCAGTTTGATTCGGATTCAATTCGATTTCGAAAAGAATAGAATATAATCTTTACAGAAGAGATATTACAACGAACGGGTATCCTTTTCTAAAGAAAACAAGATAAATCGTAACCGGAAAAAAACTAACAGTGGCGGTGTTCTGCGAATGACAGCTTGTCCTTAAGGAAAGAACGCGGCTATGCAAGAACAGCAAGATAATTTTACACAAAGATTAGAATCGGTGGAACAACTCAATTCTCCACAGGCAACATCAATTGGTCGACACGAGGACATTCAACTCAACATAAGTGATCCGAGATAAAATGCTCTCGATTTATTTAAATCCTTGCCAAAGTTCGACGGGAACAAATGCCAATTTAGGTCATGGAAAAAGGTCATTAAAAACTATAGTCAACATCCGAGGTACTATAGCGCCCTGGGAATCGTCAGGACGAAAATTACAGGACCATCCACTGATATCCTTACACATCATAATACAAAAATGAATTTCTATGCGATAATCAACCGGTTGGATTACACTTTTGTGGATCAACGGCCTTTATACGTTTTACTGGATGAATTGAAGAAAATCGTACAAGGCAGACAAATACTTGCAAAATTTCATAGCGAAGTGTCCAAAGCAGACAATATTATCCAAAAAGAGAAGTCCGGTGACCAGATAGAACGGTTATTCTTCTATTCAACTAAATTTGCCCCCACTGGGATTTACTGAACGATCTCTTTGGACAACGAAAGAATGTGAATCCAACGGAGGAAGAAAGCCAATCAGCGAACTGTCGCTGAGCTTGACATTGAAAAAATTGAAATTACAGGACTACAGACTCCAAACAGAGGACTACGAGGAGGAATTCCCGACTCTACCAACTAAAACACAACAGAAGACAGTCAACAACCATCAGGAAACGGCCAAGGAAATACACAGCGGCTACTCCTACGCAGATTTAATCAAACGTAAGACAAAACACACACAACCTGAAAATCACAACAATCAAGCACACACAGGTAAAACAAGTTTAGCAGACCGACCCAAGACAAATATATAAAATAAAAGGAAAATAAATTCTAAAAATAGAAAAAAAGAAAGAAATCTGAGAAAAAAAAATACAATACAATTAATATACGGCACCTGAATTGCGATTGAGGGCATATCAATCGCTATACGTGCAACTTAAGGGCATATTAAGTTGTGCGCGAAACAAATTCGCTGGCTATAGTCTACAAAGACGGCAACCAATAACAAATACCGTTGAGGACATCAGAGGGCATATCAAGTGATCTTCAAACGGGTAACAATAAAATAAAATAAATTAAAAAAAAAAAATATTTTTGTGCAAGCTAGAGCAGTGAGTGAATATCAAGGCCCTAGACAAGCAAAACAAAAAATTAATTTGGGTCACAAGAGGGCATATCGGGTAACTCCAAGTGAACAAATAAAAAAAAAAATAAATTAAATAAAAATATAACTAAACTTAAGTTAAAGAAAACAAAAAATTTTTGTCAGTTCAAAAAAAAAAAAAGACAAGAAAAATATTTCTCCTTATATATGTGTATACCAATTGCACGACTTGCACAATCACTAAACACCACACACCTGCACAAGCATCAACAGCGGCCACAATAACAAGGAAGCTTAACTGAATCGTCGTTGGATTTTTATCCATTCATCGTTGGAACCAGCCCCAAAAGCCGGCGGGACGACTAGCACAAAACCGAGGCGACTGGACCCATGGACATCCCAGCGATACTAATTTATACTTGTTTATACAAGTTAGCGTAAGAGCGAACCCGCCTGAGTAGCCACGCTGTGCTACGTTGGCGACCGCTGGTCCAGTCGATCATTCATACGTGGTGACACGCTATGCTACGTTGGCGACAGCTGCACCAGTCAACGATCGGTATTCAGCGGCTACATCGCGCTGACACAGCACTACGTGATTCGCTGGCGATTGCCGTTGGAAGGCGAAATAGGATATGCGGCGCAAATAGCTGTGTCAGCGACAAGCGCCGTCGCCAGTGCGAATTACTGCGCGGACTGCGGACCGCGTGAATACAGCGGAGTCAGCAATCCTCCAACTGCGACTGTGACTGCGGGGCTTAGGTTTAGTTTTAGTTTTAAGTCAACTGGCAGTCTCCAGACGGAGCTCGAGTTATAATGTCAGAATAGAGTAACACGAATAAATAATTTACACACCCACGTATACACCGCACATATCCATACATATACACGATATATAAAAAAAAAAAAGAAAATAACCAAGCCTACCCTACCAAAATAAATGAATATCCAGATGAAAACAAAAAAAAACATTTTTTTCCTCTTTTTTTTCAAAAACAAATGCTTCCACTTTAAATGGCCTACCCTGTATAAGTAATTTATACAAATAAAAAGTAAAAGTGTAATTATTGGCAGTCGAAGCGTACCCCTTATTACCCGGAACTTACAAACAAAATACAAAAACAGAAGAAGCCAGGTGCAATAACTGTCAGATGTTCAAAAGAAAAGCTAAACTGTTAGCCATAGAAAAACTTAGTTCAAGTAAAAGATCAAAAAGCCTAAGTGCGATCCCAGAAGAACCAATTACTGCAATGGCGTACCAAACCTCGAGCGGACAAGTCCAGGAGATGCAGTTTGACCCCCTCAGCTCACAACCTCAACCCCAACCCCAGCAACGGCAGGTAACGTAGGCTACACCCAGTGACATTTTCAATTCACTGAGAATACCTGACATAATTAAAGACCTTCCACCCTTTAGCGGGAACCCACGCCAACTATACAATTTTATAACAAACGTAGAAGAAATATTAATGCTAATCCACGGCACAGAGCATACCCCGTACGGAGAAATGCTATTTAGGACCATACGAAATAAAATTCAGGGTCCGGCAGACGAGTTATTAAATACCTACACAACCCCATTAGACTGGAAAGAAATTAAAAATGCGCTGACGAATGCCTACTCCGACAAGAGATCAGAAGCTACGCTGATTCGGGAACTTCACGGCACCAGGCAATACAACAACCCTGTAGAGCAATTCCATAAACAAATCGTCGAGATACAAGCTGCACTCCTTAATACGATCCTCATGAACGAGAAAGATAAAAGCGTTCTAGCATCCAAGCGAGAATTATACGCGGAAATGTGTCTCAACACATTTCTAATGGGACTAAGGGAACCTCTAGGGCCAATCGTTAGAGCTATGCGACCAGAGGATATGCCTACAGCTTGGCAACTCCGTAATAAAGAAGCGCAAAATTTTCGCACTCTGAGCCATCTTGAAAATTAAATAAATTTTTTACCAAAAATTGCACTTTTATCAAATAAAAGATCGATTTGGGACGAGCGCAGATAGTAAGAGACGTTGCGGTTCCACGGAAGACTGGAAAATCGTTACAGCGAGGGTGTTTCTGGCTGCTACCCAGAATCGCACTGAACGGTGCGAGTATTGTTGCTGCTTTCTAATGCGGGACTGTCGAGGCTGCGTAAGCTGGGTGCTGCTTCCTGAGCGAAACCCATCTGGACCGACGAAGCATACGTGACTGCTGGCGGTAGCGGACTTGTGCGTGCAGGCTGGTCGGAGTGTGGTGGAAGGTGAGAGAGAACTATACATAGACTTCGAGTGGCTGGCTACAGCTGTGCACCTGCTGATCAGCGGTTGCTGCACCGGGGGAGTCTTTGGGTACGAGCCAGAGGGTGTGGTGGATGGTGAGTGCGAATGTTAAGCTACCTGTTTATACATAGCCTGGTTGCAGTGTCCCGTTTGTTTCCTTTAAAAGAACATAAGTGGCGCAGTCGACGGAGCAACGGCGGCGATTAACAAAATCCGTTCACGAATAAATAAAAGATTGCGACGAGCATAATAAATCAATAAAAACTGTGCTGTACTGTGCTGTGTTCTAAAATAGTGTCAATATAAAATATGCAAAAAAAAACAATCAAATCTTAGAGCCTTGAGAGAATATTAAGGAATACTAAATAAAAAATCTTAGAGCCTTGAGGGAATATCAAGGAATACTAAATAAAAAAATCTTAGAGCCTTGAGGGAATATCAAGGAATACTAAATAAAATAAAATAAAAACCTTAGAGTGTTGAGGGCATATCAACAAACTCTAAACAAAATAAAATAACAAATTCTGGAACCTCGAATGCATATCAAGTAATCCGTGAATTTAATAAATTAATAATTAAAAATAAAAAAAAAAAATAAAATAATAATAATTAGAAGTAAATAGAACGAACAAAACAAAGAAAATAAAGGAAAAAGTTGAGGAAAGCACAAAGCACGAAACAAACACCGCACCACCACAAAACAACGAACTACAACAACATTAGCAGAGAAGACCAGAGAACATAAGTGAACATCAGTAGCACTTCATAGAATCGTCGTTGGATTTCCATCCATTAACCGTTGCAACCAGCCCCGGGACCAAGATCGGCACACGACTAGCAATCTTGAAAACCTTGGCTATCATTACTATAAATTTCTTGTAAGCAATAAACTTATACCACAAGTAATTTTATATATACAAACACACTCAAACATTCAAAATACATATACTAGTATAATCCACTGGAAAAAGAAAATTTTTAATTAATTTTAAGAAGAGAAATAAAATTAAATTAAAATTGTAATTATAGGCAATAGAATTGTTCCCACTTTCATTACTCCGAATATAAAAATTCAGTCCGATAATTGTCCGATGCTCAAAAGAAAGGCCAAACTAATAGCCCTAGACAAGTTAAATTTAAGCAAGAGAAAGAATCGGAAACAACAACGCCGTACCAAACAGCATATATGCAAGCCCAAGAAATGCATATTGATCCAAGCGTAAACCTGCAACACCAACCCCAACCCCAACAACGTCAGATTCCACAAACTACCCCCAGCGAAATCTTCAACTCACTAAGAATCCCTGATATAATCAAAGACCTTCCCCCTTTTAGTGGTAACCCACGCCAACTTGTGCTGGGTTAAAATTTTTTTGTGATTAAAAAAAAAAAAAAAAAATTAAAATTTTTGTAATTAGAAATCAAATTTTCATTTTTGCAATTAAAATTTTCTTATAGTTAAAAAGTTTGTAAACGAGGTGGCCAGCAAATTTCTTTCGAAAAACCGATTACTTTTGTCACAATTTCTGTCAGAAATGCATGCTACCAACTGCAGCAAAATGTCAAAAGTAGTCCACGCTGACCATCCCCGGTGCATTTCCGCCGAGGCTCGTTCCTTTTTATTCCCAGCCTTCATCGAGTTCGGACGAAGAAAAAGTTCGCGACAAAATTCGCTGTTTAACACTCTGAATATTGTGTGGTGTCGGTGCATAGAAGAAAAAGTTCGCGACAAAATTCGCTATTTAACACTCTGAATATTGTGTGGCGTCGTTGCATATTTAGTGTGATCAGGTGGTCACGCTAGGCGCATCCGCGAAAAAGAAAAACAAAAAAACGCGAAAAGAATAATGTAACAAGTGGCTCGCGTTCGAACGTCCCCAGCACTCAGCATTAGTCAGCGGATAACTTCATTCACTTGCTAGAATTGAAGAAGAATTGGTAGGAATTTCTTAGTCGTTCAACACTTTGTCAGGTTTTTATATGCAAATACCTAAATTTGCTTGTGTACTTAGTGCCTACTTCTGCGGTGCAGCTTGTGCTGGCTGCATGGTTGCTGTCACCGGGAGAACCACCCCGAAAGGTCGGCAATAAGCCATTCTCATCAAATAGCGAACTGCGCGCTGTAGATCGGCAGAAATAGCAAGGAATAAGCATTGATCAGCTAATCAACGCCCGTACCGTTCATCACTTTTGACCAATTTCGTCGGCTTAAATAAAGTCCATCGATTCGCCTCGGACCTAAACCTCAATGAATCTAATTAGACAACCATCTTCATTATCTTTAACCTAACCCTAATCTTAATTACATTAAACTGAATCTTAATTACCTTAAACTTAATCTTAATTACCTTAAACTTAATCTTAATTATCTTAAACTTAATCTTAATTATCGTAAACTCATTTCAATCTTCATACTCCACGATATGCTAAAGTAAAAGAAAAAAAATATATGTGTAAATTTAAATGTAACATTGCACTACCTTCCTAGTTTTAAGATCATGTATGTACATAATTATCATTAGCTTAACATTTTTCTATTCGTAACTCAATTTGTGCTTTGGTATAATGTGACATTTGAGAGAAACGTATAAAGAGGCGAATATGTGCAAATAACATTTTTCCAGCTCAGCAACAAAAGCATCGACTCAGCTGGAGGCCTTCATCTGATCGCGCTGCCGAATTCACATGTAAGTTGCTTTACTCGTTTGCCTTTATTGTGCATATTGTTCGCTTTTATGTTATTCTCTCATACTCATACAAGTTGCACGCACATATTTGGATTTGTTCTCGCGCAACATATACCGAATGACATTTCATACGCAACATGCTCTTGCATTCTTGCATTTACACTCATACCATTTACGTTTATATTTATACCACTTTCTTTTATATTTATACCAGTTAAAATCTTTTGCTATGCGTACATATTTCACGAATTCGTTATATTAAAAATGAATTGTTAACTTAAAATTTCAACATGGTCTGAAAATTAGTAAGGGGGGAAGAGGTGGGACTTTCGGTAACATCTAATGGAAGTCATGGCAGGGCGGGTGTAGAGCAGCACAACAAATGTAACTGCGCTGCATGTTTTGGCACATGTCGCTGAGAGGTTTGTGAAAGCGTTTGAGGGTGTTCGGACATCGTCACCGTCTATAATAACATTTTCCGTCTACATTCTTGGTATATATTGTTGCGATGAGGCACTGTGCTGAATGCTTTTCTATGCATGAATGCTTTTCCAAGCATACTTTTAGGCATGCACTTTGAAGTACGGCAAATTTGGTATAATTCGCTTGGTATAGTCCGATATGGCAAGGATGGTTCGCGAAGGAATGGGCTGTGCGAGAATGGTCGAGCGTTTTCCAATTGGAAGTTGCAAGAACAGTCGGCGCGGTAACCAGACAGGTATAAAAGGCAGCCGAGCGCAGCGCAGGGGACGAGTCTTGGCTGAGCAAGCAAAGTAGAAACAAGTGTAAATACAAGCAAAGTGTGAATCTGTAAATAAAGTGATTGTTGATTTTTGACTGCGTTTGCGCTGAGTAATTGAAATTGTTTTATTTTCAAACACAATCAAACCGAACTTGGATTTTCGTAACAATATATATATATATAACCTCTGCCTATTTATCGTGTGCATAATTTGTTCATTCTTTCTCTGCTCTCGTTCTTATTCTGGTCCGATACGGTATTGGAGATTTTCGAATTAATGGCTGATAATATAACCCACCCCAGACTGAGCTTCGGGACAAAAGCCAGATGCACATGGTCAGCCATCGATTCCATTGCAGCCCAAATCTTCGTGTTCCAAAGTGATACCATTTCTATAGTCTGAAGTGTTTATCACAAATGTAGAACTTCTACAGTAGAAGAGATCTTGATGCTGATCCATGGCACGGAGCGTACCCCTTACGGAGATATGCTGCTCCGAGCGATAAGAAATAAAATTCAAAGGTCAGCAGATGACCTATTGAACACCTACATAACCCTACTAGACTGGAAAGAAATTAAAACTGCGTTAACGAATGCCTACTCAGACAAAAGATCAGAAGCCACTTTAATCCGGGAACTCCATAGCACTAAACAATATAACAAGCCTGTAGAGGAGTTCCATAGACAAATCGTTGAGATACAAGCAGCACTCCTTAATAATACAATTCTTATGAATGAGAAAGACAGAAGCGTTTTAACATCCAAAAGGGAGTTGTACACGGATATGTGTCTCAACACATTTTTAATGGGTTTAAGTGAACCTTTAGGGCCAATCATTAGAGCCATGCGGCCTGAAGACATGCCTACAGCCTTGGCTTTTTGTGTCAAAGAACAGAGCATAGCCTCATATAAGTACAATAGAACTCAGTTTCAAACGAACAATCAGCAAAATCAATATAGAACAAATAAATATAATTTTCCAAGACCACATAACTAAATAAGACCATACCAAGGTCCTAAGCTGCCCAGCAGGGACCTAGACAGACCACAGCGTAACCCTTTTAATACAAGTAGACCGGCTATAATGCCTACCAAACAAGAACCTGAAAACAACAGGATTTTCAAGAACCTACCAATCTAATTTATCAAGAAACCCTCGAAACCAAGAACTTCATAATATTAATCATACAAATCCCCATTCGTACCAAGGCCCGGAACCTGAAGGAACTTTTAATATTGAAGAAACCGAAAATTGTCTCCTACCCGCCTCGGAGAACCGACCGGATACATCGACATAAATAAACACGGTTCATCTCTACCTTACATTTGTAATCTATGAAACATCCGATTTTATGAAACACCCCATTTGTAATCTGGCAACGCTGAACAATTTAAAAAGAACCTGAGTCACCCGGTTGACAAAGAAGATTGATGTCAACTAAGTTACTTCGGCCCTTTTGAATTGGAACAGCGACCGGTGTAAGATTGATCGTGGAAATAAATCGTGAAAGTTCACGCCCATCGTTTCAATTTAACTATTTAAACTGCAATTAAATCTCAAGTGTGGGGTGTACCACCAAACGGTGAAAATATTAACCCACTAAATTGGAATTTTGTATAATGGGAAAACGTGTGCCCGCAGCACGTTGGCTGAGGCCCTCACGGCCGCTGGAGTCCGGTACGCCACCAACGCTAGCGTGACTCAGCTGAAGGCCCTGTACGACAGCCACCAGGCTTCTGCTGAGCTGGTGGACGGGTCATTTGGCGTACCTGTTGTCAACCGCGGTGCCGGATCTGACTTGGATGGCAGCGAAAGTGATGCCGTCAGCACTGAGGACGCTGACTTAAAAATTGAGCTCGCCGTACCCACTGCCGCCTCCCTCCCCGCTGATACCATCACAATTGCTACTACCGCTGCTGCCCTCTCGACTGCTGCTACTGACGCCACCACTGTCGCTGTCACCGCTGCCAATATTGCTGCTACCCCTGCTGCCCCCGATGTCTCTGCTGAATATAGCTCCGCTGTCTCCGCGATTACTACTGTTACCGCTGCCACTTCCACTGTCTCTACCGTGGCACCTCTGAAACCGAATGTCGGCCCGACGGCCCACACCGCTGGAAATCTGCCTACCGAAGCTTACGCAAGCCGTGAAATTCAACGCCTGGAGGACGAGTTGCGGATCATGAAATTGCGTGACTCTGAAGACGCAGATTAAAGGTCTTGAGAGTACCTCCCCGAGCCAATCTCGTCCGATAAACTATGATGAGTTAGACGCGGCCGTTCCGAAGTTCAGCGATGATGAGCGCCACGACGTGGATCACTGGCTTCTCCAATTTGAAGACTACGCGAAGGGCTGTGGATACACTGACCGGGAAAAGTGTCTGGCCGTCCGTCGACGTATTGAAGGTACTGCGAGGGACTTTGTATTCAACCTAGGTCTTGTGTCATACGACGAACTCAAGTCCTCGTTTGTCACGATGTTTCGACGAACAGTCACCCGGCAGGAGGTCTATCGCCGGCTGCGATCCCGAAAGCTATCCGCCAACGAAACCTGCGTGAGCTACGTCGTAGCCATGCAAACGATCGCAGCCCTGTCTGACATTGAAGAAGGCGAGTTGGTCGATTTAATTATCGACGGGGTGACAGACAGTAGCAACAATGTTGCCATCTTGTATGGTGTCACTTCAATTGATGACCTGGTGCGCCGAATGGACAGATACGAGCAGCGCCGCACCCGATCCACTGCGATTAAAACCCCGATGACACCGAAGGCAGTTACTACCGCCGAAAATTTATCCGAGGTCCGCTGTTTTAACTGCTCGAATTTTGGGCACTACCAGAGTGCTTGCCCATCGCCGTTGCGCCCGCCTGGATCATGTTTCACGTGCCACCAAATGGGGCATATGCATCGGGACTGTCCAATGAAGAGCCGAAGACCTGTACCTGTTGCTGCCGTCAACTTCGATTCTTCGGATGATGACATTTTTGTAAAGACTAAACACATGGTGAGTGTGGCATTTTACAATTTTGCTAGATTCAGATACATGGACTTTTCAAACATTATGTCTCTTTTTGATTCGGGTAGCCCAATTAGTTTGATACGTCGATCGTTAGTGCCGTCCGCTGTTATAACGACCAGAACTCCTGGTCCGTCAAGATATGTAGGTGTTGGGAGATGCAGAATCTATACCTACGGGTTAGTGCCTTGCCTACCAAAAATTCGAAATTCAACGAAACAGATCTCATTAATGGTTGTCCCTGACGGTCACCTCAGCGTTCCAATAATAATTGGTACCAATGTTATGCACTTATTCAATATATTTTTGATACAACTTAAAGGAAAAAATGAAGTAAATAAAACAAGAAAAATTTCACAAGCCTATGCACTTGATTCGGAATTAGTAAAGCCTAGGCCACATAATGGTGACAACGAGCACCAAAATAGAGTACAAAAAGGAAGAAGGGGGTTTCCAACAGACAAGTCGCCACTTTATGCTGGGGGTGGCGGGTGGTGGAATAGTAAACTGAAATGGAATTTCCTTGGTGATAGTAGTAGTGGACATGTTGACCACAAATTCGACCCTTCGGTTAATGACGCCATCATAGAGTTAAACGCTATTGACCAAAACGTAACTGATGCTAACCTAGATTTAGGGCCTCAGCTGAATACATACCAGAGAGAACTTCTTTTGGAAACCATAAACCGTTTTTACCTTATACCTGAGAATATACAAAAAAAACCTTATGACTACAAGATGAAAATACGATTGACCGATGATACGCCACGCCGAGGTGCTGCCATCTAGGGACGAACCTCCATCACCGTCATCTGCAAATTTTCGGACAAAAAGCAAACTACAAGTAACTTCAACAAAGCGACATGGCGGTAGCAGTGTGGTCGTGAGTTGCGGATTTTTAAGATTAGTTGTATTATTAAGTTACCAAATTAATGTCAAACTAGTAAATTAAGTTACTTTAATTCATGTGAAATTAATTAACACTTAGGTTAAGGAATATTAAGTGATAACAAAAAAATTTTTTTTATTGGCAATTCGTTAGAACTTTAGGTAGTGTCGGAAAGGGGAAATAAATAAAATAAAAAGAAATAGATAAATAAAAAACACAGATTGCGATACTTACGAGTCCTTCCAATCTATAAACATTCCTAACTCCGAGATTCCCACGGGACCCTCCGGAGTAGAAAGGACCTGCCAAAAACATAATTGAAGACTTGTAAAGTCGTTTAAAGAATTTTTTACGAAGCCGCGATTCACCACCGAAAGGGGGACCCTCCGGCTTATAACACAGTTTAACTCTGCGATTCCTACGAGACCCTCCAGAGGATAAAAACACCTGATGCCTGGACTGGGTAGTCAGGGGCGAGCCGCGGCCAAAACTGACAACCGCAGTTGAAGTTTCTGCGAAAATATTGGCATATAATAGGGTTGACAAATCGGGGCGAGCCAACGGAGAAGGATCTCCACGACAAAAATCTACTCGAATTGGAAATACAGTTGTCAATTCGAAAGTTCGCGAATGAATATTAGGGACATGATTGTAAAATTTTTTGAATAAATTATTTGATACTGTCAAATTAATAAATAATTATAAGTGTTTAAAGTTTTTGTAAACCCATATCGAACTAACCGACGACATGGACGAAGCACAACTTCGCGCTGTGGTTGGTGCTGCTGTGAGAGTGGCCACGGACCAGGTTAGAAGAGATTTTCAAACTACAGTTGACGAATTGACTAACAGACTATCGAGGATAGATACTCCAGCTAAAGTAGAAGAATACGTTGAAATTACATTCGACCCTAATATTGAATGCAACGAATCATTAGACATAGTCAAATCACTACCTGAATTTTGTGGTGACCAGAATAAATACGTCTCATGGCGTCAGGCAGCGCACGCTGCATATAGAATATTCGAGAGCTATCCCGGAAGTTGACAGCACTATCAAGCAGTGGCAATTATCCGGAATAAAGTTGTCGGACGTGCCGATTCTGTATTGTCCTCATTTAATACCGTGTTAAATTTTAGGGCTATTATAGCCCGACTGGATTTCACCTACTCGGATAAAAAACCGATTCACATAATTGAGCAAGAGATGTCCACACTCCGCCAGGGAAGGTTGTTAATCTGTGAATTCTACGATGAGGTGGAAAAGAAATTGACCGCCATAACTAACAAAACGCTGATGACTTACGGAGACCAACGGGAGGTGATTAACCACTAATGACTAAGTACAGACAAGACGCGCTCAGAGTTTTCATTTCTGGGCTCAACAGGCCGTTATGTGTTATTTTATTTTCGTCAAGACCAATGGACATGCCGACGGCGCTTGCGCTAGCACAAGAATTGGAGGCTAACCGAGCGCGCTCCTTATTTGCCTTCAAGTTCGCTGACAATAATAGTTCAGACACTTTCATGCAAAGACCAATCAACAACAGGACACAGCCTGCAGCCAATAGCCCTCATTTTCATAGATTAGCATACGACCCGCGACAGCGAAGAGCTACACCTATGGAGGTTGATCCCAGTACCTCTAGATTCAGATACCCTACCCAAGCCAATAATCGTAATGGCAGTTATGCGCACAGGCCAGACAACCATCTCCTTTCCCCCCCTAATCGCCAGGCTTACCCCTCCGGCAGGACCCCATTCCGGAATCCACATCCGGTAGGTTTTAATCCCGTAAATGCTAAAAGACCATACGATAGCGACCGGGTTAATGTCAATAAAATGCAACGTGTCAATAACATAAACCAGTGTGCGCAAGTTACATACAGCGTAACTGCACCGCTGCCAATCATGCCACTGGAACATGATGCAACGTCAGCGGATGCCTCGGCTGTATGCCAACAGACAACCCAAAAAAGCAAAGTCAGCATATTCTAAGTGCTCGCCGTTATGCAGATGAGTATGTAGTCAGTTGTCGTTGAGTCGTCTTTGAGTGAAGTTTCCAATAAAGAATTGTAACCTAAACAAGTGTTTTTTTATTTCTTTGAATATCTTAGCTTTGGCAGTCCCTCTATACATCTAGAGGCACCCGAGCATAGAAAATATAACTTGCACGTGTTTCGTTTCTTCCATAACGGATTCGCTAAAAAGAGAAACTCTCCTCTAAACCAAAATCCATTCGTGTCCCAGAATGAGATTCACTTCGTCAAGACCAGACTCATATCGTTAGCTCAAACACGTTTTCATCACACAGAAATCGCATTATTGTCCAACAAGACCCCCTCCCCAGAAAAAGCAAGATATTAGCTCTCAATCCTTTCCTCGACAAGGACGGCTTACTTAGGGTTAATGGTAGATTGGCCCAGGCTTCGCTTACTTACAATGAACGACATCCGATAATCTTACCCGAAGCTTCTCGATTTTGCAAGTTATATCTTGAGTTCCTCCGTACTCTTCTCCTACACGTAGAAGTTCGACTCATGTTTAGAATGGCTCGTCAAGAGTTCCGTCCGAAACCTCAGATCAAAAAATGCATTCATATATGTAAGATATGCACGATACAAAGACAAAAGGTCCAATCACAGATTATGGCAGCTCTCCCGCCAGAACGTTGTACATTGTCAATTCCTTTCTCGACAACAGGTTTTGATTTTGCCGGCCCGTTCCAGATCAAAGCCTCTCAACTTCGAACGGCAACCTTTATCAAAGGTTATGTCACACTGTTCGTGTACCTTTCCACTAAGGCTATACACTTGGCATTATGCTCTAACCTCACCACAGAAGCATTCCGCGCTGTATTTGCCAGATTCACTGAGAAAGCAAATAATTCCAGCAATTCGTCTGAAAAAAAACAGCTTCTACAGCTTCCACAATTCCGTAGGTCCACCATGACCGTAGGTCCACCATCAATAAATCTAAGTGTTGATCGGACAATAACAGCGCAGTCTGGAACATCAGGTATTGGAAAAAGAGCTATTCATCCAGTTGCTGATGTTCGGTTCGATGGTGTAGGTCATTTTCAAATTTGGGTTGATAGAAAAGGCAAAAAGAAGTGCACCCATTGTGTCACGTGGCAACCCCAACTCAGCCGAGTGATGCCCAGACGAGTTGCGACGTGGAAGCGATGGCGATCGGACGAGCAGCAGCAACGTCGACGCAGCTGCGTATTTCCTTTTATGTTAATTTATAATTGTTTTAACAAATAACCGTCAACCTTCAGTGTACAACGTTTTGTGTCGTGAAAGCTCAGAAGTGGGATCAAACCCACTCGCCGAAACTGCGGAATAGTGGTATTCGAAAAAAAAAGAAGAAAAACAAACAATACCGTGGTCGTTCGCGTTCGACACTTCTAAACATTTCGTTTTACGACTTCCGTGCACAAACGTATTGCCCGTCATCGCTAAGCCGTACTGCGGAGCTCCCTTACGTGCGCCGGTGAGGCTCCCAGGGACATACGTTTTGTCCGCTTCGGTTTGCTGTACCTTACCGCGTCTATCGTAGTTAACGGTACGATACAGTTATAAACGAAAACGGCCCATCACTCGTTATTGGTTGGTCGTCAACTCGCTCAACTCCGTGTGTGAACGAAACAAACGAAAAACGAAACGCGTAGCAAAACAAACGAAACGAAAATGCCGCTGCATAAACGAAACGGGTGAAACGGGTGGAAACCCTAAAGAACGCCTACCGTTGGCAAGATAGCTCAGTTTTGTTCACCGTACAACAAAAGATGCGAGGCGCGGCCAAATACTGGCTTCATTCGGTACAAGAGGTATTTGTGTTGTAAAATGAAGTCAAATGCAACCCAGCAACCCACTTGTTTACAATCCCACTCAATATGAGTTGCTTTTGTGCTTTCTTCTTTATATTGTACATACTTCACTTTTGAATAAACTGTCGCACGGTGCGGACGTGCACGAAACAAACCACTATCAATTATTTTCAACAGGTTATGGGCCCAGGAACCCCATAAACCAACGGTCCTAGTGCGAAATATTAAAGTTTAAATATTGAAGTTTGTTGTAGTGTTTTGCTTGCGTAGCGAAACAGAAACGTTTTTTCAAAAGTCGAAGATGAGTTCTTCTGCATACAACATCGAGAAGCTGAATGAATCGAACTACGATTCCTGGAGCCTTCAGATGAAAAGTGTGCTGGTGCACCAAGATCTGTGGGGCATAGCATCCGGAGCTGAGGTGAAGCCTGAGGCAACCGACGAGACCAGCCGTGCAGCAGCGATCGCTTGGACAAGGAGGGATGACAAGGCTACCGCAACCATTATATTGAGTGCTACTCCGTTGCAGATAGCGCACATAAAAAGTTGCACGACGTCGAGCGATGTGTGGAATACGCTGAAGGAGATTCATCGACCACGTGGACCAGTGCGCAAGGTTACGCTATTCAAGCAGCTACTTGCCATGCGTATGGACGAAAACGAAAATGTGCAGCACTACATCTGCAAGTTTGTGTCCGAGATCGGTGTTACTCTTCAGGAGGAGCTGTATGTTATCATGCTGATGGCGAGTTTGCCAAAAAGCTACGAAAATTTTGTGGTCGCGTTGGAAACGCGCGACGATCTTCCCAAGCTGAGTGCGCTAAAGCTCAAGCTGACTGAGGAAGGTGATCGAAGAAAGGTGAACTGTGACAAGGTCGTTAATGCTGAATGTAGCGTAGAAGCATTCATGGCGCGTTCGAATAACGGGAAAACCCAAAACAGTTCCAAAATCAACAGCAGCAGCGAAAACAAAGGCGGCCATGCAGGTACGCGAAAATCAAAAAATTTCAAATGCTACAACTGCGGCCGCAAGGGCCATTACGCGTCGCAGTGCAGAGAGAAAGAGAACAAAAGAGAACATACGCAAGCATCATTCTCTGCGCGTGTGAGATCGAGTCCGGATTTGTTGAGCGCAACCGTGTGGTGTATTGACAGCGGCGCCACTTCGCATCTTTGTGGCAGTCGTGAGATGTTCGTTTCAGTCGAATCGTATGAAGAGAACATTTGTATGGCGGACAACAAGAAAGTGAAAGCAGAAGGAATTGGCAAAGTTCGAATAAAAAGCACTACCTGCGACATCGAGCTGAGCGACGTTCTGTTTGTACCGGGATTGCGGTGCAACTTTATCTCAGTTGGAAAGGCAGTGGCGAACAATTACTGCGTGAATTTTACTTCGAAAGCAGCAACGATTGTGAGCAGTAGTGGTGAGATTATTCTTGAAGCCGACAAGGTCGGAGACCTTTTTTTGTTCAATGCAACGCATAACCAATTGTTTTTTACATGTAACGAGAACGCTATGAAATGGCACAATCGCTATGGCCATATGAACTGTGCAAGCTTAAAGGAGCTGGTGAATAAAAATATGGTGCATGGACTTAAGGCCAAGTTTCCTGATGGAATTGATTGCCAGGTGTGCATGAGGTGCAAATGTACGGTGAAGCCATTTGAAAGTTCTGAGACAAGAGCCGGTGAAGTTCTGGAAGTTATTCACAGTGACTTGTGTGGTCCAATGAACAACACATCAGTTGCGGGCAGCCGATATTTCTTAACGTTTGTCGACGACAAGTCACGATATGTTTTTGTGTACTTTGTTAAGACTAAGGATGAGGTATTCCAAAAGTTCTGTGAATTCAAGGCAATGGTGGAGCGACAAACTGGTAACCAAATCAAAGTGTTACGCAGCGATAATGGCACCGAATTTGTGAATCGTGCCTTTAACGATTATTGCAAGAAGGCCGGAATCAAAAGGCAGCTAACCGTTCCCCATACACCCCAGCAAAACGGCGTTACTGAGCGTTTCAACCGGACGCTGGTTGAAATGGCCAGAAGCATGATCGTAGGTTCCGCCGCCAATGAAGTCTTGTGGGCAGAAGCAGTGAATACAGCGGCTAAGGAACCGAGCACCTACTAGAGCGTTGAACGGCAAGACGCCATATGAAGTCTGGTTTAAACGTAAGCCAACTGTATCTCATTTGAAAACGTTTGGTGCTACGGCTATAGCACTAGACAAGACACACCGTGGTAAATTTAGACCAAAAGGTAAAGAATATTTGATGGTCGGATATTCGGATGAATCTAAGGCTTATCGCTTAACACGAAAGATAATCGTTAGTCGAGATGTTTACTTTGTGGAGCCGCGCGTGCCAGCTGAAATCACCGACGTGACGATCGAGGAGGAGTGCACCAGCGACGAGAAGGCGAACGACGAATGCGAAGATGCAGAAACTGATCACGACGATTCACAAGCCGAAGATGACAACGAAGTGGGTGAGCCGAGAGTCGGACCAGGTCGCCCGAAGCTAATTCGTTCGGGTGCTCCGGGCAGGCCACGCAAGCAGTACAACGTTCTTCACTTTATGAAGCTGGAAGACATCAAGATTCCCGAAACCGTCACAGAGGCACTGACCAGCGAGTACGCAGATTACTGGTGGGCAGCAATGGAAAGTGAGTATCAGGCACTCATAACGAACGATACATGGGAGTTGACTGAGCTACCACAGGGTCAGAAAGCTATTGGGGCTAAGTGGGTTTTTTCATGCAAAGCAAACAAGAGCGGAGGTATTGATAGGTTCAAAGCTAGGCTAGTAGCAAAGGGCTGTGCACAGACATATGGTGTTAATTACACTGAGACTTTTTCGCCTGTAGTGCGATATGAGACTATACGGATGGTTTTTGCTCTAGCAGCTGAGTATGAGCTTCATTTACATCAAATGGATGTATCAACAGCTTATCTGAACAGTGAACTTTGCGAGAATATATATATGGTGCAGCCAGAAAAATTTGTTGATAAGAATTTTCCAAATAAGGTTTTGAGACTAAAGCGGGCTCTTTATGGTCTAAAACAATCAGGCCGACAGTGGAATTTGAAAATTGATTCAATTTTGAAGAATATTGGTTTTAACCAATGTGAGAGCGAACCATGTTTATACGTTTTGAAAGGACAAAACAAAATCTGTTTAATTGCTATATATGTAGATGATTTACTTATAGCATGTTCGGACTTAGACGAGCTTAAGCTGATTAAAGGAAAGATATCAGAAGTGATAAAAGTGGTAGACAAGGGGGCGGTCAATTATTTTCTTAGTATGAAAGTAGAAAGAGACGGACTGACAGGCGCAATAGCGTTTAGTCAACGCGGACAGATCGAACAACTAACACGACAATACGGAATGGAAAATTGCCGTCCGGTGGCAACACCATTAGAACCGAAATTTCAGACTAAATGTGACGTCAGCAATTGTAAACGAGTCGATCCAGTCCAATATCAGTCACTCATTGGGTCCCTAATGTATATCGCCTTGTTATCACGCCCAGATATACTTCATTCTGTATGTAAGTTGTCGCAAATGAACACCGACCCTCACAACGAACACATGATTGCAGCAAAGCGGCTGCTGAAGTATTTAAGTAGTACAAAGAACATGCAGCTGAAGTATTGTAAGACTGGCAAACCATTTGAATGTTACGTTGACGCCGATTGGGGGGGTGATACAACCGACCGGAAATCATATACAGGGTATGTGTTTGTTTTTGCTGGCGGAGCAATTTCTTGGGAGTGCAGGAAGCAGTCGACGGTCGCCCTGAGCAGCACCGAGGCTGAATACATGGCCCTATCATCAGCTGCAAAAGAGGCCACATTTGTACGTAAGCTTCTGGGTGAAATCAAGCTATTGAGTAGTGAACCATTAACAGTTTACTGCGACAACCTGAGCGCGATGCACTTGGTTAAGAACCCGGTATACCATAGCAGAAGCAAGCACATTGACATACGTTACCACCATGTAAGAAATGTATATAAGGATGGTGAAATAGACTTAAGATATTGTAATTCAAGCGATATGATCGCAGATATTTTCACAAAAAATCTTCCGAAGCCAAGTCACTCAAAATTAATGAAAATGTTAAGTCTTTCACTATGAATAATTACATGAATTAAAATGTTTGTAAACAATGAAAAATATCTGTAATGTAAACACGTGAGTTGAGGAGGAGGGTTTGTAAAATGAAGTCAAATGCAACCCAGCAACCCACTTGTTTACAATCCCACTCAATATGAGTTGCTTTTGTGCTTTCTTCTTTATATTGTACATACTTCACTTTTGAATAAACTGTCGCACGGTGCGGACGTGCACGAAACAAACCACTATCAATTATTTTCAACAATTTGTCTCATCGCCGCAGTTCGTAAATAAATTCGTGTTGGACTTTCCGTGCGTAGGAAATGAAGCCGATGTGCATATAAAGATGGCGCAAGCGAAACGGCAATATAACGAATCCCCGCAGGAATTTTACTACCGCATTTTGGCACTTGGTGCGAAAGCTGAGTTATCCGACTCAAGTATAGCGGGACATATTATAAACGGAATTAATGAACCGGATTTAAAAAAGAAAATATCGAATGACTACACAAATTTACAAATGCTGCTACGCGATATAATCGATTTTAGTGCGTATAATGAAGTGAAATTCGAGTCGCGAAAACCACCAACCAGAACCGCCTAATAATCCGCAAAAACGTACAAAACCGCAATCGATTGAAAACGTAAAATTAAAACTAGGGCACTATTAAATTAACTGTAAAAAGCCCCAACGCAAATCTCGCTGCGAAAAATGTCATCGCACCACGCACAAGACCGCCGAGTGTACCGTGAAAGCACACAATACTGTGAACAAAGTTGAACAATACGCGAAGGATGATAAAATTGTGAAATCGGTGAAAATAAACAATCACGAACTGATTGCTTTCGTCGATCCCGGAACCAGCAGCACGCTAATTCGCAAAACATTCGCGCGCAGAATCGGCGATCCGCAGAAACACCTAACCACCTTGCAAGACCGCCTGCAATGTCAATACGAGTGCACCGAGAAATTGAACGTGGTCATTGAGATTGACGGCAACAAGATTACACCGATGTGTTCTTAATTGACGACAATTTACTGTGGCAAGAAGGGGAAAGATGAGGAAAACGTTTCAGTCCATTGGAAAGAGTTTGAGTGTCTGTGTATGAACTACGACGAAGTTACTCGCGACGAACTAGATTTGTCACACCTTCATTCGAGACATGCAGCAGCAATAACGGCTTTAGTTCGTGGTTATACTCCACAAAGAAACGCAGTAAGCCCTGTCGAAATGAAAATTATCTTAACAGACGAAGCTTCCGTGTGCCAACGACCGAGAAGAATTTCTTACGAGAATCAATGCATCGTAGATAAACAAGTAGGAGATTGGTTAGAGTAAGGGATAATCCAGCCTAGCGCGTCGGTGCACGCTGCGCCGGTTGTGCTAGTACGCCGGTTGTGTGCGACGACAGAAAACTAAACAAAAAAATCGTCAAAGACAATTTCCCAATGGCATTAATCGACGACACTGTAGACCGACTCCAGCAAGCCAATGTTTTTACCAGACTGACCTCAAAGACGGATTTTTCACGTCTCCGTAGAACCCCAATCAAGAAAATATACATCATTTGTAACTCACGGAGGGCAATACGATACCCTTTGGCATCTTCAACTCACCACCAAAATTCTGCAGATTTATCAGCGCCATTTTCAGAGACCTAATTAGGGAAGGAGTCGTGGCTATTTATATGGATGACTTAATCATACAATCAAAAGACGAGGAGGTGGGCTTGGGACAGTTAGGTAGAGTGTTAGAGGTAGCAGAACGACACGGCATACGGATAAAATGGAGAAAATGCCAATTTTTGCAAAAGAGGGTTAATTTTCTGGGGTACATAATCGAACAGGGCACGATAAGGCCTTCCGAGGAAAAAACACGAGCTATATCCACATATCCAATGCCAAAGGACATAAAAGGCATGGAGCGTTTTTTGGGGTTAACTTCCTATTTCAGACGATTTATCAAAAATCACGCACTGATAGCAAAACCATTATCAGACCTGTTAAAGAAAGACCTTAAATTTGAGTTAGGAGTCGAACAATGCGCATCCTTTCAACAATTGAAAAACGAGCTCATAAAATCACCAATAATGCGGTTGTTTAACCCAATGGCAGAAACGGAAGTCCACACCGATGCATCAAAATTCGGATTCGGTGGTATGTTATTACAAAAGTGGTCAGAATGTGATCTGTTCTAAATGTGATCTTCATTTATATGGCACAGTCGATAGAAATTGTTTCTGGGACTACCACCATAGAAAATAATATGTTTTATACCCTTTTCCTTTCCTTTTCTCAATAAAACTTGTTTGATAGAAAAATATATACCTGTATTATTTTTTACGTTTAAACTGGTAAGAACGTCTTGAGACGCAAATCTGGTAATTATTACTTATCTTATATTATAGGAACATTAAAGGAAGGTTGCAATTCGGAAAGTCCGAAGCATACTCGGGAATCGTCTAGTGTATCGCAGCACTTTAAGAAATCTACCAACAGGCAAAGTGGAATTTGCAATTACTGCGGTAAGATATTTAAAACAGCCGGTAATACAAGGAACCTTATGGGGCATTTGAAACGCGTTCATCCAGATCATGTATAGAAACAAATCCTATGCCAGTTTTTATAAATATATGAAGCCGTGAAAAGTTCTATCCTAATGACTCAGCTCGAAGGAAAAGGCTTGACAGTGTTTTAATGCACATTATTGCAGTAGATGTGCAGCCATTTAATATCGTCAACGACAAAGAGTTTTGCGAATTTGTTCATGAACTAGACCCACAGTATAAGTTACCAAGCAAGACCTTTCTTCGAGATGCGGCACTTCCGACTGAGTACGAACATATAAAAAGTAAATTAAAATCTGTTTTACAATGTGTTGAGCATGTGGCGATGACAACGGACTGCTGGACTTCAAACGCGAATGAAGGCTACATTACAAGAACATGCCATTTTGTGAATTCAAATTTTAAGCTTCAAGCCGTCGTATTGTCAACCGTTGCCGCATCATTTGTGATGCGGGCAGTCAGGTGAGTTTTATTACTAATCGATTTGTTACCCAGGCATACCGAGACGAAATGGTCAGGTAGAAAGAATGCACCACATCGTTGTTCCGATGTTGGCCAATATGTCACATCCAAATCCTTCCCACCGGTACAAACACGTAGGTCAGGTGCAGCGATTTATTAATAATTCGCCTAGTCGCAGTACAACACTATCCCCGTTTAAGTTGTTAACCGGCTGCGATATGCGCGTTAGAGAAGGCCCACGTTTGAAGGACATAATAAAAACAGAGACGATAAATTTAATCAGGAGCGAGAGGACAACATTCAAAAAATCCACGAGGAGAACAGAAAGACATACGACAGGAAAACGGAAACGGTATATAATGTGGGTGATTTAGTAGCCATTAAGCGTACACAGTTCGGAACCGCGATGAAACTACGTCCAAAGTTCTTGGGGCCGTATCGAGTGCTAAAGAGATTAAATCATGGGCGGTATGAGGCAGAACGAATTGGAGATGGCGAAGGGCCTCGGGTGACCTCGACGTCGGCCGATAATATGAAGTGGTGACGTCATTCGGGTCGAATGTGTCGTCAGGTATGGCCGAGTTGCAGGAAGGAACAATAACGAACGGCAACTCGGTCGGACGGCAACGCGGACGGACGACAACAACCCGGACTGGACGACATGCGTAGTTGAGATAACGGGCCTATCGAAAGGGGAACGGACGATGGATGGTTATAAAAAGGGACACAAGATGAAAACGGGTCGGAGTAGCGAAACACGAGCACAGACGGAAATCGCGGACAAATCAAACAATAATTAAACATTAATAAGTAAACATAAATTACTCTGTCTACATACCTAAAGTATTTGTGCAACGGTCAACTTAAAAATAAATCAATTGTAATAGCTGCCCATATGGCAACGCCATATGGCAATATTAAGTTATGTGACTGGCAATGCCGTCATGATTGTAGTTCGTAAGTTTTTGTAAAATGGGCCGCACTGAAAAAAATAAATATGGAAGGATCACTTCCGGTAGAGCAAGCAAGGAGTGCACACGTGAATGAAAGGAACATTAAACGTTTTGGAAAATATAAATTACATCCTCAGAAGTGGGATGGCCGGAAAAATTCAAAGGTCAGACCTGACGCAGTGGCTCAATGAGCAACACATCGATTTTCCGCGATCGGCCAACATCCAGCAACTGATCGGCGAGGTTAACCTGCAGGAAATTCTGCGTGCTAAAACCGGAATGCAAGCATCAGTCGGCAGTGACAGCGCCAGCGAGGACGATGAGGAGCAGCCTGGAAATATCCTTCCGTCGGTCAACCCCGACCCAGTCGACGCTGCGCTACGTCATGATTAAATTACACAATTAAACAATAATTAATAAATAATAATAAACTCTCTCTCTACATACATGACAATTACGAGACTTGCAAAGCAAATTTAACAAGAAAAGCTTTATTTTTTTTGTTTAACAATTGTTATTGTTTTTTTTAATGTATATCTATATTATCTATCTATATCAATAAAAATGAGGTGATGTGCGTTAGTCTCGCTTAAGGGGCCCGAACACTGTAAACTGCGATTTTTCATATGTTTTTTATTTTATTTATTAAAAAAAACGGACGTTCCGATTTACATGAAACTTTACACATATGTTAATAAATGTTTAGATTATCGAAAACAATTTTTTTTTTTTTTTTTTGGCGGCCATGTTTGTATTCTGTAGCTGATCCAAAATGTCGTCTTTTTAAAATGACCCTTGTCGCGTTGACAGCATAACTGAAAAAGTTTTTATCCGATCGACCTGATTCAAATTGCATTCTATTCGGGAATAGTGCCGCTTCTGCTCGACGTAGCCGTTTTTCGATATATGCCAAACTTTTTTTTTTATAAATAATTTAGTGCAAAATTTTACGCGAAAAAAAAAACTTTTTCTTCAAACAGCCGCCATTTTTTTTCTAATCAATATTTTTAAAATCCCCTACGTCAAACAGTAGCCAGTAATGTATATTTCAAGAATGTTTTTTGTTTTTTGCTCTAGGAGGCTCCGTTATGCTGATTTGCTGTCAACGCGACAAGGGTCATTTTAAAAAGACGACATTTTGGATCAGCTACAGAATACAAACATGGCCGCCAAAAAAAAAGATTTTTTCAATAATCTAGACATTTATTAACATATGTGTAAAGTTTCATGTAAATCGGAACGTCCGTTTTTTTTTAATAAATAAAATAAAAAACATATGAAAAATCGCAGTTTACAGTGTTCGGGCCCCTTAAACTCAGAAACTGCTTGGCCGATTTTAATAATTTTTTTGGGGTTTTGTTCGTCTTGAATCAGAGAAGGTTTAAAAGAAAAGACAATTTCGATTTGATGGCCGTTGGACAAGGGGCGTGGCACTTTTTCTTCACTCATTTTTCGACCTAAATTTTCCGCATAACTTTGGAACTATAAATCACACATCAATGAATCAATGAAACTTGTGTGAACGGGCTGCCAGGGAAGAAGAAGAGCGGCGAAAGTTAGTCGGCGAAGAGAAGAGGTCGGCGGTGTAGAATTCAAATCAAATTAAACGTGTAAAATTCAAATCAAATCAAACTTGTTAACAAATAAAAAGCGTTTTCCTTCGCCTACGGCTCACACTTGGTAAGAGCTTACGATTTAGTTGCGCTCAGCGACTGAAAGAATAGTGTAAGTATTAGACAAGGGGGCGTGTCGAAACTATAAGTTGCACAGTATTAAAATTGGGTATACCATCGCCCCATAGATCTGCTGTTCCACTGATAAAAATATTGCAGTAAATTTTGATAGAATGTAGAGGAATAAAAATGTAAAATCATGCAAAGTGGCTTTTTTTATTTTAGCAGCACATCTCGGAACAAGCGAAAGACCGATCGGGGCAACGTCAATTTGGCGCATGTTGTTCAAGCCATTAGGGCTACTAAGTTAGGGAACGAGACAGTGAGAGCTGCGGCACTGTTGTACAACCTGCCACGTACTACCTTGCGACGATATTTAGATAAAGTGTCGACTGAATACGAGGACATTTCCACCGTCACTGACGAAAAACTTCAGGAAACAATAAAACGGTTCGGTACATACGCTGCATGTGCCGTGAAGCAAGTGAGTACATTGCCATACAAAATCGAATAACAATTATAATGAATGATAATAAATGTAGGACTGCGGACGAGCGAGTGCGACTCTGCCCAACGGACAGACCAGTGCGACCCTACGAAACGGATGACGAGACAAAGCGGACGGAACGTTAACACGGACGAACGAGGACGACAACGCCATTAAGCGAGCAGCCACGATACAATACGGACGGAATACAGTGGACGACACGGACACCGGCGAAATTGAAATAAACGAAAAGTTGTGAATTGTTTGAAATTGAAGCGAAAGCGTTTTATTTGGGCAACGGCGTTACCACAAATGTGGTGTCAGAAGTGGGATCGCAGTCCCAGCGAACGCGAGTTGTGTGAATATCAGTTGAAATTGCAAATATAAATTGGAGTCGTTAACGTCGGAGCGAATTGCGCATTTAAGGTGTGCGTCCAAAAGTGTGCATCCGAAACCGTGCGTCCAGAAGGGTGCGCATGGAAAAATTCAAGGCGCACATACGAAATACTAAGCAGTTTCCCGAACGTTCGCCAAAGCTAACGGGAAGCATCATCATCAGAAATCACGCCACCAGCGTGCACCGTTGCTCAGGCGATTTAGTGCGCAGCAACAAAGCAGAGCCGTCGCAGCATCCGTGTGTGAAGGAGTTGCGCAGAAGCAGAGAAGCAAGTACAAGCAGCGAATAGAGTCGGCAGCAGTGTTCGGACATAGACAATAAAGACTTTACACTTCGGGCTGCTCTCACTTATACAGTCTCATTTCTTGCTGTCAAATAAATACCCGCTGTCACATAAATACCCGAGCCATTTAGATACATTTCGTGGTGTGTACATTAGTACCCATGCGTCCCCGAAAAATTGAACGTAGTATGTATCAAAGAAGGCATTTTTACATACGACATTGCTTTACTGGTGCTGCCAGATAAACTTCCTACCATACTTCATGGTGAACGAAATTTGAATTCTTATCGTTTGTTTATTGTGCAGCAGACTACGCAGAGGACATCGGAAATTTAAAAATAAAATAAAAACCAATTTAACTAGTATATTTACTTAAAGAAGTGATTTTTGCAAGCGTAAGTACATTCATTATGTTTTAAAAGTAAAATATAGCTAAGCTTTAGTTTTTCTTTATAGAAAATGCCCAGAGAAAGACGATGTGCCTTAGGATGCCCTCCGTGTGCCAGCTACTACAAATATCCGTCCAAAGAGCTGGATTCGAAACGGTAAGTATTGTGTGTGTTGCCAATAAAGTGTTTTGTCGCGTGTTTGTCGTGTTTTTGTCGGTGTTTTTATGGGTCAGATGTGTGCAAGCATCTTGACCTCTGCATTGCGGTGGTGTCACATGGTGTTTTATCGCGTGTTTAGAAGAGAATAGAATTTTAAGAACAATGTTAGGTGAAAGAGATTCTGAGCTTAAGGATTTAAAAAATCAGTTAAGCCACATGGCTTCTGAATTGAAAGCATGCAAGAAGGAGCTCAAAAGTAAGGAGTATAGATTAGTAGATTTTGGGCAAATTGAGGAAGTTAGTAGAAAGTTGCCCCCTTACATCAGTGCATGCCTGAAAAATAGTATTAAGAATAGCTGCCGTCATCCTAACGGTCGTAGGTATGAAGATTCTTTCAAGACTCTGGCTTTAGGAATATTTTTTTTATCACCCTTGTGCTATAGGCACTTGAAGACGTCCCTTAGTTTTCCAGACGAGAAAACTCTTTATGAGTTTGTATCGGATTGGCCTCGCTCCCCAGGTTGCACCAATAGCAGCATAAAATCGTTAGAACTGCGAAGCCGCGGTTTCAGCCGCGAGCAAAAGTTCGTGTCAATAGCATGTGACGAAATGTCACTTAAGCGACATCTCCAATACGATCGAAAATCAGATCGAATCATAGGCTTAGAGGATTTTGGCGATGAAAATCGTACACATAGGGTGGCTACTAGTGTTTTCACAATATTAGTGCAGGGAATAGGTGGGGAACCGTGGTCCCAACCTTTTGCATACTTTTTTGTCCACGGTGCTTGCAAAGGAGATATCGCAAGAAAATATATTTTCGATGCCATTAACCAACTCTAAAAAATAGGATTAACAGTTTGCCAATTTGTCTGTGATCAGGGTAAGAATTTTCAGGGCTTAGCCAAAATTTTAACCATTAACGAAAATCACCCTTTTTTCGAGGTTAATGGCAAAAAAATATTTTTTTTTTACGATTCCCCTCATTTGCTAAAGAGTACTCGGAACTGCATTGAGAATCGCAAAAATGTCGTTCATTTCAAAAACCAACTTGTAAAGTGGGACGACATTTTGCATTTTTATAACATAGATTCAAAATTAAATTTGAAATGTGCACATAAGCTCACTGATGCACACCTTAGACCTTCTGTTTTCCAAAAAATTAGCGTTCGTTTAGCATCTCAAATTTTTAGTAACTCCGTCGCATCAGCTATGTTTGCAATGTATAGCTCTGGAGTTTAAAAAAAAAATGATAGTAGCACATTTTTAAATACCGCGGAGTTTTTAGATTTCTTTAATAATTTATTTGACATTTTTAACAGCAGTAGTGGTAGTGGAAAGCTACCTTTAAAGCAAGCTTTTTCAGGTTCGGTAGAGCAAATGAAATGTTTGCAGGATGCCGAAAGCATTCTCAATTCTATAAAAATTGAGGATGAATACGGCAATAGTATAATTGGTACTTTTTCATTCTTAAAAGGCTGGCTTTTAAATATTAGCAGCCTTAAAAATTTGTGGCAATTCTTGTCACATGAAGGTTTTCCTAGTGTAAAAAGCAGAAGATTATGCCAGGATGGGCTGGAACATTTCTTTGGTAGTGTTAGAAGAGGGGGTGGTAATGCATCAACCACCACGGCCTCCATGTTCAGCAGCCTTTTTCAAAAGTCATGGGGGCTTAGTTACGTTAATTTAGTAGTCAAAGGCAACTGCGAGCCGATGCCTGAAATCGCACATTCCACTCCAGCCCTATCTTCTGCCCCTTCTTCTGAGTACTCTAATGAAGTACTTAAACTTGTGTGCAATGACGTCTTAATTCAAGACCAATCTTGGCAGAATTTTCAAAGTTTACCTCGACCTGAACATTTATTTTTGAAAGATGTTCAGGTTGATGTAAACATTGACGAGCACAATTTTTTAAAAACCAGCGCGATGGCGTATTTTTGTGGCTATTTGTACTTAAAATATTTTCAAATGCACACATGCTCGGAGCCACTACCTTATTTTGGTGAAGATGAAGTTTCCGAGCGCTTCATCTTTACCCTAGAAAAACAATATGATAAGTGCAATTTGGTAAAGCCACCAGAACAGTTTATTTCATATATTGAAAAGTTGGAAGAAATGTTCTGTGAACGTTTTAATTCCGAAGCACATAGAGTAGGCGTAGGTATATTTCTTTTCGATGCACTCCACGATATCGAACCCTTTGTTTGTTGCAGTAATTGCAACACGGACAAACTTCTTGCTTTATTTGTGCGAGTTAGAATTTATTTTGTTTTAAAGTTTTTTAATAAAAAACTCTCTATTCCCAAGTCCAAACATAAGATTTTGCGTGTATCGCATTTGTAGTTTTTCAAATAATTTTTTTTTGATAAAGGTAGAACTAACACTAACACTAATGTTTGTAATGCTACTATCATCTTAAAAACCATAAATTTTCAGTGCAGTTTTTCAGCGAATTCATTTAAACAACTTGACGGAATTTTTGTATAGTACAACTCGTGTAAAGCCGCTCAGGGTGGATTTGTATAGATTGCTTGTATATATATATGCTTTGCATGCTACTTCTTTAATTTATAAGTTCTCAATGTATTTATATATGACATGTATGTACACCTAAGTCTGTTTTTACACGGTCTTTTTTTACACGGTTTTGATATAACACGGTTTGAAAATTGAATATTTTTAATTTTTTTACACGATTTTATTCCATTTAGCACGATTTGAAATTTTATGTAGGGGAAAGTGGGGTAATGACGGCCATCACCATTTTTGGTACTTAAAGTTGACGTAGGTCTAAACCGTTTACTGTAACAGAAAGCTTGTTCCGTAAGCTTGTTTTTAAGTAGAAGCGGAAGTGTGTGGATTTATTATAACTTGTAGTTCCAGACCAGTGCCGATACGTAACTACCCGAAAGTTTTATAAGGTGTTCAAAATATCGATTATTTCGTCAACACTTTCAGCTCCACAATCAAGGTAAATATGTTAAAATGTTGCTATTGATATTAGCTTTCTAAATCAAGTAAAATTTGTCATGTGTCTTGCATAGTTTATTTGTACTGCATGCTTGCGCAAAATGAGGTCAGTGGGGGAATGACGGCCACTAGAGGTGGGGTAACGACGGCCATGTCATTAAGAAGTATTTTTGGAATCCGCATGATGATATTTGAAATTTCCCGCCAAATGCGCCGAGCTTCGATCGCCCGTCGCCAAACAGCCAGCTAAGCGCCAGAAAAAGGGAGCGCCATCACCAGCCAAGCGGCCACGGAAAGTGCAGCGTCGTCGTCAATCCCCTTCATCAGAAGAAGAAGAAGATCGAGACTTCTGCTTATTGTGTTTGGAGTTAATGCCACAAAAATTGAATCGCTTCAATTCGATTAAGTGCAGTACGTGCAAGCGGCCATTCCATTTGAAATGCGTGGAAAAAAAAGTAGTTCAAATGCGCTATTATTACACATGTCGCAACTGCGACTCAGATCTCGACGATAAGGATGAAAATTAATATCGTTGTATTGTAAGTTTGAGGCATTTTTTTCAATATGTTTCAATTTCGTTTCTCTTCCGCTTTTTGTGAGCTATCAATAAAGTTACAATTACAAAAATGTCAAATTTCCATTTGTTTTTCTTCACGGAGCCTTTATTAAGCATTCACAGCGATTTGTGTTGATATTTGTGCGATTTCTGGTCGGTTTTTTTGAGTGGCCGTCATTACCCCACCATTTTTCTAAATGACAAAAACCAACTTTTTTTATAGATACTAATTTTTTATAGTTAAAATCAGAATTTTTGAAATCTGCCGATGCACTTTATTAGCATATGTGTTCGAGTTGTGCCCTTAACTCTGATTTGATCAAAAATATCAATTTTTGGATATGTTTTGATGCTAAATGAAAACTATGCCGTCATTACCCCACTTTCCCCTACTTAAATTTTTTTTGTCAAATTTAATTTTTGCGAAGTATGTTCATATCACAAAAAAGTATTTATGAAAGAAAAAAGTCTGAAACCATCGATAGTATCGATATGCTATCGATAGTTTGCGAACACTAGCTTAAAGATTTAAGTGAATTCCCTTTTAGCGCGTACAAGCAATTTTTACTGGTCAAAGCAAATGTGAATAGCACTAATTTAGGGGAATTCCCTTTATGTGCATACAATAAAATTTACTGGTCAGAGCAATTGAAACGTGTTAATATTTTGTGAACTGTCAATCCAATAAGACGTGTTTGGTGTGTTTTTGCAGGCAAATTTGATTTTCCATTAAATTTAATTTTAACGCATTAAGATAAAAGGTAAGCCAAAAAATATTTTGTATTTATTCAGTTATTTATGTTTTTTAATTTTGTTAAATATTTTATGTATCCCTAAAAGGAAATGTCAGATATAAAACTAAAACGGAAGGCAATTTCTTTGGAAACCAAGATTGAAATTTTAGATCGCCTTCGAAATGGAGAAGGCTCAACTGCTCTTGGTAAAACGTTCGGTTTAAATGAAGCCACAATAAGAACTATAAAGAAAAATGAAATTGTTATTAGGCAATCGGTGATTTCTGGAACGAACCTATCTGTTAAGTCTTCATCATACACTAGAGATACTGTTAAAGAAAAAATGGAAAAAGCACTCATAATATGGCTGGAGGAAAATGCCCAAAAAAGAATTCCCGTAGACGGAAACAATATCAAACAGCAAGCATTAAGGTTCTATAAAATGATAAAAGACGAACAACCGTCTACATCCACACAAACAACTGCTGAGAAGAGCTACGTATTTTCTGCAAGCACAGGTTGGATGAGGGGATTTCTCCATAGGCATGCGCTTCATAACATAAAAATCAAGGGCGAGATTGCTTCTGGAGATCAGAAAGCCGCTGAAGAATACCAACTAAAACTTAAAAAAATAATAGCGGATGGTGGATACAGTCCAGATCAGGTTTTTAACGCTGACGAAACCGGTCTTTTTTGGAAAAAAATGCCGAGAAGAACATATGTGGCCAAATCGCAAAAAAGTGCTGGGGGTTTTAAAGTTGAAAAAGATCGAGTCACATTTTTATTGTGCAGTAACGCTTCTGGAGATCGGATGTTAAAGCCCCTGCTTATCAATCGTGCATTAAAGCCTCGAGCAATGAAAGGTGTCGATTTTGATACATTGCCGGTTAATTGGATGGCCAATAAAAAAGCATGGGTGACGACTACAGTTTTCACAGAATGGTTCATTAATTATTTTGTGCCAGAAACTAGAAAATATTTGAATGAAAAGGGCTTAGAATTTAAAGTTCTTCTGTTGGTAGACAATGCACCCGGGCATCCTCAGTTGGAACACCAAAATGTACAAGTTTTGTTCCTGCCACCAAATACCACATCCCTAATCCAACCACTGGACCAAGGAATTATCGCAACATTCAAAACTTATTATATCAAACGAACATTCCAGTACATTTTGGACACTTTGGATAGGGATAAAACTCTAACAGTAATTGATGCCTGGAAAAAGTTTTCTATTAAAGATTGCGTTACACATGCTGCTTTAGCATTGTCAGATTTACGACCATCAACCTTAAACGGATGTTGGAGAGCAATTTGGCCAGAATGTGTAAAAAGTAAAAATCCTGTGGAGAAAAATACAAACGAATATCCCAATATAATTGCTTTAGCACACGCAGTTGGTGGGGAGGGTTTTGATGACTTGGTATCTGATGACATTGATGAACTGATGATTGATAAAGTTCTTAGCGAAGACGAAATATTACATTTTGCCTCACAGAATGCTGATGTTATAGAAAGCAGTGATAGTGAAGAACGTGTAAAATTAACTGCAAATTTAATTCAAGAAGGGCTTCAACTTGCAAATAAATTAGGACACCATTTCGTCAAAAATGATCCCAATGTCGAAAGAGCTGCACAATTCCAACGTGAGCTGAATTCTTGTATGGCTCGTTACAAGGAATTATACAAAGAGGTAGCAAGAATTGGCGAACAACGGCTCATAACAGAGTTCATTTTTCAAAATGTAGATGCCGAACGAGCAAGAGAAAGTCTAGTTCAAAATTATTCCAGCGATGATAGTGAATGTATACGCGTTCGAAGCAAGCGAATGCGAATAACTGATGACGACAGCAATTAAATTTATGTTGCTGTATTTATGATTATCACTTATTTTATTTTATTTTATTTTATTTTATTTTTTACCTTAAAAATTGAATAACCTATTCTTTTCGTTCACAACATAGTTGTTTAGTTCCTGAACTTGCCATACATTTAATTTATATTACTTTTAAGATTAGAGTGCATATCTTTTTTATCATTAATTACTATGCTTGTGAAAATAAGCATTATATATTTGATTTAATAAAATAAACATGAATTCTTGTTCTTAAAAATTCTTGTTTTTCACTAATTTTAATAGGTTTTAGAGATTAGGAACAAATCACCCATTTTTGTATACGATCAATGTCTTTTTTTACACGGTTTTTTTTTACACGGCTTCTTCTGGAACCAATCTACCGTGTAAAAACAGACTTAGGTGTATATAATGTGGCACATGTAAATATTTTTGGTGCTGGTATTACACAAATGTATTGTTATATGCACTTGTACTTATATATAATTGTTAAGTTGTTGCACCTTCTAACTTATATGCATTTGAATTGCTTTATTATTGGTTTTATATTTATATTATTAGTGCAATCTATATGTGATTAATATGTTCCTTCTTATTTTTGATGCACATTTTGCATCTTTTGTTTTATGTTATTGTTTTATAAATATGAATTATTGATTTTCTGTTCGTTGGTGAAATCTATTTTTTTGTGCACATTTTGCATCTTTTGTTTTATGTTATTGTTTTATAAATATGAATTATTGATTTTCTGTTTATTGGTGAAATCTATTTTTTTGTACACATTTTGCATCTTTTGTTTTATGTTATTGCTCTATAAATATGAATTTTTGATTTTCTGTTTATTGGTGCAATCTATATGTGATTTATATGTTCCTTATGTTTTATGAAATATTGTAATGGGTGAAATATGCCTACAGGGGAACCGAGCACCCAAAAAAAAAATTCGGTAACGCGCCTATTTTGCATACCTCTATGGTGGTGGGGAAAATGCAAAGATATTTATATAGATATATCTATTACGTGTAATAAATTTTTATTATAAATGAATAAAGCATATTGTTATGTACATTAGTTACTTGCAATAAAAGGAATCTTAAAATATTTGTCGTTTGGATTGTACACGTTTGCAAAACAAAAAAATTACAATATATCAAAACTTAGCACAATACTTCTCAATTTTTTGTTTTTCGAAATCACCCCGGGCGGCATCAGGTTGACGATGAAATATCAAACCCAACAGCTGATATTTTTTCACCACAACTTTTACCAATTGGCAGCACAAAATTTCTATGCAAAAGGGAAGCAGAATAATGCAAAAATATAACAATAAGAACGAACCAAAACAATTTTGAGTACTGGCAAACTTTTTGACATCACATTTAGATTACAGAATGAACACATATTCTTGTTCCGGCAGCGATTTTACTGTAAATCATAATTTTGTGCACAAACACCCATCCCCGAAAAATTTTCAAGCAGAAAACAGCTGATTAGGTTTCACCACGAGCTGCAAACGCATTGCTAAATTGAAACTTGTATGAAAAATAGCCAATAAGCAATGCAAAATTATAGCAAAATTGAATGAGCTATAAGCAATTTTATGATCGCGTTTTTCTTAGATATGAATAATTTATTGATAAATATACAGTAAGATGCTTCCGATTGCTGTTTTATTGGAAAACTAATTATGATTTTCCGGCAGCAAAATAAGTCCGCGAGCTGCTCCGGACAATAGATAAATAGAAAAACCAGCTGAGCGCCAATTCACCATGAATTGAATGCAAAATAGAAAGGAAATTTGTATGGCAGAACCACATATATGTACTATCGGAGATGTTCAGAGTGAAAAACATTTATTCCGGCAAGCCTTTTCATATAAAACCAAACGCTTTCAATTTTTTCCCCGGCAACCAAATTGCAAACAGCTGATTTCTTTGCTCTCACAGAGTTTTTATCTTGGTTATCTAGATAATCACACGTATAGGAAATTTCAGCTGTTTTTGGCAAATTGAGCGAGTGTAATGTCTTATTAGTCTTTGGTTCGGACTTTGCTACGATCGCACAGTGAGATAAAATCTCGAAAAACTGGCCACAACCCCCAAAAAAAAATTTTTTCAAATGCGTTTTTCGAATAAGATTCACTTAAGTAAACGTTTGGACCATCAAATTCTCGAGTCCAAACTAAACAGGTATCAATACCTGCTGTACACTTTCACTTCGAACATAGTCGTCGAACGCGAAGCATCGTGCGCGCCGACGATACACGTGAAATAGCGCTCCTCGGGAAAGTGAATCCTGAAGTGAAAAAGTGTTTTTTTTTAACCAGCAAAATGGATAATGAACAGAAAGGTATGTATATTGTATTACAATACGTGATCGCGAGTGAAAAGGTTTAATTCAATAATTAATTGTTATAAACAATTTACTGTGGAGGTTGAGGTGTTTAAATATATAATATCATATTGACCGATCGATTTAAAAAAACGTCCGCGTTGTTCCTGTGTAAATTTTGTGTAGGCTTATTCCTTAAATATTTATCTTACTGAATTTTAAAAAAAACTTTGCGTCTAGCTGCGTTTCTGCCTTTGGGCTAATTTTCAATTAATTTTGCTAGAATATGATACTTCGTTCCTACGAGTTTTGATGGTGAATTAATAGTCTTTTGAATTTGTTTGTTTTCTCTAACTCAGGTGACGAACGTGGTATGAAAAAAAGGAACTGTTCTACTTGCTGAAAGGCCATTTTCGAGATAAAATTAGTGATATATATGCTAAAGTCGAGAAAGATATGGGTCGAAAATTGAAGCACAGTTATGACCTTAATGAAACGAATAAAGTGGCTATACGTTCTTGTGTGAGCAAAATGGACGCGAAGTGGCAAGAAGTCTATCGAAAGGAAGAAAAATTCCTAAATAAATTTCAAGACTGGTTGGACACCTTTGTCATCCAACCTGCCGATGTCGGATCCGCGATCGAACCCTTTCCACAATCGACGCCGACGCCATCAACTAGTCGCGGTGGGCGCCCTCCCATTGTCTTTGATGAATCGGGTGAAAGGACGAAGCGACGAAAAACGGAGGAAATTCGAAAGCAGAGGAGCAGCAAAGAATTGGCGTATGCAACGCGAATGACCTTGAGGGCAGAGGGGAAATTGGATGCAGCCAAAGTTTTGCACGACATCACTTTTGGCAGTCCATCAAAACCGTCTAGGTATAGACAATCTTTGAAATTTATTTCCGAAGAAAAACTCTCTGATGACGAAGCATTATCGTTAATGATTGAATGTAGATTGTCAAAAAATCAATACACACTGCTCTCACAAATAAGCCGATCAAAAAAATGCAAGTTATATCCAAATTACAGTAAAGTTTTAGAAGCAAAAAAAAAGTGTTACCCTCATGATTCTCAACTGACATTTACAGAAAGCAAAGCTTGTGTCTCGCTTCAAGGGTTATTAGATCACACTGTGAACCGTATTATTTTGTGTCAATCTGAAGTTATCAAAAGTCTTTCATCGGAAAATATTCGCGATCTAACTTTGATTGGGAAATGGGGTTGTGACGGGACCTCTGGACAAAGCAATTACAAACAAAAATTTAATGAAGCAGATTGCAGTACAGATTCGAGCATTTTTTTTACTTCGTTTGTTCCATTAGAAATTTTTTCTGTTGAAAAACAAACCGACTCAAAGATTATTATTTGGAAAAATCCCTTACCATCATCAACTAGATTTTGCCGTCCTATTAAAATTCAATTTTTACATGAAACACCTGCAGTAACACAAAAAGAAGTTGAAGAAGTTAAAGAGCAAGAAAAAAATTTATCCCCTTCTCAGTGTACAATTGATGGCAAAGAAATAACTGTCAATTACAATCTCATGTTAACAATGGTAGACGGCAAAGTTTGCAATTCCATAGCCAACATTTCTTCCAGTCTTCGCTGTTATCTTTGCCTGGCAACCTCAAAAAATTTCAATGAAATAGACAAACTTTTAGAAAGGCCCATATCCGAAGATAATTTAAAATTTGGCATTTCATCACTTCATGCCTGGATTAGATTCTTCGAGTGTTGTCTACATATATCTTACCGGCTTGAAACTGAAAAATGGCAAGTCCGTGGTGCAGAGGACAAAGAAATTTTCGAAAAAAAAAAAAAAATGTTCAAAAAAATTTCCGTGAAAAGCTGGGGCTGATCGTCGATCAGCCAAAGCCAGGGTACGGAAGTACAAATGACGGGAATACAGCAAGGTGCTTTTTTGAGAACTCCACTATTTCTTCCAGTATAACAGGCGTTGATGAAAATTTGATAAAAAAATTTCACACAATTCTCCAAGTGATTTCCTGCGGTTTCGAAGTTAACATCGATAAATTCAAAACTTATGCCTTAGATACAGCTCGACTTTTCGTTGAACTTTACCCCTGGTTTTACATGCCAACAAGTGTTCACAAAATTTTAATACATGGTCACATTATTATTGAATCCGCTTTGCTCCCGATTGGTCAGATGTCAGAAGAAGCTCAGGAATCTTGTAATAAATTTATTAAAAGATACCGCCAAGATTTCGCGCGTAAATGCAGCAGAGAAAAGAATCTAGAAGATGTTTTTCGAAGACTTTTGATAGCTTCAGATCCATACATCTCAAGTTTGAGGAAAACTCCTCCAAAAAAAACAAAAGCATTGTCTGCAGAAGCGATTGATCTTTTAGTTCAAACTTCAGTTGAACATCTCAATGAAGATGATAGTTCGGGTGAAGATACGAGTGATTGCGATTCTCTCGATCAAAGCAGCTGCAGCGATACGGAATAATTTGAATGTAATTCTATATTATGTACGGATTGATTTTGATTCACTGTAATTATTTTTAATTTTCTTTAATTCAATAATTTTTATGCGGGGAAATTGTATTTTAAATAATTCAAATTGTTAATTTTTTTGAATTGAAAATGGAATAATAATGTAATTAAATTTTAATTTGTGTAGTGATGTGAGAATAAACTATGAAAACATCATAGTTACACACAAATGCTTGTTGTTATAGTTATATTTTACAGCACCCAGAACCATGGCATGTCCACCTTCCTTTTTTTAAAAATATTGTTTTTTATAAATCACAATGAATAAAAGTAATCGTCAGTTTCTTATCCACCATTGAGTTTCTGTAGAACAAATTTCAGATTCACAATCAGCAACCTTAAGAACTCCTGTATAGTCAATTTGGTTTGACCGGAAAAAAATACTTAGCCATTTTTTATCAGCATTTTTTTTTTTTTTGTATATTATATTTGCAATTAAAAACACCGAAAACCACCAGCTAACCAATTTTGACTAACTGAAAACAGGTGGAAAATGAAACGATTCCGCCATTTTGCATCCGCCATTTTGTTTTTTTTTAAATGAATACCAGATTCGTAATCAGCGACCCAAAATTACAGAATTATATAGTTTTGGCCAGTTTTTTGAGATTTTATCCCACTGTGGATCGTAGTGAATTTGCTACGCTTGTCGCAAAATTTGAAAATCTGCTTCGCCACTCCGCTTGAATCCCAATCTGCTACGATTTTTCCCGAAGCAAAATCGACAAACAATGTTTGGCAGCACCAATTTTCGAAAGCATAAAGAAAGGGTTGAATGTGGTAACTCTTTTACATCCACAGAAAACAGATGCAAAAATCATTCAGCCATATAGTTTAACTTGCGTAAGTAAATAAACCATATCCAAATGCACTGATCAGCTCGTGCTGTTCGGACATTTTGTTATTCCTTTTAGAAGCAAGCGAAACTTTCGCTGCGAAAGGCTGCATCATGCAAAATGGGTAAATATTTGCTCCCGAAGTAAGTCAATTAAATAATAAAATTTGTTCAATCATTAATCCCTTTAATTTGTTCAACATTTTCAGTAGAATGGAAAAATCCCCGTCTCAAGAGGAAGAAATAACATCAAAAACGTATATTCAAAAGTATAAAGCGGAATGGGAGGCAAATAAGCCGTGGCCAAAGAAGGAAAACGGCGTCGCCCATTGCAAATTGTGCAAAAAAAGCCTGAGCAACAACGCAACAAATTTAAGCTGGCACAGAAATTCAAATTTCCGCAAAAAGAAAGAAAGAATACTTAATGTAAAAAAATCCTTTTTACAAGCTTATTATTTTTTTTAATGAATTTTAAAAGTTTTGTTATTTTATGAACTTTGTTATATTATTTTTTTCTCCGTTTTACAATCGCCCTTATGCTGAATATCGTCATCAAACATAGAATTATTTTTTTCGTTCGTTCGACAATTATAAAAATTTTTATTAAAATGACATAGAAAGCTGGCGTACCAATTTGCCAGGAAAATCCAAGCAAATTATCCTGAAAACTGGGACGTCATCGGAATGAGTGGGCGTGATTGGTACTACGGGTTTATGCGGCGCCACCAACAACTCACGCTGCGCACGCCTGAACAGACGAGCTTGAATCGTGTGAAATCGTTTTCCAAAGATAATGTGCAGCTGTTTTTTCGTAATTTGGATTTGGTTCTGTCGCAGCATCTATTTCGAGCAGTGGATATCTGGAATATGGATGAAACGGGTTTCTCAACGGTGCCAACGAAGGTTGGAAAAGTGATTTCGGTTCGAGGCATGAGAAAAGTAGGCCAAATTGTGTCTCAAGAACGAGGGACTATGGTCACTATGGCTCTAGCGGTCAATGCTGAGGGGAATTCCGTCCCACCGGTTTTTTGTTCCCTCGACAAAACATGCAGTCTACGTTCCTGGAAGATGCATCTCCTGGAGCACTCGGCTTCGCAAATGGATCTGGGTGGATGCAGCAAGCAGAATTCGTAAAGTATATGAAGTTCTTCATCGATAGAACGAAAGCCTCGAAACAATCACAGAAATTGTTGCTGCTAGATAATCACGCCTCCCATCTTTCCGTGGAGGCATTGGATTTGGCTGTCGAAAATGGCGTCACTTTACTCTCATTTCCGCCACACTGAAGCCATCGCTTGCAGCCCTTGGATGTCTCGGAAAGACACCATCAAAATGGTGAACGAAACTCTTGGCTACTAGGTTAACAAGCTGACATCATATAAATCTGCAAAGCTTTGGTTAAAAATTCAGTTTTTCAGGTGATGCAGGGTATCCGACGAAAGTATTCGTTACGCACATGAAAAGAACTGCCATAATTTTTCTCTCCCCAATGTTTTCGCAAGTTCCTCGGTATACTAATTTTCACATCATATCATAGTGTTTAATCGAGCGCGGAGCGGTAGAATAAAATACACGGTTGGTTCGGTTTATGGTGATCTTTATTCTTCGACCGTAGAATGACGAGTGACAAAGATAAACAATAAACATTAAACGGCACAAACGGCCGAAGCCGGGGAGCAGAAAATATGGGGAAACATGAGTACAAAAGGAGAAGGAAAGGAAGGGATTAGAGGTGGGATCGACAGATCACTTGAGACAGCACTAATTTAGCCACATAGTTTGCCGAATGAAACGATATATTGGTCCACGGGCGATGACGTTGATATTTCAATTATAAGAAACTCCAAGCGAAGAAACAGATACATTGAAATAAAACGGTTCATACATTTCAACAATAATGAAAATGTACGAAATAGAGTTCGTGAGAAGGATTTTATAATCAGACCGCTTATCGAAAAACTCAATCAAAAGTTTCTCCAATTAAATATAGTTATTTTCAAAACGGCTGTCAATTGGTTCGTTATTACGGCGGACATTTTCTAAAACAGTTTATCAGAGGTAAACCACAAAGATTTGGCCTAAAGCAGTGGATTATAGCATGTGGGGAAACTGGCTTCTGTTATCAAATGGAGCTTTACCAAGGCAAAAAAGACCCCATAGAAAAGGACCTGACCGAAGTAGGGGAAAAGGTAATTACTGCAATGGTAGAGCTCCTAAAGAATCTTGAAGACCATGAGCTGTATTTTCACAATTTCTTTGCCAGCTTCAAGCATATGGCAGTTTTGCGTAAGAAAAACACTCGCGAGTTACGTCACAGGCAATGTCCAGCGATAAGATTCGATCCTCGACATTGCCAGCTCCTAAACAAACAGATAACGTGGCAATAAATTGGGCAACATAAATAAATGTAACCCGAGCAGTCCAGATGTTGTCCAAGCAATCCTAAGCCAACTGATAAGAATTGTTTGGATAAGGCGTAAAAGAAGGGACTGCATTAAATAGAGATATGAAAAATAGCTTAAGATAATCAAAAATGTAAACTAGTATTTAAGAGGATATTTTTGAACAATAAAACAGAACATATTTAGACTCTAAAGAGATCAGATGTTTTCACTTAGAAACGTAATTGGCGCAGTCGGGAAACCAATATTAAGTCTTAATCAAATATTCAGCACGAGCTAAGGCTACCACAGAAACAGGTGCCAGATTTTGACGGGATCGCCACGGAGTGGATACGGTTTCGCGACCTTTTCGAAACATTAATCCATAATCGAAGCAACATATCCGAAGTAGAAAAGCTTGAATATTTGCAAACGAAAATGAAGGGCGAGGCACTTTCACTTATAAAACATCTGAAGCCGACCAATGCCAATTACGAAGCTGCTTGGCAATTGTTAAAGAAAAAATATGATTGGTCGGACAAAGTGAAAAAGCTTATTTTGAACTTCTTTTTGAGCAACCGCATTTGAGAGTATCGTCCGTGGCTGACGGGAAACGTTTTTACAACTCCATAAATGAGAGTGGCAATGCTCTAAAGGTGCTCGAGGAGCCTGTGCAGCACTGGGATTCAATTTAAATATTTATGTTGGAGAAGAAGCTTGACTCCGATACGCATTCGTTATGGTATAGAGAAAAAACAGTAGACAAGGCAGCTCAAGAGCTTCTAGACTTCTTAGAGAGAAGAGTTTATGCGTTAGAAAATGCTCAGAAAAGCTCGGGTCATGCCGCAACGCAGTGCCCCAACATCAAAAGAATTCAAGCGCGCACCTTTGCTGCGGTCGTGCAAGCGTGCTCCCTGTGTGCAAAGGATCACTCCTTGTATTTTTCCCCGCAATTTAAAAAGATGAACGTAGCGAATAGGCATAAGCATGCGCAGCGTTTAATTGCTTGCAACCCAATTACAGGGTCGCCGACTGCAAATCGTCATCGTATAGGAAGTGTGGCGCAAAACACAATACGTTGCTTTATCTGCCGACATTTGAAGTTGAACTGAACTGTGGAAGCCAGACGCATTGCCAATCTACAAAGCAACATTCCCTTTATCTCGTGTTCGAGAGATATTTCGATTTATTAGATTTGACAACCCACATCGCAGAGAACAGAGGAAAGCAGGTGGTGATAAAGCCGCTTGCATATCGGATGTCTGGCTATCTATTCTAAATAATGCTCTAAAAACATCTTACAAAGCCTTACGATGCCATACCAGTCGACGAGCAGCTATTTCCATATCGAGGTGGCACTCCTTTTACGCAATATAAGTTAACACGGGTATGTGATCCACACACGTTCCCACCAAAACGCCGACGGCGCGTCATTCCACGCTACGAGTGAACACCAGAACGTTCACACCAAAAACGCTGACGCTGCGCCATTACCCGCACACCGGTACGTTCCTACCAAAAACGCTGACGCTGTGCAAACAACGACAGCGTAATAGGAGTCGGCTTGCTGCGTCCAGCCGTAAATTTGGCATTGTGGCCTCGCTGGGCCGCAGCCTTATGGTCAAACTCCATGAATTGCGTTTCATACGTTCGGGGTTGTTGCGTCAGTGCGTTGATTGCGCTAATGCGTTGCAAATGGTCAAACTCCATGAATTGCGTTTCATGCGTCAGCTTCTTCTTCTTCCGTCAGCTGATGCTGTCAAACTGCTGATTGATTTCGTTGTGCATTGGGAGAAGACAAGGAAAATTGTGAAACAAACGAAATGGAATCGCTAAACGACGTTATAGACTTTAGACTGATTTCATTTCAAACACAATAAATGCATATCGAGCATTGCAAAAAATGAAAAAGAAATTCAGTTGAATTCAATTTGTAGCAATTTATTTCACAGGAATGAGCAAATTGCGATATACAACGAATAAGCTATCGAATTTCCAATACAGCGAAGACTAAGTTTCGTCTGTCAAAGAATTATGCTACTTTTTAGGAATTTCTTCACATTTTATGTTAAAATATTGGATTTAAAATGTTTCTTAACTGTATTTAATAGCTTTTGTGTAAAATAAATGCATTCGACTTTTTCGATAACACAAGTTTGTTATCGACTTTACCATCCACATCCACATTCATGCCATATAATTTATGACATCTTTAGGAGCTCTGTCAGCTGTTTGACGGCGTCAACGCAACCAACGCAAGAGAAAGTTGAAAATAGTTCAACTTTTGATGCGTTGCGCTGCACGTCATGGAGTTTGCTTCATACAAATACACTGATTCAACTTTTTTTTGCAACGCAAGAAACGCAAAATGCAGCGAAACGTATGAAACGCAATTCATGGAGTTTGACCATTAGCTTTAAGTTTTAGTTCGTAAGTAACTGAGAACGAAAGCGGTGCATAGCACCCCAGAAATTCGGTTAATAAAGAAGTGCATAGCACTTATAAAAATAAATAGCCCGATCTTTAATTGGCGCCCAACGCAAAAATTCCGGACCCACAGTCGAAATAACAACAACTGAGCACAATCGCGCGCATAGATCCCTTCAGGAGAATTTTTTGCAAATAATAGATAACTATTATTTCCTAGGTATAAAGAAAAGGCTGAAATCTATCATTTCAAACTGTATAATCTGTAGGGAAAATAAATATCAGAGAAAGCCCCAAAAACCGAAATGAAAAAGACACCCAGCCAGATACCCCAGGCGAAATACTACACTTAGGCATAAGTACACAAACAGTATTTTTTTATTTGTATTGACAAACTCTCCAAATTCGCTATCATCACTCCAATCGCCTCACGATCCGCCATAGACATTAAAATAGCACTTTTACAAATCTTGCCCAAATTAAAAAATATAAAACTACTAGTATCAGATAACGAAAAGTCTTTCCAATCTAATATCATTGGCACCTTACTAAGGGATCAGTTTTCTGCGAAGCAATTCTTCGTACCGCCCATGCACAGCAAAAGCAACGGGCAAATCGAGAGATTCCACTCCACACTGTTGGAAGTAGCTCGCTGTGTGAAGAGGCAACAAGACATAACGGACATCACAGAACTGCTTCTACTGGCAACATTCAAATACAATAACAGCATCCACTCGGTCACCGGGAAGAGACCGACCGATATAATCCATGACTATACGAACAGCGATCTGAAAGACATTAGAGAAAGACTAATAACAACTCAGGAAAGGACTATAGAACGACACAACAAATCATCTGACCATAGAACTTACCAACCCGGCGACATTGTATTCATTCGAAAAAACAAACGCATAGGGAACAAGCTCGAAAAGGTTTTTATAGAGAACACAGTTCAAAAAGACTTAGGTACGACGGTACTAATTAACAATAGAACAGTTCATAAAAGTAACCTCCGCTAAATATTTTCAGAATATTGTGTGCGTGTCAATTGACAGAGACGACGGTGATAAACTACACCCCCGCGCATTTCATCGCGATAACTCAAAATAAGGTGGCAATCTACGACTCATACGCATACATTATCCATACCACCAACCTAACAGAATACGAGGAAATAGCCCAAAATAGCGTGGACGCCTCATACCAACTGACGGACTTATCAGAAAACAAGGGCATCTTAAGGGACCAATCAGCGGAGATAAGACGCATAATTGGATCACTACAAGTGGCTAGAAGGCATGCCAGGGCAATTGATTTCCTAGGCTCCGCTCTAAAGTTCGTCGCAGGCACGCCAGATCACGAGGACTTCGAACTCTTGCTGACAAAGGAGAATGTGCTGATAGAAAACAATAACAGACAGACAAAGATCAACTCGCTAATACAGGAAAAAATTAATGACATGACAGACAGAATCAACACACTTCAACAACACACCAACCATAACCCATCAGACAGGGACGGGATTCTCGTTAACATAATAGCCAGCCGGAATAACGAAGTAATCAGCCACCTCAACACCAACCATAGTTTTATCCGTAATTCTAGCAAAACAAAATATAATAAATCCACTTATCCTAGATAATATTAAGATTAATCATCTGATGGACGTCGAAAATGTACCACTTAGCATAAGTAGTATCCTAAGTGCGTCAAAGACTAATGTACTCCAAAACAGTAGCACTATTTACTATGTCTTAAAAATCCCCAAAATCTCAAAATTCTGTAATTATGTTAAGATCCTTCCTGTAAGCCACAACAATGTAATAATTAAACTAGAGGTCGACGAAGCAGCAAATTGCGATGGCGTCATGATACCAGTAGCTAATTGCACCGCTACACCGACAGCAAATATCTGTGTACCCGTTGCATGCGATTGCCTGTCGCAATTATTGAACAACAACACAGCATCCTGCGCAACCGAGTCTGCACACCACCTGCCACAGATTCAGGAAGTCGCTGAAGGCGCCATAGTTCTCAACGATGTCTACCACACAACGGTCCACGACGTCAGCACCTTTAATTTAGCAGGTACCTTTTTAATTACCTTCCCTGATTCCGTCAAAATTAATGGGACAAATTATCGCACTATAAAAAATAAGGCGTTCATTGAACCACACGCCCCAAGGACATTAGACGTCAAATATTTGAACCACGAAATCAAATTATCATTGCCATACCTCCATAAGATACATATCGATAATACAAACCACATCTCCACGTTAAAAAAAGAGCTCATATCCCAGAGAATTTACTGGTGGCTCTTGATCCTCATGGGACTAACCCTGATCATCCTGGTGGCCGGCATGATAATACTGCGAAAAAAGCAGTCGAAGGAAACCGTGCGAGATATCAGCAACGCCATAGAAGACATCAGAGGTCGAAGCAGGGACGCTCCGAATTTAAGCGAGGGAGGAGTTAACACGGGTATGTGATCCACACACGTTCCCACCAAAACGCTGACGGCGCGTCATTCCACGCTACGATTGAACACCAGAACGTTCACACCAAAACGCTGACGCTGCCTCATTACCCGCACACCGGTACGTTCCTACCAAAAACGCTGACGCTGTGCAAACAACGACAGCGTAATAGGAGTCGGCTTGCTGCGTCCAGCCGTAAATTTGGCATTGTGGCCTGGCAGGGCCGCAGCCTTAGCTTTAAGTTTTAGTTCGTAAGTAACTGAGAAAGAAAGCGGTGCATAGCACCCCAGAAATTCGGTTAATAAAGAAGTGCATAGCACTTATAAAAATAAATACCCCGATCTTTAATTTATATGCCAAATAAAACTGCCAAATACGGCATCAAGGTATGGTGGGCTGCAGCTGCGAAAACGTACTATCCCCTCTCAGGATTCTGTACCAAGGCAAAGGTACTGAAGTTTCACGCCTTCCAGAACCTGAATATCCAAACAGAAAGCAGCTGCAAGGGGAGCAGATAGTCTACAAATTGGTGGTTGAAAAATATCATGGTTCTGGAAGAACTATTGTCGCTGACAATCACCCCTATTCTGCGTTTCGATCACGATCGAACTTTCTCCGTTTTGGCAACTCTGGTATTCTGCGTTCCGTTCCGTTCCGCTTAGGTTTTTCTTTCGATTGTGGCTATTCTGCGTTGCGATTGTGTTTACGATTTGTCTAAGTTGCAAAATTGTTGACTGAGAAAGTCGTAAAAAGGCAAACAGTGCTAAAAAAAATTGTGAATGTTAATAAAATTGCAAAAATGTAAGTATAAAATGGAGTACAAAGTGTCGCTAGTGATATAAATAAATATGTTGTAAGCATCAAGCACAATGGCGACCGCGGCGAAGTGCGAGTGACGGCGAGTTCGCAGCGGGAAGGCGGGCGAAGCGGCAGTTAACTGGCAAACGGCGATCGAAGCGGGCGCGGTACCGACGAAGCGTGAACATTTCCCAAATTAATTTAACATTCCATTCCTTCACCAAATTTAATTGTTTGAATAAACAAACTGTTCCCTTTAATATATAAATAAAAAGAAAATCGTTTCCTTTAACGTTTTTTAAATTTTGTTAATTTTTTGTACTAATTTGTGTTTATTTAATTTATTACAGGTCGAAACAAACAAATGCCGAACAGTACGAGAAGCTGGCGGCATTAATGGCCACAAAACCAGACATTGCAGGTGGCTACCATAATAAAGCAAAAGAAGAAGTACAGGTATTTTGGGAAGACGTAACTGTGACTCTGAACTCAATAGGGCCACCAACAAAAACCGCCATTGCATGGAAGAAAGTATGTATGAAATTGTAATAAGCACCCTTATTCTACATTGGTGTTGATATTGTCAAATATATTTTTATAGGTGTGGATTGACTGGAAATCTTATATAAAACGGAAGCTGAGCATTAATAAACAAGAAATGGCGAGCACCGGAGGAGGCCACTGTCGCTTGCAGCGCATCAGTCCCATTGAGGAAAAGGTGATACAGCTGTCGGCCCTGGTGACCAACACGAGCGGAATTAGGGGCTCAGAGGATTACGGTTTGGCCAGTGCTTTACCAGACGACACTGGAGCTTCCGAAATGGATATTTCCGCTCGTTCCGAAGACCCCGCCAATGTCACTACAAGTTCAAAAAGGCGTCAGCAGCAATGTCCGAAGGAAACCACTTTCTCTTTGCTTGAAGCTCTTGTTACCTCTCAGAAAGCCGTTAATAAAGACACTAAGGAGTTTCAAGAGAGTGTGATCACATACATGCGCCGCTTAAATCGTAATTTGGAAAGCCTTGCAGACACTGCAAAGGCGCAACTTGCAGAAGAGCAGCGCCACAACAAAATTAAAGAGGAGTTGCTGACACAAAATGCTTGGCACGTATACTTGTAAGCGTAAGACCAAACGCTGGCCTCTCGCTTTTTTCTTCAATATGCTGGACATCAATACGCTGGAAAGAATTACACCCAACTACAAACGCATCTTTAGCAAGACGGAGATTTCTTTCAACACTTGCAATGCAACTTGCAACGAAACAAATAGAAAACAGAGTGAACAACTCAAAAGTTATGCAACACTATACTACTCGTATCGCTATAGAGAACGTTATAGGAGGCGGTAAACCGATCGAAACAAGACGTACCGACGATGTTGCTGGCTCAAGCACACAAGGTCGTGTGAGCAAGAAAGTTATTGGCACCATTAAGATTTGTTACTCTCGCGAAAAATTTAAACGCAAAACACGCCAATCATGTTGTTCTTGTGGAGAGCCAGTATGTGCCGTCCATTCTTCGCAGTCCGTGACATGCGAGAAATGCGTCGCCTCACCATGTAATTAAATAACACTGCGCTAGTCGAAAATAGTAACAAGCGGGGCACCTACTGAGCGACTTTTCCATAGGTATACTGAGTTCAGATCCACCAGGCGTTTGGCTGGATTGGCTCTAGTTTAAGAGAAATCCGACTTTTGCTCATTTCAGTCGGGTTCGTCGCTTAAGTCTTCGAAAGTTTACATGCTAATTGGTCCTAAATCGTTCTGAATATCGCTTTACTGTCTTCGGCAAGTTTGTAGATATTTTAATATTTTAACGACCAACACATTTGCTTCAGACACCAATACAAAAAAAAAAATACATTCAAACTGTGTTTTCGACAAAAATGTCCCAAAAACCACACCTTTTTCTTCGATTTATTGAGATTTTCCGTCTATGAATGCCAAACTGTAAGGAATTTTACTTCAATATCTCAAGAAAAAAGCAAACAAGACTTTCCCACGATTCAATAAAAAAATTAAACGCACAATCTTTGAACTATGGAACATATATTTTATTGTTTATTCTGTTTCTTCTTCATCTTCTTGCTGCAAGTTCCAGCAAATGTCCCCTAGGAGAGCATCGAGTTTCTTGCCACTGTACCAGTGATCGAGTCTTGCCGTTAAAATATCTACAAACTTGCCGAAGACAGTAAAGCGATATTCAGAACGATTTACATTGTGACCGAAAAGTTTCCGGAAATTCTCATTTAAAATTCGCGCGCTGTATATTTTTCGATATTTTGTAGGTTGGTATTTCTGTAGGTTGGTAGCACTGTCTTTAATTACTATGCCAAAAATGAGCGCGATCTGTCAGACAGTTTGTTTACGGCAGCTGTTGAAACCAGTTCACCTCAGTAGTGCGTTGCGAAAAAAACAATGGGAAAAAATATTGAACAAAGAGTTTGCATCAAATTTTGTGTTTCGAACGAAATTTCGTGTGCAGAATCGTTGCGAATGCTACAAAAGGCTTATGGGGAATCAGTTTTATCGAAAACTCAAGTTTATGAGTGGTACAAAGCCTTTCAGGACGGTCGTACGACCGTCGAAGACATGCCGCGTTCTGGACGACCTTCGACCTCTACCACCGAAGAAAACATTGAAAAGGCAAAGGAAATCGTGCTCCCAAATCGTCATGTGAGTGTTAGAGAGATAGCACGAGAGCTAGGCATCGGTCGTGAGATGGCTCGTTTGATTTTGGTGGACAATTTGTGTATGCGACGCGTCAACGCTCGGCTTGTTCCGATTCACCTCAATTTGTTCCAAAAACACCATCGTGAACAGGTCTCGTTAGACATGATTTTAAGGCCAAACATTCAATAAATACCATCGAACAGCCACCGTATTCACCTGATCTTGCACCGTGTGACTTTTTCCTGTTTCCCAAACTCAAATTACCACTCAGAGGAACGCGTTTTGAATCCATAGAAGACATAAAACAGAATTCGCAGAGGGAACTCAAAGCCATACCGGAAAGCGCCTATAAAAAATGTTTTGATGATTGGAAGAAACGTTGGCATATGTGTATCGCTTCTAATGGAGCATATTTTGAAGGAGATAAAATAAATATTGATGAAGATTAAGAATTTTGCGTTTTATTTAAAATTTCCGGAAACTTTTCGGTCACAAGGTAGGACCAATTAGCATGTAAACTTTCGAGGACTTAAGCGACGAACCCGACTAAAATGAGCAAAATTTAAAGTCGGATTTCTCTTAAACTAGAGCCAATCCAGCCAAACGCCTGGTGGATCTGAACTCAGTATACCTATAGAAAAGTCGCTCAGTAGGTGCCCCGCTTGTTACTATTTTCGACTAGCACAGTTTAATTAGCCAAAAATATCCAGTATGGCAGCACAGAAAAAATCTACGTACAAGAAAAAGATGTAAATTACCGTTACTTAAATTCGAGTTTATTGCGTAGAAAACTTACAATTTCTGTTACTTGTGTTGAGAACAAATAGTTCTTATTGCAGCCTTAAAGAAATAATGACTTTAAAAGTGAAATTACTCAATGGAGGTAAAAAGAAAAGAAATAAGTCCTTCCGAAAGGGAAATTATAGTTAAACTATGGAAAGAAAAATAACTTATCGCGAAATCGGCAAAACATTGGGCAGAAAACATTCCGCGATCCAAGCATATCCATCCGCGATGATTTAATCATAATTAAAAGACAATATATTTGCAGATATTTGAAATAGCGACCACCGGAAGCCCATAACGAAGGCAATAATTTACCAGAGAGCTCTGAAAGTTCAGACGAGGATGAGTGCCCTGTAAAGCGAACAAAGTAAAGTCTGAAGTTTCTTTAAAAATAAAATAGAATAGGTATATATATATATTCCTTTATGTTTATACGAAATACAAACAGAAAATTCGGAACCCCTGGCTTACCGACAAGCGTTTTAACAAATGGTTTGTTCAAAATGGGAATGAGGTTAGTTGCAAGTACTGTCACTGCCGTCTTAAGCCAAAGTTGCACAGCATTATTCCACATGCAGAAACAACAAAGCACAAAAATGCAGCTTCACCGTTTGTGTCTGGTAGCCAGCCTACAATTTCATTTCACGCACAGAGCGGAATTGGCAAACATTTACGAATGTAAGTGGATGTGTTATGAAGTATTGTGGAACGACCCTTTCTTTTATAATTAATGCATCTCTGCTTCTATTGTATAACTATCGGAGCAAATGTTTAGCGAAGCCGGTTTGATAGTTTCGGATAGAAGATCAGCCTTAAAGGCTCGGAATGTAAATTCATTGCTTGTTTTGAACAAAAACAAATGGGCAATTGAAGAATCCTAACCCAAAACATGTTAAACATTGTTGCAAGCAGTACAACGTCCTTCACTTTATGAAGCTGGAAGACATCAAGATTCCCGAAACCGTCACAGAGGCACTGACCAGCGAGTACGCAGATTACTGGTGGGCAGCAATGGGTAAGTGAGTATCAGGCACTCATAACGAACGATACATGGGAGTTGACTGAGCTACCACAGGGTCAGAAAGCTATTGGGGCTAAGTGGGTTTTTTAATGCAAAGCAGACAAGAGCGGAGGTATTGACAGGTTCAAAGCTAGGCTAGTAGCAAAGGGTTGTGCACAAACATATGGTGTTAATTACACTGAGACTTTTTCGCCTGTAGTGCGATATGAGATAATACGAATGGTTTTTGTCCTAGCAGCTGAGTATGAGCTTCATTTACATCAAATGGATGTATCAAAAGCTTACCTGAACAGTGAACTTTGCGAAGATATATATATGGTTCAGCCAGAAAAATTCGTTGATAAGAATTTCCCATATAAGGTATTGAGACTAAAACGGGCTCTTTATGGTCTAAAACAATCAGGCCGACAGTGGAATTTGAAAATTGATTCAATTCTGAAGAATATTGGTTTTAATCAATGCGAGAGCGAACCATGTTTGTACGTTATGAAAGGAGAAAACAAAATCAGTTTAATTGATATATATTGTAGTACTATTTTAGAACTTATTCTATTTGAATTAATCTGTTACCATTTAATGTCATTCACCATGGTTATGTTCGATTTAAGCTATTACTGTTAAGTTCACAATTGTACGCTTACTCGCGTTTGCTAAAAATCCTCCAGAAGATGTTTCAGTAGCTGAAGTTACAGCAAGAAGTCAACGTTTGCGTGAATTATGGGAGAAGTTCGAGGCATCGACCAGGGCGATCTATCCGTTTGCCGATCAGCCAGATTGCCCAGATGTCGATGAAGACTTCGCGGAGTACGAGGACAAATTCATCGCTGCACGCGGGCTGCTCGATGGCCTTCAGGAGGCACTTGCACCGATACCACGGAGCGGTGGAGCGGATAAGTCCGTATCCCGCCTGGCAGACCAACAAACTGCTTTCATTCAGAAGTTGTCCTGCAATTCGCCACCGATCTCCCACCAGAGGGGAGACGAATTGCCAAGAATCAATATCCCACCATTCTCGGGATCATACAAGGACTGGCCATCATTCAAAGACCTGTTCCTCAGCGCGGTTGGATCAAAACCCAACCTCACGAACACACAGAAGTTCCACCACCTGAAGTTTCTGCTGCGAGATGAGGCAGCGCAGATGCTGAAGCATATTCCAATCACCGAGGCTTCGTATGACACCGCTTGGGAGCGCTTGCATGAACGCTACAACCGTCCACGCCACATCATCACTTCGTTTATAGAGGCGTTCATGAGCCTTCCAACCACAGCGACAGAGAACGCAACAACCCTTCGAAGAATTTCCGATGGTGCCAACGAAGTTATCAGAGGTGGAAGGGCGATCTCTCAGAACGATCGCGATTGCTGGCTAATACACTGGCTGTTAGCCAAACTCGCCGCAGACTCCAGCCGCAAATGGATAGAAGAAAGCAAGTATATAATGAAACAATTGATGAATTTTGTCGTTTTCTAGATTCTCACTGTGAAGAGCTAGAACTAACCCACCATAAGGTTAACACAACTAAGCCGCGGCAACCCTCAGCTCGTTCGTTTGTGGCACTCAATGAAACCGCATGCCTACGATGTAACAGGGCTGACCATTCTCTTGCGAAATGTGCAGAATTCGCAAGCCAGACGCAGGAGGAACGTCGCACATTCATAAGGGATAAACGACTGTGTTTTAATTGCCTTCGAGGGGGGCACGTGGTCGCCTCTTGTGGCTCCAAGTATTCCTGTAGGACCTGTAACCGACGTCATCACACTACTTCATGGGCCGCGGCCGGGCGCAGGGGCTACTGTACCCGCCGCCACATCTGCTACATCTCGGACGCCATCTACGGTCCGAGCCGCACCAGAAGCAACTGTATCACACGTAGCTCGTCCAGTCGTTGTTGCACGTCAGCAAGATGACCTGAATACATTCCAGAACGCTACGATTTCGCTGCTTCCTTCAGCATTGGTTGACGTTCAAGCTTCTCATGGGGGATTTGTGAAGAGCCGGCTGCTGCTAGACACTGCTTCGGAGTTGTCCTACATTACTGAGCGCTGCGCTCAGAAACTTGCAGTTACTCGTTCATCATCTTGTATAGCAGTATCTGGAATCTCTTCTTCAAGGGCTGAAACAACACGAGGGCGCTGCTCATTGCTAATCAAATCACGCGTTTCAGACCACACTTTGAGTATCACGGCACATACATATTTTGAGCAACAGCACTGCTACACTTCCAACCACAACTATTCAGATTTCATCAAAGGAGAAATTAGAACATATTGCACTCGCTGACCCAACATTCAATGTATCCGCATCCATCGACATTTTGTTGGGAGCCAAGGAGAAGCTACCCGACCGATCACGAAGTTAGCCATTCTTCCCGTGTCCTGAAAAAACTACTTTTCCAGCGGGGCCCGGGATGTTGAGGAACGCCATCTGGGTGTCCGCACTGTTACTGGCAGCACTTATTTATTTCCCTTTTTCTTGAACTTATGTTCCCTTTTGAAATGTATTCCCTTTTTTCAAATTTATTAAAGTCAGTCACCATTTGGTCGCCAAGCGAAACACACGCGTTTAATTCCCTAACAATAAGCTTCAGAATTTTTCCTCAACTTACGATTTGCTAAAAGCATTTCGCACCATTGAATTACCGCGACAATCAATTGCAAGGCGTAGCGTGGAAACGGGTGTCAGAGAGATTGCGGTGCTATAATTGCAACTGCACGGGGCATTATGCGAAGGTGTGCAGAAAACCCAGACGCGAAGCTGGTTCCTGCTATGCATGTGGAGAACAAGGGCATGTTGCGGTAGAGTGCGCCAAATACAAAAAGCCATCAGACAAAACCGATTTTGAAAGTTACTTTGAAATAAGTATTATAGCAAAAACTAATGTAAATATGTTTATAGAAACTCTAGTTGATTCCGGAAGCCCCATAAGTTTGATTAAAAACGTAATGGTACCAGGGCGAGTTAAGACAGAAAGTAGCGAAAGTTCGTTTTATGGATTAAATAAAACTAAATTAAACATTCTTGGAAAAGTTAATGCTTATGTTAAAGTCTTGAATAAAACCGTGTTAATTGAACTTATGGTAGTTCCGAATTTAGAAATTTCTTGTCCAATGATACTAGGCAGAAATTTTATTAATGCAAGTAATGCGAAACTGCAAATCGATAATATTGAATTCCTAGACATTATATCTAGTGGAGAAGATGAAAACGAAGTTCTTAAAAATAATATAAGCGATACGTATGTCAAAGGGAAACATTTTTTTCATAGTGTAAACGATTCGGCCGATGAAAGCAAAACTTACTTCAAAGAAAGTGAAGATATATATCAGGTTATAAATCAAATTTTAGCGCTTGACGTACATGACGGAAATGAAGTTGCATATAAAATAGATGACAAAGCTTCACATGTTGATAAGCAGCGTTTCGAGAAATTATTTTACGAGAAATACATTCACCCACAAAGGCCGGACCAACCAAAGATTCGTAAGGAATTAAAATTGGTATTAGTCGACCCGAAACCGTTTAGTTGCGCCCCAAGAAGATTGTCGTGTAGTGAAAAAATTGAATTACAGAAAATAATCGATGAATATTTAGCATAAGGCTACATACAATCCAGTGAATCAGAATTTGATTTGAGTTGCTTTTGTGCTTTCTTCTTTGTACTTCACTTTTGAATAAACGGTCGCACGGTGCGGACGTGCACGAAACAAGGAAACTATCAATTATTTTTCAACAATTTCTCACTTCAAACTTTAATATAAAAAAAAACTGCACGCTGTTCCAGAAATCGTGGGCGAATAATAATATATGTGTATTTTATGTGCCAAAATGTGAAACCAAAAGAAGGTATTGGGGCGATGCGTGTGGACTTACGCTCGGGAAAAATTCACAAGTGTGCGAGCTGCATTTTTGCAAAAAGGATTTTAAAGGCGATGATCAAAGAAATATAAAGAGAAAACGACTTATGAACGACGCATTGCCAATGGCGCTGTCATGGGCGCAGAGTAAGAGTAATGTTGCGGTAAGATTGCTCTGGCAATGCCGTACGCACTTTTTCCATTTCTCTTGTTTCTCATCCTTCGCCAATTCGCCACCTGTCAAACGGACATTTTTGCAGTCTTTTGCAATTTGGTCGTTGGCAAGTGCGTATGGGCACAAGGGAACTAAAATGTCAGTAACTTGTAAGAACAATTGTACTGAATTTGTTGTTTTAATAAAGTTTCAGCAAGTGTGCCAAGTGAGCTACTCAGTGAACTGCCGCTGTTCAAAAACGTTTATCTGTGCCTACTGTGCCTGCCAGCAACATCCTGAAAATTTTATACACTTAAGAACATTTCTTGGAACCTGTGTTCACTGCAATGGAAGGAGCACCAAATGATGGTTCGCCGCGCGAGTTACATATGTACACATACACACAAACAAATATTCGATACAAAGTTGAACAAACCTTCCAACTTTGTATCGAATAGCAATTGGCAAACAGCTGAGTCGACATACGTAGCGTTTCGGCGGTCGATGAACGGTATCAACGACCCCGGCATTGCTTACGCTAGCTCAGCATAATTGAACACGACCAGCTAAGCCAAGTTAGAGTTAAGCGAGGAAAATAAAGTCAGTCTTAAGACCAACTGCAACCAACATAGTTGTAGAAACTAATTAAAATAAAGCAAAGAGAAAAAACCTTTAAAGCGTTTCAATTAATCGGTGTCCAAAGACAACAACGGAAACGTAACTGGCGCAGTCGGTGTTTTGCGGTGTTTTGTCTGAAGAATCGTAAAGAAAAAGGAACCAAGTTCCAAAGTGAAATAAAGTGGAAAAATCAAATACATCTAAACAAAAAAAAAGGGCAGGAAAGAAAATCAGCGATCATCTATATGAGTCGGTAACAAGCCTTTGACACAAGTCGCCCAATAGAGGACAGCTCAATGGAGGATCTGCAGACAAAAATCGAACAACTCGAAGCAGCGCTGTACCAGCAGGAGAGAATTATTGAAAACCAGAAGCAACAACTGGCACAGCAGCAGCAACTGGCACAGCAACAACAACTGGCACAACAACAACGGAATAGCCAGCAACACAATGTCCAACAAACATTATTAATGAGTCCCCATCACATAATTGAACAATTCCGGCAGTTAAAACCTTTCGGGAAGGGACATATACTCTCAGCATTCATTAAGTCTGTGGAAAGGACAATCGAATTATGCGGAACCAACCAGGCCTTATACGAATATGGACTACAGATAGTGATCAACGAGAAGATAGTAGCCGAAGCAGGGAGCTGTATACGCCAACTGGAAGAAAACACAACCTGGACAGACATTAAAGCAAAGCTGAAGCAGCAATTCCAACCGTGTAAAACGTATGCAGAGGTATTTAACCAGTGTAGAAATATTAAGATTAGTACTTTAAGAGAACTATTTGACGAGATCACAAAGGCTATGTATGAAATAAACGAAATGTACGAATATGACGAAAGAAAACCACAAATCTATAATCCCGAAAATGTGGACAGGGACCTAACGGAGATTTTATTAGAAAAAATATATGGTCAGTTTCGAGTTCACCTAATCGAAGAAACTTCTTGAAATAAAATTGTCGATAGATATAGTCATGTATGGCCCACTCGCCCCAGCAAATCAGTAGAATAGCATCAAGTTACAAGCTCGGTCTCACGGTATGTCACGTACGCTTCCAAGAGACCGAGCGTAGCAGCAAAAAGATCTTCTTGTTCGCTTCGCGAATGCAAAGTGCTGACACTGCATTTAAGCAGACCAAGTGCAGCAGCAATAAGATCTTCTTGTTTACTTTAAGAATTTTATGTACATTTTGTATGTGGGAAGGGGATTAGGAAGCGCCCAGAAAGGAGAATGGAAAATATATGGCAGCACCAAAAGAGGGAAGGACAAGACAAACGGAAACGTCCATCAGAAAAAGAGTCACTCGTTGTCATGAGCGCAAATCGGAAGCACCGACAAGTGCAAGAATAGTTCACTGTAATTACCCCTAAATAATATTAAGACATTTTAATACTAATAAAGACTGTGTTTAATCCATCGAACCTGGTGTACGTGTTTTCCCTACATGTATGTTATCTATTTTATGTACATTAGCTGCATACATGTTGCTTAACATCTTTTGGCAAATAAAGTTCAGTCTTTGATCAGAATTCAACTACTCCACATCTTTGGCGACGAGGAAAAACTGCTACCCGCGCATAAGAAGCTGAAGATTGCTATCGCGCGATTGTGAAGAATAGCAAATATAACAGAAAATTGCTACACGACGCTATTAATGACCAAAATTTGGAAAGATACCAAATTATAACTAAACGAAAGCAAACAAAGTTAACAAATCGAAATAACGGAATAAAAATTAGTGTAAGAATCAAAAATCACTGTAAAATTACGCACAACCGATAACGAATAATAGTTTTTGCAAGTTGCGATTTCTTAATTAATGAACGAAAAAAGCAAAGTTGAAGAAAAGCAAAAAAAAAAAAGAAGATAAACAGAACAGAGCATTAATCAAAAGAACAGTACCAACAAGAAAACTTCGATTACATTATATTTCACTCCGTCTGATCTCCGAATTATTTACACTACCTATATCCGACCTAAAATGGAGTTTAACTCGCACCTCTGGGCGGGGGCTTCAAAAACCCATTTGGAGTTCCTCGATCGGGTGCAAAACCGTGCGATTAAACTTATAGGGGACAGTAGGGCATCCAGCTCTATTGACTCCTTGGAACATCGTCGAAACGTGGCATGTGTGGTGTTCGTGACTACTCTTCAATGATTTTTCGAGCTCAGGGTTTGGAAGCACCTGCCACACATTTTTAATTTGTAAGCACTGTTTTGTTTCTTTTGCCTCGAATGGCAGTTTCCGTTGGGTTGACTTACTTTTTTGCTGTATCTCGGTCGACACGTGACCGCTTGTTAAGAAATAAAGCATCATAATCAACATACTCATTTTTTGGTGAACATCGTATTCCACATACACATTTTTTTGGTGAAGCATCGTAATCAACATAATCATGTGGTGTTATTTTACCGGTACTTTTTCGGTAATTGCTCAGTGGAGATGAGCAGCTTGCTGCCATCACTCCGGGTATTCCCCAGGGCAACCCGTTTGAACACTGGCGCCCATGCATTCCACGTTGAAACGATGTTCCAGCGCACTACGCACTACAGAGAAGGTTCGTTCCTGGCCCGTACAGCGCGATTATGGAATGGTCTCCCTGCAGATATTTTCCCCAGCACTTATGATGTTGATGGGTTCAAGGCAAGAGTCCACAAATTCTTCACCCAACATCCTTTCTCCTAACCATAATGTTGCCAAAGGCAACGCGGGCCGCCATGGCTAAATGTGTTCGTTCCAGTGATCTGTGGATCCTGCACAATTCAAATCCTCTCCCTTCCAGTCCCCCTATGTAGACATGTTCCACTTCCCACCGGCTCCGGCCGTTTGTGTTGTCCATTGTCATACATTAATGTCATTCGTGTTTTAACCACGCAATAAATCGCAAGCACACCCGCAAACCGCGCTTTTTATTTCAAAACGTTCCGCCGACGGCTCAGTTAGAGGTCTAATATTCACCTATATATCCTTCCTAAACCAGCGCAATGCCTCGCATTTATAGGGGTATCCCCTGCGCGTTGGCTCGTATTAAAAAAAAAAAAATTAAAAAATTTTATATCTAATAATTGAAAAGTGACTATCTGAATATCACGTTCGCGAACAGTGCGAAAGGAATTTAACGCATACAACTGTGCGCTACATTTGACTAAGCTCGGTGCAATTCGTATGAATTCTTTGCGTCTTTGGGAACTAAATTACAACAGTTACGCGCAGAAAACCAATAATAATTTGGCATAAACAAACACATCTGGAAACATCAAAAATTATCTGGTGGAACGTGTATGCGGTTATCATTTTCGAGCATCTTACGAACTTCGAAACGGAGCGCAGCGCTGACCATAATAGAATTTAAGTAAGGAGTTATAGAAAAAATCTATTAAATACATAAAACCCTATGTTATACAAATAACTACAATAACACAAAAAAAATATATCGAATAAATAAGCATGGATCAAACAGCAATAAGTAACTTTAACCTAATGGTAAATTGCATAGGCGCAATACAAAATTTTGATGGTAGCGACCCCAATCATTTACCCGATTTCCTATCACAGATGGAAGCACTTTTACCTAGCATTAATGTATTTGATACCACTAATCAAAAACTACTTTTCGGTTATATTAAAAGCAAAGCGTTGAAATTAAGAATACAATACCTAGGAAAACCCGAGCTAGTGGTCACGGACAACGAACTCAATACCGTCACAATAAGAGAATTCTTAAAAGACAACCAGATAAATACGCACTTCACAACGCCTTATCTCAAAACTGGTAACGCAGATGTGGAAAGACTGCACTCCACACTTAACGAACATATTCGACTTTTCAACGCAGATTCAGAAAATAAAGACGATATCCAAGAAAAAGTTTTTAAAGCCATCACTTCATATAACAACTCTATCCATTCCACAACAAAACATAGACCTATAGACCTACTAAATAACATAATTTCAAAGGAAGATATAATACAGCTTTCTAAAACAATACACGAGGAAAAATAAAACAAATAAATAAAAGGAATGAAAAAGCTAGAAATAATAACGAGGAAGACTTTGCAAATGAATACGTTAATAATAATAGAGTAAGTAAATTGCAACCTAAATATAAGAAAGTCGATAACTTTGAAATAGAAGGAAATTATTTAAAATCCAAAGACAGCAAATTCCAAAACATTTATAAAACACAAGTTAAACGGAAATTAAAATTTCAGGACCAAAATTTCAGAATGATCAAAATCGTAATAATACTAATGGCAGTATCGACAATCAACACACTTCTACAGATTGATCCAATAGAGAGCCAAGCGTGATACGCAGAAATTCAGATAAGAATATTGGAAATAGTTAAAGACACTAATATAGTACTACATATAATAGACCCGAATAAAATATATGATATTGTTGACCAAATTCAGAAGAATATAGGACATATTGACGTTGACAATAAAGACATCCTAGAAACAGAAATCAAAACAATCAAATCTAAAATCATGTCAATAACTCCAACTATAAACCTGAGGAAGAAGAGGGGACTCAAAAACGTTGCAGGTAGCCTTTACAAATGGCTCTTCGGTCTCATGGACGATGACGACAGACAACAAATTTTAGAACACTTAAAAATAACAGAAGAAAATAGTCACAATTCCATAGCAAACCTAAATAAACAAGTTTTTATTAATACACATTTTAATGAGACGATATATATTTTGAAGAAGGCCGTTGAACAAGATAGGATTGAGGTAAAAAACGTTTTAGAGGAGGTGAAACAAAAACGCAGTGAAATTGTAAGAAGACTTTTATACACAGACCAAATGTTAAAACTAAAATTTATTGAAGACAAAATCAGTCAGATTCAGGACAATATTGCATCTGCAAAACATGGTATGGTTCATCCGGGAATCCTCACACCTCAGGAAATTGAGAATTACGAAATAGATTATTAGAAGCTAAAACTTATATGGATGGGGATAATGACTTACAAAGGCAATTCAATTATTTTAGCATTAAAAATCCCACGAAGCTACATCTCGACTGACTTACAACTAATTACTCCATTACCTAATAAAAAACACTTAGAAATAGATGAAAAGAACGAACATATTGTCACAATAAAAAATAAAATGTATGCTTATGAAGAAAATAAAATACTAAAAGAACTCAAAGAAAGTTCAAATTGCGTCAGTAAACAAAATTGTAAATTGAGATGGAACAATAAAACTATTATTGAAGAATTGGATAGCGAAACATTGTTAATAAAGAACGCGAGAAATATAAATGAGGCAAAACTGTGACAAGAGGAAGGCTGTATTAAACAGAAATTATCTTATCACCTTTTCAAACTGCAGCATTGAAATAAACAACGAAATTTTTCAAAATAAAAGAGACATTGTACACGAAAAATTCTCCTACCCTAATAATGATTTGAATGTGACATTCGAAAAGCAAATAACTTTCGAAGAAATTAAAATTAATCAAATAGAAAACATCAAACTCATCAAAGAGCTGAAATACCACAAGAACCTATCTTATGTTTTTAACGTAATGATGTTATTGATAATAATGATAACTATTTTTATATTATATGTTTGCATAAAGAGAGAAAAGAAACGGAAAAGTTAAGAAAATATGGATTTAAAAGTTGTAAACCCTAATCCAACAGGTTCAACAGGGACTGTTGAATCTGGGGTTGGTGGAGTCATGTATGGCCCACTCGCCCCAGCAAATCAGTAGAAAAGCATCAAGTTACAAGTTCGGTCTCACGGTATGTCACGTACGCTTCCAAGAGACCGAGCGTAGCAGCAAAAAGATCTTCTTGTTCGCTTCGCGAATGCAAAGTGCTGACACTGTATTTAAGCAGACCAAGTGCAGCAGCAATAAGATCTTCTTGTTTACTTTAAGAATTTTATGTACATTTTGTATGTTATCTATTTTATGTACATTAGCTGCATACATGTTGCTTAACATCTTTTGGGAAATAAAGTTCAGTCTTTGATCAGAATTCAACTACTCCACATCTTCATATACGAAGCTTAGGCTGTTAGACGACAATAGATTACAAACCGACCGAAAACCGTGTTAATCAATCTGGTCAATACACAAATAACACTAACACAATCGAACGACAAAGCTGGAATAATCCCAATCAATACCAAAATAATGAAAATTCTAGCCAATATAGAAGTAGTATTGTAGAAATAATGATGACAACATCCCTAGCCAGAATCGGAATAATAATACAAACAATTCGGCTCAATACAGAAATTACAATAATAATACAAACAATTCGGCTCAATATAGAAATTACAATAATAATACAAACAATTCGGCTCAATACAGAAATTACAATAATAATACAAACAATTCAGTTCAATACAGAAATTACAATAAGAATACAAACAACTCTGGTCGATACCGAAACAATAATAACACTAATCGCGACGGACAAAACAATAGCGGCGGTGGACAGTACAACCAACAACATGTAGAACCGATGAAAATAGGCAACGTTGAAAAAGATGTAAATTTTACCAACGAGCCTCGGGAACCACATTACCAATAGTTAAGCTAAATATAGAAGATTGCAAATTTAGCTGTCTTATAGAGACAGACTCAACCACGAGTACATATTATTAATAGGGGAATAGGTTCGGTTGTGGGCACACTTTAGTTTTTGGCTCATAACTTTTCACCAAGTTCATATTAATCGGACATATGGATATCTGTGGAAAGCTAAAGACCTTAGCTAACAAGTAATGCGAAAATAAACCTATTCCGTCAAATAAAAAAGGTTTTTTTTTTTTGATTTTGTAAAGTAGTAATTTTTAACGAAAATTTTTTTTTGGTTCGGTTGTGGGCACTCTTGGAAAATCTGCTGGAAACGGGGAAATATGAAGAAAAACCAACACGAATATAGTAAAATATTAAATTTTAATTATTTGAAGCAAATCAAAATAGAAAAGCAAACAAATAAAAAGTGAACCGTGCTGCACCGAACTTAGTGAAAAATAGGAAGAACAAAGCCGAGTTAATGGAAAGTGGCAAATAAAAGTATAACGTGACAAAAAAAAGGGAATTTGAAATAATAAATTTGATAGCAAAAACATATGAAAACAAAAATCGCAAAACACCCAACAACAAACATACAAACAAATAAGAAGTGATCAATACTGCAGTGAACCTAATAAAAAATAGGAAAAGCAAAGCAGTCTAGCTGAATAAATGGAAAACTGCAAAAAAGTGGAAATTTGAAAAAATTGGAAATTTCGAAATCTCAAATAAGGACACTGGACAGTGCAAAACCAAACACACATAAAGCAAGCTTCACAACCACTTCACGAATTTGAGGGAAACTAAGGTGAAAACACGACAAGCTTCAGCATGGCAGTGGCAGTTTGGCTGTAAGTCTGCGGAATCTTAAGCTTAAGTTTATTAAGTTTTCAAAATTAATGTTAAACTAGTAAACTAAATTACTTGAATTAAATTAATTAATACTTAGGTTAAAGAATATTTGTTAGAATTTAAGCGATAATAATATAAGGAATATTGTCACTAGTAATTTTAAGTAGTGATAATAAAAAAGGGGGAAATAAATAAAATAAAAAGGAGATAACACAAAGAAGAGATTGCGATACTCACGAGTCCCTCCAATCTATAAATATTCCTAACTCCGACATTTCCACGGGACCCTCCGGAGTAGAAGGACTTGAATTAAAGGCTTGTACAGCCATTTAAAAATGTTTACGAATATTTGTCACTAGTAATTTTAAGTAGTGATAATAAAAAAGGGGGAAATAAATAAAATAAAAAGGAGATAACACAAAGAAGAGATTGCGATACTCACGAGTCCCTCCAATCTATAAATATTCCTAACTCCGAGATTTCCACGGGACCCTCCGCAGTAGAAAGGACTTGACAAGGACATAATTGAAGGCTTATAACACGAGTTTAACTTTGCGATTCTGAACTCCAGACCCTCCAGAGTAAAAAAACATCTGATGTCCGACACTGAGAAAACAGGGCCGATCCACAGTGAGCAGGCAGAACCTGATAACAGTGTCGAGGCACAGTTAAAATAAAAAAAAAAAGATTGGGAAATTATAGGGGTGTCAAATCGCGGGGAACCAACTGAGAGGGATCTTAACGATAAAAAATTGGTCGAATTGGAAATGGCATTAGCGATTAGAAAATTCGCAAACGATTTTTAGGCAATAAGGTAATGAGAATAATAAAAATATAAATAAACTAAGAAACTAAAAGGGAAAAGAAATACATATTTTTCTTATTTTCAAACAGAACGTTTGTTATTAGTAGTATTAAAGTATTAAAATTAACATGCTGTAAGCACAACGGACTTTCTTTTTGCTAACATAAGGAAATATTGTTTTTAAAAAAATAAAATATTTTGTAGGTGAAAAAGCAAGTAGTGTTAGGGTCGGACACGACGAAAATTTCTTTCCTATAAATTTCATACGAACGAAAATGGACGCTCAAGCCTTGCAAGTTGTTTTGAATGCTACTCTCCGAGCGGCTGTGGAACAAACTAAGCCGAGCTTTCAGGCCACGGTAGAGGATTTGACGCAGAGACTTAGTTCTTTGGAAGCGTCACCCGCTGTGGTCGAGTATAGTGCAGTGACTATTGATCCTGCAGTGAGGTGTGATGAATCACTCGAGGTGGTTAAGTCACTGCCTGAATTGGATGGCAACCAGGCTCGGTATGTTTCTTGGAGGCGGGCCGCATTCACTGCCTACAAACTATTTCAGGATTATGAGGGAAGCTCTAGGCACTACCAAGCGGTAGCTATCATGCGGAATAAGATCATCGGACAGGCCGACTTGGTGTTATCATCGTTCAACACCGTACTCAACTTCAGGGCCATAATAGCTAGACTTGACTTTACATACGCCGACAAGAAACCGATTTATTTAATTGAACAGGATATGGCAATCCTTAGACAGGGCATAATGTCAATTGTTCAATTCTATGATGAGGTGGAGAAAAAACTGACGCTCCTGATCAACAAAACGATAATGGCAAATGAAGGTAACGCAGAACTCATAAGGTCGCTGAGTCAGAAATATAGACAAGATGCGCTCCGGACTTTCATATCCGGACTCCACAAGCCGTTGTGTGACATACTATTTTCATCCAGGCGCACGGATATGCCGTCGGCCCTAGCACTTGCGCAAGAATTAGAGTCCAATCATCAGCGTATAAGTTTTGCTAACTCATTTGCTTTACACAACGAGCGTCAGTACCAATACAATTCCCCACATTATTCCCCCGAACACAAATAGAAACAGACCTACCCCAATGGAGATCGATCCCTCAACATCCCGCTTTGTACTGAACAGACCAGCGCCACCGGCACCCTACAGACAGCCTGCTTCTAACCAATTACCGCACGGACCATTCCAACGTAAACCGGTAATGGGCTCAAGCAGACATATTCCTAATGTGAATCCCAATGGACCAGGCTTGGACCTAGCAACATTTAGCCCTGGAACCAGGCCGGATAAAAGGCAGCGGAGTTCGGGCAAGCAGCCTTTGCCAAAGTTGCAGAGAATCAACCACCTAACGCAGCACCCTGGACCCGAAGAAGAGGATTGTAGCGACACGTGGTAACACCGTACATCACAACCAAATGTAATGACAAGTGGCAACACGGTACCTTAACCAAATGTCATGTAAAGCAATTATGTAAAACTGAATAACTGAATAGATTAAAACTAGCACTTTGGACTTACATGGCGGCCGTGACGGTCGAGCCATACATTTTCTCGAGGTAAAAAAAAAGAAAAGAAAATGAATATATGAAAGGGTTTGTTTGGGGTTGGTGTGAAAACCAGTTCTTCTCTACCCCCGGGTTTCACTTTATTAACAACGCATTGTTTGCATTGTTTTACAAATTTTGCAATATCTCGCGTCATATTGTTCCAGTAGTATTTTGTTCTAATTTTAGCGTATAATTTTTTCGTTCGTAGTGAAGTCATACTCCGCGAGTTCAAGTCTTATTCTTGAAAGTTTTGAAGAAGGATCTTTCATATTAAAGAGATAAACTAGAGGCCTGTGGTCAGATCGAACAGTGAAGTTCGTACCATACACATATAGTCGGAATTGTTTTATGGCAAAGTAAATGGCTAGTAGTTCTAACTCAGCTTTATTAAACGATTTTGAAGCGAAGCAGATTGGTAGATCGTTACCATTGTATTATTGACTCAATATTGCGCCACATCCGATTTTAGATGCATCTACTGTAATTATAAAATGATTATTAAAATCAAGGTTTTGAAGTAGTCTTGGGGAGGATAAGGCTAATTTCAGTTTTTCAAACGATGTGTCGCATTCGTTATCCCAAATGAACTCTACGTTTTTTCTACTTAAGCTGTTTAATGGTGCTGCCATTGACGCAAAATTGGAAATAAATCTACGATAGTAGTTTGCAAACGCTACAAAACGTTTAGCAGAATCTTTATCAGTTGGCTTTGGGTAGTTCCGAATGACGCTTATTTTTGAATCGTCTGGTAACAGCCCATTCGCCGTACACTTATGGCCTAAAAATGTTACTTCTGATTGAAGAAAGCTACACTTAATTGGATTTAGTTTAAGACTAAATTTTCTGCATGTATTGAAAACGGTTGATAAATTCTTGAGGTGATGAGTTTCGCTACTGCCGATGACAGCTATAAGCGGTAATGATAAGTAGTAGTAGTGCCAGTGTGAGCGCAACGGCTTGCTTTTATAAGTTAAAAAGGTTAACCTACATATATAATATATACATATATATATTTAAAAAGTTGACATATATAGTAACTACGACTGGTTGAGCGCACGCGCAATTTTAGCAGCGAAAAATATTGACGTTAACGACTTGAATTGGACGATTCAAAATGAAATTCCGGGAGAATTGCGCACATATAAATCAATCGATCGTGTTGAAAACGAAGACGAAGTTGTTAACTATCCAATAGAGTTTATAAATTCTTTAGATTTGCCTGGCATGCCGCCTCATCATTTGCGCCTTAAAGTGGGATCTGCTATAATTATGCTACGCAATCTTCATGCCCCAAAACTATGCAATGGGACCCGGCTGTCAGTAACAAAACTAATGAATAATATGATAGTTGCAAAAATTCTGAAAGGGCCATTCAAGGGAGAAGAATGTTTAATCCCACGCATTGCTTTGACTTCCACAGATTTGCCGTTTCAATTTAAACGCATACAGTTTCCAGTGAAACTTGCTTTTGCGATGACTATTAATAAGTCACAAGGGCAGTCGCTGGAAGTGTGCGGCATAAATTTAGAAATGCCATGTTTTTCACACGGCCAGTTATATGTGGCGTGTTCCCGAGTTGGGAAACCAACATCACTTTTTTTATAAACGCTGCAGACCAAAAAACAAAAAATATTGTGTACCATGCAGCCTTACATTAAATATAATGTAATGAGCACTGGGATGGATTTAAGTCCTTTTGATATAAACAACTGTGTAAACTTTTAAGACAAACTTTATTTGCGTGTTCTAACAATGGCGTCACAAGTAAAAGTAAAGGTAAAACGTAAAGGTAAAGGACCAGCATGAACTTAGCTGCAAGCCCGAGTTGCCACACTGCTTGACAAGCCCAACCACAACAGGGTTGCATTCACCATGGCACCACCTCCACCAATACACTACAACTCGGCCTAACCTGACATTCAATCGACCTCGATTGCTTTTACAATGAATCTTCTTCTAGCTTATCATCTAAAAATTCATAATCTGTACATTCATCACTTAAATTATCACCATCTGTGTTGCCTTCTGAGTCCGTTTCAACTGGCCTACCTCGAGGTTCCAACCATTTCTTCATTCTAGACGAATCAATTACATTGTCATATGGCATCTGAGTAACCTGACAATTTTCAACATCCGTAACAACATAACGATCATGACCTAATTGCTTACGAACTACATAAGGGCCTCTGTACTTCTGAATTAGCTTCTTATTCTTCCCTACCGTAGTGTCTACATTTTTAACCACAACTAAATCTCCTGGTTCAAATTGTTTCGCTGGCCTATGGCTCCTCTCGTAATATTTCTGATTGTACAACTGAGACTTCTGTATTGCAAGCTCTGCCTGCTCCCTTATTTCGGACAAATTAACTTCTTCTCTTGAATACACATCATGCAAATACTCCGTCAATTCATCAACTACTTTGCCGCGCTGCTCAACGCCAAAAAGCAGCTTACTAGGGGTCGTCTTTGTGGCACAGTGTACAGTATTATTCATTGCAAACTCGACATCCGTCAGTTTCTGTTTCCAATCTACATGGTTTATAGGGTCAGTCGTTTTGGCCAATATTGCTTTCAACACCCGATTCACCCTCTCAACCTGACCATTCGACTGTGGCGAAGCTACCGCATTCAAAACATGTACAATGTTATTGTTCCCGCAAAAATTCCTAAACTCCGATGACGTAAAAGCTGTGCCCCGATCATCTATGATTCTTCTGGGACGACTGTATTCAACAAAATATCTCTTCAACGCACAAATCGATTCTTTCGCACTACTATTCGTAGCATACATTTTGACAAATTTTGTGAAAGCATCAATCACCACAAACACATGTTTATGCTTTGAGTTCACACTCTCCAATGGCCCGAAATGGTCAATGTGCACTGTATCGAACGGTTCTGGCTTCTTTGGAATACTATATATATTACGCTCATTGCTTCTAGGCGACGTCGAATAATAAATGCACTTCAAACAATTTCTGATGAACACATTCAGCTTTTCGCGCATACGGGGAAACCAATAATGCTTCCGAATCTGATTTGCACATTTCTCAATACCCAAATGACCATATTTCTCATGTATCAATCGCATAATGTTCTCTTCCATCTCACCCGGCACATACAACTGTCGATTCTGACCACTGACACGAAAGACTAACCCATTCTCCAACTCATATCCTGGCACTTCCCCTTGCTCTAATTCTTCCCGCAGTTTATGAATCACAGGATCACGCGTCTGTATAATCTGAATGTTCAAATCAACCTCATTCTCCTCAATACTACACACAGCTGACAACCGGCTCAATGCATCAACATGCTGCATCTGTTCACCCTTTCGGTGTCGAACTGAAAAATCAAACCCGGCGAGACCCAATGTCCATCTGGCAATTCTTGGATTAATTGTTTTCTTCTCCAATGTCAAGACCAAAGAGTTGCAATCAGTCACAACTACAAACGGAATTCCATCCAACATAGTCCGGAATCTTTCCAATGCATTCACAATTGCCAATGTTTCCAACTCAAAGCTATGATAACGCGACTCCGGATCCGTCGTTGTTTTCGAATAAAATGCCACTGGGTGAAACCTGCCGTCATCTTGCTTCTGTAACAGTATAGCACCATACCCTCGCGAACTTGCATCCGTATGCAACTCTGTCTCCCGCCCTGAATCAAAGACACACAGTACAGGGGGCTCAGTCAATTTAGATTTCAAGGTCTCAAACGCATTCCTACACTCTTCTGTCCATTCAAACTTTACACCTTTTCGCGTCAAATAACTCAATGGGCGCGCAATCTGAGAAAAATTATACACAAATCGTCTAAAATATGAAAAAAGACCCACCGCCCTCTGCACCTCCTTTATGTTGGTAGGTACTGCGTAATTCTTTATCGCTACCAAATGATCTTCATTCGGACGAATCCCCCGTTCACTCACACAGTAGCCTAAATACTTCAATTCTCTATATGCAAATTTGCACTTCTTCAGATTCAAGCACAATCCAGCCCCTGACAATAATTTCAAAACTTCTGCCAAAACCACATAATGTTCCTCAATAGTCTTCGTGGCAATGTTAATATCATCTAAATACACCACAATCCTCTTCGCATCAATCAACGGCCGCAACACTAAATTAATAAACCGCTGGAACACTGGTGGAGCATTAGTCAAACCAAATGGCATAAACCGATACTCATACTGTCCCATCGGAGTCACAAACGCAGTTATCGGTATCGATTCCTCATGCATCGGCACCTGGTGAAACCCATTCCTCAAGTCCAACGTACTGAAGAAACTCTTCCCACCCAAATATTCAATACAATCCTCAACTAACGGCAACGGATAATGATCTCTGACAGTCAACTTATTCAACGCCCGATAGTCAACACACATTCTCAATTCACCGTTCTTCTTCCGCACTAACACAATCGGAGACGCGTATGGAGACGCACTTGGCTGAATAATGCCCTGAGCCAACAAATCATCAATTGTCTTCTGTACTTCTGTCTTTTCCCTATATGACAACCGGCGCGGACCACTGTACACCGGCGCATCACTCTTCAACTGAATTTTCATGCAATAGCCACTCAACTTCCCCCCCTTGTTCTTCATTTTCAAATAGTTCTCAAAAACAACTGATTTCAAAGCATCTGCATCTGTTATAGACAAGTTTTCGTCCACATCAATTAGATCACCAATTTCATCCATCTCAGTTGCACCTACCATCAATATTACTTCATCATACAAATTCAAGTCTTCTGTTCCAACTAAATTTACAACTCCGATACACGACTCAAGTCGAGTTTCACACAAATTTGAATCACCAATTACATTTACCTCTGCATTAACTGAATTAATTTCTGACTTGCCACACTTATCATCTGATTTCAATAACTTAACTCTGTTTGGAACCTCTGTTATCTTAACTACTGGACTCTTTAATAAATTAAACAACTTAAGTGCACTGATATTCAACGGAACTTCATTTTTATTGGCATTATTAATCTCCAGCAGAGTACGTCTACTATATCTCACTGTGTCCATTTGGCACAGGCTTATATTCATTGCCTTAAGTAAATCGCGTCCAAAAAGTAGGGGCACCACTGCCTCTTCATCTGGCAAAACAAACAAATTATGGTCAAATTTACGGTTATCAAACACAATTTTACAAGTCACAAGGCCGTACGTACTTAAATTCATATTTCCCATCCCCCGATACTCTGTCACAGTCAATTCACCCGTCACTTCAAATGGCACAAGAGAACGCTTCACGAAACTAGTCGGACTGCCATTATCAAATAAAGCAAAACACGGAATTAATTCAGTGCACTTATTCTGTTTCAAAAAGGCAACACTTACAAGATTTCGGTGTTTCAGCTGTCGGGCTAAACGTCGGACCTCCTCTACCTCCGTCAATGGCGTCCCTGCCTCCCACTCCTCGACCTCTGCTACTGGCTGCTGTTGTTTCGGTACGGCTGGCATCCGTGTTTGCGTCTGGTTTAGTGTTGTATTCTGCATCCGACTACGACGTGGGCACTGCTGGCGCATGTGGCCTACTTCATGGCATATGAAACACGAGTTCGGTGGGCGTCGCGGGGCCCCGCACGCACTTTGATAGTGCCCATATTGAAAACAGTTGTAACACCTGACGGCCGACAAATCCGTGACTTTTGCAGCTGTGTTAGCAACTGGCACTGTTGTATACGACCTCGGCCTAGGCACGGCACCCGACATGACACTGATCTTCGGCACAACCACTGGCGCAGCTGCCCGACGCTTCTTCTCGTAACGCTCCATCAACCCCTTCAATTCACGCAAGGAAGTGGCACTGTACAGCATCGAAACCATATTCGTATCGTCGTTAAGCCCCTCGATGATAATGTCGATTAGGTCCGTTTCTGACACATCGGCGCGGCTGGCAATGTACTGCATCTCAACAATATATTGTCGTGGTGTTTCGTCTGGTCTCAGGACACGGGCACGTAACTGTTGCAGCACATCTCGAACCGTGAATATACGACGGTATTCAGTCATCAAAGCCATCCTTAGCTCACCATAGCTGCGAACACGAGTTATGTCCGCGAACCGCTTCGCTTGCCCAGTTATCAGATGTCGTGCGGCAACCAGCTGGTCTCGCTCACTGTACTGGAAACTCTCGAACACATTCTCCAAGTCGGCCAACCATTTGCTAACGTCCTGCAACTCCGAACCATCAAATTTGCTCATCATCGCGTCCAGTACACCCAGGTCGATTCTACGACTCTCGAACTCGTTCAACTCACGCTGCAGCTGGACAAGCTCACGTTTCTTGCGCATGATCGCCAACTGCCGATCTAACTCAGCCTCTTCAGCCTCAGTACTGGTCACATTCACCACACTCCCTGCATCAACTGTATCATCTTCTGTATCTGGCACATTCATGGGTCGCTCCCTCTGGCTGGCCCCTGGCATCTGTCGTCTAGTCGTCTGCACACTCTGGCTGGCATCTGGCATCTGTTGATTCAGCGGAACATCAGGCTCGCTATCCGCTCTGGCCGCTCTTCCGCTACCTCCGACACGACCTGCTACCGCTTGTTCATACACTGTCCGCACCTGAACCATCGTGGCGTCTTCCTCGAATTCAGCTCCCGCAGCCCGTAGTGCAGCAATAACCGCATTGCGCGTTAATTTGTTCGCCATTGAACCACAATAACTTTAGAACTTAGATAGAAAAAAAATTCCTGCTCGAACCCCACACTTGACGTTGTAATGAGCACTGGGATGGATTTAAGTCCTTTTGATATAAACAACTGTGTAAACTTTTAAGACAAACTTTATTTGCGTGTTCTAACAATGGCGTCACAAGTAAAAGTAAAGGTAAAACGTAAAGGTAAAGGACCAGCATGAACTTAGCTGCAAGCCCGAGTTGCCACACTGCTTGACAAGCCCAACCACAACAGGGTTGCATTCACCATGGCACCACCTCCACCAATACACTACAATAACCTATGTTTAATTGTTTTCATTTTTGTTTTATTGTTTTTTTTTTAACTAAAATTCAATGAAATTAAACGGGACGAAGTCCGTCGGGTCAGCTAGTACATATATATACATCATTATATTTGTTATACTACATATACATACATACTAAATTTAATGTCAACCCAACAAACACTGAACAAAAAAATCTCAAACCTTTGAGAAACCCTTTGATATCAAATTGTTTTCCAGCATTATTTCAATTTCAAAATGAATATTTTCTCAAACGTTTCTCAAATGTTTGCTATCAACTTGAGAACGACTTGAGACGAGTTGAGAAAAAATCAACATTTACCACGTTTGATAATTTTGTGATTCTCAATTTGCTATTCATTTGAAATGAAAGGCTTTCTCAAATTGATATTCACTATTGCCAACAATTTGAGATTACTTACATTCTCAAGCTAATTTTCAGTAATGGTATGGCAGCACTAAAATCGAATTTACGAAAACGTCAAGATGGCAGCAATGTTTTGCAAAACATATGTTTTTCTAATTTTGCGCGTTGTGGAAAAGTTAAAAGTGATTTTCACGAAAAGTTGCAGTGGTTGGCGAAAAGGAAAAGCGAAAAAGGAATTAAAAATATAAAGGGAAGTATGAGTGCATAAAAAAAAATTAAAAGTGAGGTAAAGCAGATTATGGATCTGCTATCAAAGCGCCCGGAAAGTAGCTTGCCGGCGTGCCTTGAAAATTCTATGGATAATTCTGTGGATAATGCCTTGGTAACAGGCCCTTCCACTTCGAGCGCTTCCAGTGGTGGTGGTGTTGATGGTGGTGTTGAAAACGACGATTCTGATTATTCAGATTCTGAATTAGAAAATGACAAAAGAAATGACAATAGAAACGAACTTGCAGCGTGGGCTGTTGCATTTAACGTTTCAACCGCTGCGACAAACGACCTTTTACGAATACTGCAAAAGCATGTTGAAGGGCTTCCAAAAGATTCCAGATCATTAAAATCCACTCCTAAGACTCCGCCAGTTGAAAAAATGGGTCTAGGTGAATATATTCACTACGGTGTTAAGGACTGCCTCTTCCACTAGCCAAAAGCTCTAATTTACAGACTTGGCCAATTTTAATTAATGTAAATGATGAACCCGATGTCATGGTTGTAGGTGCTTATTGCGGTAACAGTAAGCCATTGTGTCCAAATATTTACTTAGAAAGATTTGTAGATGAGCTTCTGGAATTATTAGAAAACGGTTTAGACTTCAATGGCAAGTACTACTCTGTTCATTGCCGATCATTCATTTGCGATGCTCCAGCAAGATCATATATTTTAGGTGTTAAAGGACACACAGGCTTTTCTAGCTGTATTAAATGTAGCCAGAAAGGGGATGATCGCTGGGTCATAGGATGATTTTTAGAAGTGAGACCCATAGTATTAGGACTGACTCTGATTTCCGCTCGCGGTCAGATGTAAATCATCATAAATTGTTGGAGCCAACAGCGATAGTTATAACTATACGTGCATACAACTATATATGCACACAAGAACGAAGAAATTACACAGAGAACAATTAATCCTAAAAACAAAACAACAAGGAAAATCTCAAATAGAAAACTGAAGCAAATACTATAAACTTTGGACTTACATGGCGTCTTTTCCTTTTCCTTTGGAAAGGAGGTGTAGCGACACGTGGTAACACCGTACATCACAACCAAATGTAATGACACGTGGTAATACGGTACCTTAACCAAATGTCATGTAAAGCAACTATGTAAAACTGAATAACTGAATAGAATAAAACTTGCACTTTGGACTTACAGGATGCCTCGAGCGAAACCTACCTCGAGTACGACGAATTCTACGATGACTCTGTCAGGGTTCCCGAAGGTGTGGACAGGGATACGGAGGACACTCCCGAGGTGATGGAAGAGGTGCATTTTTAGGGGAGAATCCCTCCTCCCTTACATCTGTAGGACGTAAGGACTGTAGATTGATACCGGGGCGTCTAAGAATTATGTAAAAAATTTAGGCCTATTAAAATCAGTGAAACCCATCAAAACCCCATTTTTAGTTAAATCAATACACGGAGAAACCGAAGTTTCCTCAGAATGCTGGATAAATGTCGTGAAAAAGTCTCTCGTAGTGTGTGTGTGTGTAAGTGTAGGTGATCTATTATTGTTGGCGGACCTCGCCTCAATAGGATGGCTATGTTGGAGCCTCAGTGAGCAGTGAAAGCGAAACACACAAGTTGTCTCTTAAGTCAAAGCTGATTTTATTTTCGAAAAACAAGGTCTTATATACTAAAAATATAACTGTTATACTACTGAGCATTCCCAATGCTCCGCCCTCTATTTCCAATCCATTCGTAGCGTACCAATCACAGCGCGGGTCAGATCCGACGACGCGGCGCGTTGACCTGCGGTAGGTCGGGTCGAGTTGCATGCGCGATCGCTGCAAGTGCCCACCATGATTTCGCGAACTCTCTCCTCAACCGAAGAACATTATGCCACAAATGAGAGAGAGCTGCTGGCAATCGTGTGGGCTCTGCAGAAATTAAGGAATTACCTGTATGGTGTCAGAGAACTAAACATCTTTACAGACCACCAACCTCTGACGTTCGCCATCTCGGACAAGAATCCGAACTCCAAGATTAAAAGGTGGAAAGCGTTTATAGAGGAATTCTCTCCCAAATTCCACTACAAACCCGGTAGAGAGAATTATGTTGCGGACGCCCTGTCAAGACAATATCTCAATGCTCTAGACGATGCTCTGGACGAGATTCCCACGGTGCATAGCGAGGAGTCATCAACTGAGGTGATACAGACGGTCGTGAATCCCGTCAACTGTTTTAGAAACCAGTTGATTCTGCAGGAAGGACTAACACCTTCGCGAACTATGACGATCTTGTTTAAATCGCGATCAAGACATACTATTGTTTTCCACACCATAGACGATGTATTAAATGCCATCAAACAGTGCGTAAACCCGAACGTGGTGAACGCACTGCTTTGCGATCCCCCCGTCTTAGCAAAAATCCAGAACGAACTGAAATGCTCCTTCCCATCAGTAAAATGTGTACGAGCCCCAAGGCAGGTGGTGGACGTTTTTAATAACGAAGATCAGAGGGAAATCTTGGAGACGGAGCATAATCGAGCGCATCGATCCGCACGAGAAAATGTGCAGCAGGTGCTGCGTGACTACTATTTCCCGAAAATGCGTCAAATGCTAAAGGAAATAGTGTCAAGCTGTAAGGTGTGCCTCGAGGCAAAGTATCAAAGGCATCCTCCAAAACCGGAGGTGGGGGAGACACCAATACCCACGCGTCCGGGGCAGACCCTACACGTGGACATTTACTCTACAGCCGGACAGTATTTCTTGACCTCGATAGATAAGTTCTCGAAGTTCGCCATCGTGGTTCCGCTTAAAACCCGAGCAACAGTAGACATAAAGGAGCCACTGTTAGAGACACTTAATATTTACAAGGATACTGAAACAATAGTATGCGATAACGAACGATCACTGAACTCGGCGACAATTAAGAACATGTTAAGGGACCATTTCGGTATCAAAATGTTCACGACACCCCCATTCCACAGTACGACGAACGGCCAGGTGGAGCGATTTCATAGCACCCTTACTGAAATTGCTCTCTGTACTAAATTGCAACAAAACATTGAAAACGTAATAGAGCTGGTCAAACTGGCAACCATTAAATACAATAGGACGGTTCATTCCGTCACAGGATATAGACCCATTGACGTGATGCAGGCGATACCCACGACTCTCGCAGCAGAGATTTCCCAAAAATTAACACAGGCCCAGAATAGTAGTAGGGACGTGCAGAATAGAAAGAGGCAGACTAGAATGTTTAGACCAGGGGAAGAGGTGTTCGTAAGGACGAACAAAAGGATAGGTAATAAATTTACGAAACTCTTCATAAGGGGCATTGTGCAGGAAGACCTGGGAACAACGGTCTTGATAAACGGCAGGAGAGTCCACAAGAGTAACTTGAGATAACTCTTTTCAGGTCCCTCGTTTGGTTGATCGGTCCAGTTGACGCCGCCATAGTAGATTGCTCCCAGTCGCACTATATCCCAATATCAGATGGCCGAGTAGCAATTTACCTGGAGTATGGCTTCCTCACTCACATGACAAATTTGACGGACTATGAGGCAATGAGAAGCGAAACAGGGGAATTAATATCCTACTTCCCCCAGTCCCACATGAGGAAGCTACTGCAGCTCGACCTGGAGCAGATAGAGCGCCTTACCAACACCCTCAAGATCCACCATCGCCACAGCCGCAGCCTGAACTTTTTGGGCACTGCACTCAAAGTCATCGCTGGCACTCCGGATTTTGACGATTTTAACGATATTCAACAGAAGCAAGGACAACTGATTGCCTCAAATGAACGACAGATAACAATCAATAGCCAACTACAAGACCAAATCAGTAATCTAACTAACACAGTTAACAAGCTAGTAAAAAACACGCGACAGTCAGGAATAGATACCGGTAACCTTTTTTCTATATTGAGTAGCAGGAATAGGGCAATAATAACTCAGCTCAATGATGTCATATTAACTGTGGCATTGGGCAAGCTCGCGGTAATAAACCCTCAATTTTAGATAACAGAGATGTCGAAAGTGTGCTGAGGGAGGATAAACATTCGGAGGTTAGCGTAAGCGAGGTTGTGAGTAATTCGAAGCTAAAGATTTTGCAGAATAACGAAATTATTCTATTCATTGTAAAATATCCCATAGTAGAGTCAATATGTAATAAAACTGTTATACTTCCCGTTAGTCATTATCAACAAAACACCTTTGTATGAAACTAATGTAACCGCTAAATGTAATAATAGATTTAAACCAGAAAAAAAATTGTAAATCAGCTTTAAAAGTAACTTTTTGCGAATTAATGAAAGACACTGATGCCCCATGCCTGATGCAGCTACTCAATCACTACGCGGCAACATGCAAGACGACAACGGCACACAGTCAACACTCAGTGACAGCTGTCGCGGAAGGTGCAGTGGTAATTGATGATTAAAAAGATAAACCTCCAACAAGATTTAATGGCACCTTTCTTGTCCTGTTCGACGAAGAGGTACGGATCAACAACACCCTCCATCAGAATCCAAAGCGAATGAGCCGCCTTGAGCCGCTGACACCGCTAGCCCACAGCCTAAATCTCACCGAGCATAGGGAAGTCTTGTCCCTACCCTTTCTCCACCGACTTAACTTGAGGAACCTAGAACATATCGAGACAATGAAGAAGGAAATTCGCGTAAGTCAGTCGCAATTAGTCACCACATTGGCCGTCCTTGCAGGCGCCATTATAGCAACACTCGTGATCATGGAACTGGCGAGGCATCTCATCAAGAATTGTAATGAACAAGTCACGAGCACTGTGGATTGTGGGACTAACAATAGCGAATGGAGTAGATTAACGCTATGAATGCAACTCTGCAACACTCGAGCGCGTTGCCAATGCGAATCTATTACCGGCAACAAAGGCGAAATAAAAGCACGCGACAGGAAGCAGGACGATCTTTTTGGTTTTGGCTGCGGAGTAGTGAGTGTGGACGGACGATAGCTGAGAAAATCGGGGCGGACGTGCAGTAGCTGTAGGAAGCAGCGTGGTACAGCATCGGCAGTGGGAAAACCTTGCCCCATAACGATACCGAAAGAGGAAGGCGAGAACCGGCCATCACCTGGAGCGGGTGCTGCGCAAAGCTAGCGCGAAGCCCACCGGCAACCCCGAGGGTGGCTCACTTTGCATCCATCAGCACCAGCCTCGGTCACCACGCGTGCACCCAGTCACCAACAGGCTCAACCGTCCACTACCCTGCTGCCACCCACTCTTTCCCGCACAGCTGCGCGGAGGTGCAGGCGCGGCGTGCTACTGCATACCACCGGTGGAGCCCTAGAGGTATTACCTGGCACGGCAACTAGGCGCAAGGGCAATACGACGGAACACTTCGCGATCACCATTGCGCCGGACTAGAGCGCCCAACAAGCATCGGCGGGCGGGTGTCGCCAGGCAATTGGAGCGGCTGTCCGGACCCTGATTGCCTCATCCGCAGCAGCTCAGCAAGTCGCCCAGGAAACCACCAGCACTGGCAACGAGCGACGCCGCCATTTTGGCGCCATGATCACAAACCCAAAGCCAAAGTGCGGTCAACTGTAATGGCGGTCGCCGCCAAAAACTGGGCACGCGAATGAAGAAGACTACAGCGACAACGTAAGGGACAGCGAGTAGAACCGAGTGCAACACGAATGACGGCCGCGTGGGAACCGCACCAACTTGTTTTTTTTATTGATAATTAAGGGGAGGAAGAGCATTGGCTCGATTTGTGAAAAGGGGAATGGGTAACAACAACCAGGTATCGCCCGGGGTAAAGTATGCTACAATCACCTTAATGCCGGTTAACCCTGCACAGGCTATATTATTTGTATGTTCATTTTCCAGTGCGGCGATTCACGGGGAAGGCCTTCTGCGTTGGATTTGCTGAATACACGTGAGTTAACAACTTTTGATGTTAGTATGTATAATGTGGTCTTGAGGGGTTCTCCAAGGCATATATCATTGGGCGTGAGTGCATACCGTTTTAGAGGGGGTATCTTCGAGTTGCATGCCTACCGCGAGGGGTGATTGTAACGCGTGTGTTGGCAACCGAGGTATTAACGAACCCAGACGGTTTGTGTATTGCATAAAAGATTTCTATCTTAATCCGGTGTGGGTAGTATTTAAGATCCATATAATTGAATTTTCGGTTCTAGTATTAAATCTCATTATAATGTAAACAAGCGTTGTTTTTTCGGAGGTATGGGAGGGTTCAACTAGTGGAGATGGGGATCCGGGTAAATTCGGTGAACAGGATCCAAGGAAGGGAGGGTAGAGAAGCGCGATTGCCTACAACAGCTTAGGGCTCCGCAGCGGGAGACACCACGTTTTCTGTCAGTGAGATCCAGAGTCGGAATGCCGCCCCTTCGATTAGGTGATGCCTTCCAAGGCACGTCCAGCGGTCACCCCACGAGTATAAATGTTTTTTGTTTTGTTGCGTAAGGTGTACTAATTAGACGAAGAAAAAAAAGGGACTCTATAAAATAGGTAATGTAGGAAAGCTCGAGAGCAGGTCACTAACCCTCCCAACCGACTCCCCAGCTAGCCAATTATGGGTCCCATAGACCTGCTGCTCGAGGCTTGCCACCCTGGCCTGAGTACTACACTCGCCCCGTTTAGTAAGGTAGACAGTATCAATGCCAGCTTCATCAGTTTAATTCGGATTCAATTCGATTTCGAAAAAGAATAGAATATAATCATTACAGAATAAACGCGCAAATAACCTTCGATTGATGCTGCAAAAAGTCGAGGACGACTTATCTTTAAGGGGGGGAGTAGTTAGCACCAGCGCTGTCCGCCACTGCTCCAAACCGACAACGTCAGCAGTTGCCACCAGCGGAGTTGGTGACTGCTTGAGTTCGCCAACGTCAGCAGTTTGAGCCAGCGTGGGACTACTTGGCTGAGCCGAAACTCGATCCCTTCGTCCGGCTGCAACTGCAGCTGCAGCGCATACCAAGAATAACAACAACAGCTACGGCCACCCATCCCGGCTGCAACAGCAGCGCGTAAAAACAACAACAACAAGCTACGGCCAGCCATCGGGAGTGCAACTCCGCTGAAACCGCTCCGAAACTTTGTCAATTTATTATTAAATATAAAACTTACATAGTACGGAAACATTGTCAATTTATAAAATTTATTAAAACAATGTGCACAGCACAGGAACTTTAACAATCGTTTTAACTTATACACCCAAAGAGTTCGTTCGCCTACTACGAAGTCTTGATGAGATTTGTAATTGGAAGGCAACTGAATTTAGACAATTTTTACTCTACACAGGCTTATTAGTTTTGGAAGACAACGTTGATGATGACTTCTATTACGAATTTTTGCTGTTACATTGCGCTTGCAGATTATTATCTTGTCCAAAAAATGTAGAAGCCAACATACCAAATGCTGAGCTTTTACTAAAATTATTTGTTGAATATGTTCCAATAATTTTTGGGAAGGATAGCGTATCATATAATATCCATGGATTATTACATTTATGTGACAATGCAAAAGAATTTGGAGCACTTATGAATTTCGCAGCATACGACTTTGAAAATCATTTGCAGGCAATAAAAAGAAACGTACGTAAGGCAACTCAAATTTTGCAGCAACTTTACAATATTAACGAGCATACAAACTTCATAAAAGATTTTAAGTCGGTGGGTTTTCAAGAGAAGAACTCAAAAATCCAAAGCTATTATTCAAATAATTACATTTTTAGCACAAAAACTCCAGATAATTTCTGTTGTATTGCTATTAGTACCACATTTTTTTATTTAAATTCTTTTTTCCATTTAGAAATCATACTAAATCAAAATTTGAAAATAATGGAAGTTTTAGCAACCCAAATGGTATTAATAGAGAAACTGGCGAAGCATGACAGTACGGTATCGTTTCTTACTTCCAATTTTCCCGTAACCTCAGAAGAGGCCGTGAAGGAGCTCGATGGAAGCATAAGTGATGTAAATAAAGATCTTTATGTAAGTATCTATTAGCAATACAACAATCATAATTACTTTGAATCTTTTAAATTGTAAGTTAACACACCTGCGCCGCTACGCGCACTTACTAAAGCGCTGACGTTGCGTCTACTAAACGCAACCTGATCCTCGCGCACTGGACAAATCGCATCCGGACAAATCGCTGCCAGTGCACATCGTCGCAGTCACGTTGCACCAACACCGTGGGAAGCGCTGCGTCAGCGTTAGGCTAAGTTTTAAGCTACCTAGTGATAAGCTTTAGTGCTAAGTAATTAGGAGTTAAGCAGGCATTCTTAGTTTGGAGTTGACCGAGTGAACAAGTGTGCCGTTGAATAGAATAATTGTGGTGTTGGAGAATAAAATCATCTTAAAGAAAAAGAGGTTCGTTTTATTCACCGGTGCGAGGAGCTCCTCGAGGGAGTTCCTCGCACTCATTTTTTTAGTGAACTTTCCCGCAAGTTCATAACTGGCGCCCGAGCAGGGACCTGCATGAAATGCGGGTACCCTTGGATGGCCCTTCGGGGAACCTAATGGAAAATTCTGGTGAAGCCTTGTTGGGCCTTGTGATCAGTGATTTGCTTTTAACGGCAATTTTTGTGGCCGGCCGGTGAACAGTGAAATTTGTGGAAGAGCATATCTGCAATGTGGTGACACAGTGAAAATAATGTGAATAATAATAGTGTGAAGAAATACTTCTTAATCCTGCGATTTCTACGGGACCCTCCAGGATATAATAGAAAAAGGAGCACTGCGACCCCGTAGCCCCTCAGTCTCCAGATAAATTCGTGCGAAATGCCTCTGGGAGAATATGCCTTCTTCAGTGAAGTTGGCAGCAGGTTGCGATTCCGAACTCCGGACCCTCCAACCAGTAAAAAAGTGTGTCCAGAAGGCATCAAAGTATAATGACGAAAAATCCCTCGGGGAAATGCGAAATCACACGTGCAGATTTCCACTTTTTATAAACCGGTCAGGCACAAGAGTAAACGAAAAATAATGAGAAGAAATATAATAAACAATTTGAAATATTTATACGAAAACGAAAGATTTTCCTCCCTCCACGAAAATTACTGACTGGATTAATCCGGCAACAAAATTGGTGGAAGCGTGCGCGACGCGCTGCGCTTGCGGTTCGACTCCGTGCAAGGATTAATGCCAGTGGAACAAAGTGAGTCGGGAGTGAGCGCATCTCGAAAACGATGAAAAGCGACGAAACTGTCCTTATTAAGGAATTGGGCAAGAGAAATGTGAAGTAGTAGTGCCTTAGTAGGTTGCCCGTAATCTGATTACGGACGACTAAAACGGAGAACACGAACCTTCTTCTCCTGCTTCGAATTAATTCCTCGAAAACCAATTAGCCAATTAGGCACATACCACCGATCCCGTGAGATCTCGGCGAATATTCGACGGTATTAATGCAAATTTTTTCTTACAGGAAAAGAGGAATTGAGGAAATCACACAGTAGGCGACGGCGATGCTGGCATTATTGTAAGCCATACTAAAACAACTCATAAAAGAGAAGAAAGCAGTGAAAGCAAAAGAAGTAGAAAAAGGAAATAATTTCGGAGCAACTAATATTCTCTCGGTAAGTGAATTCTTTTCTTACTCAAAATCGGACATGGACGACCTTAAGAAAAGTGTGACTGACTTGACTGGGGCGGTGAATGCCCTTTTGGAACAAATGAGGGGAGTGCAAACGCGGTTATTGGCAGTTGAAGGGATAGGCCCACAAGTGGCGAGTTCCCTAGCTGATTTAGAGGCAAGGGTACAAGCCAAACTGAATACGCAGGGTAATATTTGCAGAGTGCAGGAGAAGAGGTCTCGGTAATAACTGTCGCACCTAGGACCGAACAAGACCTAAAGGACATAGGACGGCTCCCGGACTGTGTAAAGGAATTACAGGCGTTTGACGGGAACCCGTCACAATTCATTTCCTGGGTACAAAACGTGGAGACGATCCTGAAAGACTGCGAGATCGTCAGGGGGAAGCCAATATATCGGTCGATCGTGCAACACATTAGGCAGAAGATACGCGGAGGAGCGGATGCAGCGCTCATCTCCTACAACGTTAGGTTCGATAACGACTGGGCCTCGATGAAGAGAATCCTTTCTCTACATTACGCGGACAAAAGGGACATCCGTACCCTCGAGCACCAGCTCAACCAGCTCACCCAGGGATCGTCTAAGCTCGATGAGTTTTACGCTACTGTGAACCATCAGCATTCGCTTATTGTTAATAAAATCCAAAGCGAAGACTATTCCCCTGAGACAGTTGGGGTGCTAATCGATACGTACAGGAACCGCGCCCTGGACGTCTTCATCCGTGGCCTAGGTGGCGATCTTTCGCGTATGTTAATCGTCCAAATTTTATTAATTTAATTGAGCTCTTTTTTAGCTCTTTTGAAAATGTTAAATATCTTTTTTGATCAATTTACGCGATTAATTCAATCGTGAAAATCGCCTTTAAATTTTTTGTTTATGTTATGGCAACTCCTGAGCCAGGAACGATTGTTACATACTTTAATCGATTATTATTTAAAAAGTGCCATTTCTAATTATAAAAGCGCGAACGCCAACATAACATGGAAAAGTAAGCAAATTTGTTTACGATTTAATCATATTTTAAAGACAATATATTTGCAGATATTTGAAAAAGCGACCGCCGGAAGCCCATAACGAAGGCAATAATTCAGCAGAGAGCTCTGAAAGTTCAGACGAGGATGAGTGCCCTGTGAAGCGAACAAAGTAAAGTCTGAAGTTTCTTTAAAAATAAAATATAATAGGTATAAGTTAACACAGCCGGCGCACCCGTTACAGCACATATCACGCGGCAGTGCAACGTGCGTACTTTCCCACCAACTCAGAGTGCAAGCGAAGCACGTTGCAACCTGAAACTCCTTGCATTGCCCAATTCTGCCGACTCCATGTCTACGCGCGGCGATATGATCGCAGACTCAGCATTTACCTGCGGCAACACCGAGGTTTAGCATTAAGTACAAACTGGGAATTGTTCTCAGGTGATAATAGGGGAACAGGAAAAAAGAATTATTTTCCTGATCCCCGACCGTCACAAGCAGGCCGTAGTCCTGGAAGGTATCCGCAGACTTGTAGGAACACCAGACCATAGGAATGAAATTTCCCAAGTTGTGGTATCGTGGGACGCCAACCAGACCTTGAAGAAGATGGTCGTTGCCTTAGCTCTCCCATAATTTTGCGCATTATGTTGGACGAGATCCTCAAGAACAAGATGACAACTACAGTGAATTGGGGGGAGATCGAGATGTTATACTCAGTCTTAACAACCCGTTTCCCAGAAAAAGTCAGTATGACTAGTCTAAAAGATGCAAAAAAAAAAAAAAAAAAAAAAAAAGGAGACGGAGATCTGGCAACACCCAAGCAGCTGGGTGCACTTTTGAGCTGGGTTCTCTTCAATTTCTAAAAATTTTTGAACAAATTGTGAAAAAATCAAATTAATTGTGCCTTCTAAACAAGTTTTTAATAAAAATCGTTTTTAAAAGAACGAACCGAAAGTTTAGAAGCAACTCCAGCCTATTGCAAGTGGCACAAGTGTAAGAAAGACAAGTGTATAGAAACTGCGCGCAATCCGGAGGGCTGTCTGATTGGTGGCAGGAACCTTGGCGGCATGGACCGAAGCACGTCCACACCAGTGTCCAGCGTGGCTAAGGGGTCCGGTTCTCCCCAGAAGAGGCAGACGAGGACTGCGGCGGCGCGAGTCACGGTACCAGCGGGCTCTAGGCCGAGGTGAGTAAGTCACAATACAGTTTAGCAGTGCGCACTAATGTAAATCCTATCAAAACCAAGGCACAACCTGGTCCTAGTATTCAGAGTACAGCTGCACGGGCGAGTGCTCCGCCGGGTACGAAGGCACCATCTGGTACGGGCGCTCCTAACGCGGATAACGCGTGTAAAACCATGGCCGGCCCCAGCAGAACAAATGTGGTCAAGCCTGCCCACTCGGGCAGCGGAGTTTTCAACCAGCGGCATGCGGTTGGGGGTCCGACTGCGGTGGAAGGCAGGACCACCACGATGCTCAGCGCCAGGGCCAGGAAACTCGTGAGGGCACAACCCGCGAATGCTACTCACCAAGACCGACGTACTGCGGCGCGGATTCTTCGGCGACTGGCAACCTCACCGATAAGGGAGGACCAAGTCTCCAAGGAGGACTATGCCAAGGTACAGGAGGACATTGTGTGGGCCAAATCAGTCATCCCAGACTTCGAACTCGACCGGTACGGCCGAACTGATGTCGCCAAACGCCAGAGGTCAGTCGAGGAGTCTACGCAGGGGGCACCGAAGAGGGCCAAGACACATGGAGCCTGGACCCGATCCTTTGCTGAGGTAGCCAAGGATCGGAAAATCATTGGCGTTTTGGACGAGAGCAATGAAGACGGCAGGATCCCCAGACACCAGTGGAAATGGGTGAATGCTGCCTTGGCCAAAGTTGCGCTGCTGGTCAAACGAGAAAATCCAGGCCCGCCACCTTCCTGCACGGATGCTGGTTGGTTTCAGGGCAACGTGAAGCTCATCGCTTGCGATGATGCGAGGTCAGCAGACCTATACAGGGCAGCGGTTGCGGTGAGGTATACCCTGGAGCCCGCCTAAAAGTCCTGGAAGCCCGGGACATACCATCGCGCCTTAGGGCTCGTGCATGGGTCCCGGTTACACCTTCAGAGCCAGCAGAAATTCTGGAAATGCTCCAGGAATTCAATCCGGACATCCCCACCGGCACCTGGAGGGTTGTTAATACGGAGAAGACGGAAAGAGCAACCATGCAGGTAGTCCTGCTTCTTAATAATGAGAGCTTGGAGCCGTTAAAGCAGCGCGACCACCAAATTAATTATGGATTCGGTAAAATCCACCTCAAGGTGTACAAAACCGACACTGAAGCTCTGGTCAATCTGGCCTCCTGCGTTGAGGAGGATGAACCTCAGAGCGACGTCGATATGGAAGCTGGCAAGGCCAACGATGAGCTGAGTGGTTACGCCACTTGCCACTTGCCACTTTTCGAACTGCCAGAATTGCCCGGGACCACATGTTATCTTTGATAAGTTAAAAAATTTGCTCGAAAACCACGGAGTACTGCAAATTCAATTTCGACAATGGACAAATACGGATAGGTGTGTAGATAAATCTGGGACTCCGCGGACATTAATTTTGTAAATATCTTTTCTTTATGTTTCATTGTATTTGTATCTACAGGTGCGAACTACTAGATTGTTCTTTATCAAGAAAAGATTTTTTAGAGAAATTGATTGATGATTTACCTGCTGTAGTGAAACACGATTTTTTATCAACTTCTCAGGCTTCATATTTTGACAAAGTGAAGAATTCATTGAGCGAAGGTGAATTTCTTGTTACTCTCGATTTCGCAGAAAATTACACTTGTCAAGTCCAAGATGCAGTTCAATCACAACATTGGGCTAATATTCAGGCAACGCTTCATACTTATGTTGTTTATTTCCGGAAAGACAATGACATAAAACATCACAATTTTGTTGTGATTTCTGAACGATTGCACCACGATGCTCATGCTGTACATTTATTTAATAGTGAATTGATTGCTACCTTGAAAAAAAAATTTGGATCAAACAATGTTAAAAAAATGTACTTTTCGGATGGAGCGGGTTCACAATATAAAAATAAATTCAATCTAGTGAACTTAATTTATCACGAAAAAGACTTCAAAATCAAAGCTGAGTGGAATTGTTTCGCGACTTCGCATGGCAAAGGAGCATGTGATGGAATCGGTGGGACAGTCAAAAGGCATGCGTTTAGATCAAGCTTACAGAAAGAAAATATCACGACGCCAAAATTGCTTTATGAGTGGGCTAGAAGGTTTTTTAACAAAATTGAATTTCAATTTTGCTCCGAAAACGATCATGTATTGCACGACGAATCTGTGAAAAACCGATATGATATGGCGAAAACTGTAAAAAATACAAGGCAATATCATCGTTTCATTCCAATCGACGAAAAAAAACTTTCATGTAAACTGTTTTCTGATTCAAACGATTCACACGTAGAAAGTGTAATGAAGCTAAGACTAAATAAAAAATGAATTTTGGCAATTATGTACGAATGTACAGTCAAACCTGGATAAGTGAGAACTGGATAAGTGAGAAAACTCTATAAGTGAGAGTAATAGCCAGGACCCGTCATTTTAAGCTCCCAAAACCTCTATTAGCGAGAAACAGAAACCTCTGTAAGAGAGAGTCGTTTTTCCCTCATAGACCTCCGTTAGTGAGACTGCTACTTATCTATACCTCTATAAGCGACAGTCGAGCTTTATTTACAAATTTAACGTGTGCTATTTTATGACTCATTCTTAACTTTCGTGGAACTTCCTACCATTGTTTTTGTATTCTCGTCAATTTTGTATCTATTCTATTTCGTGAAACTAAATAATGTTGTTATTTTACCGCATTCTTTTCAAATGGACACGTGTGCCTGTGTACCGTCCTGTTTGTCGGACTTACTCAGTTTATAGTTATCAATTGCGAAGGAAAGTTGTGTTCTGCATCATGTCAAAACGGAAAATGAAAGTACTGTCATTAAGTGATAAACTTAAAATAGTGAATGCGTTTGAATCCGGAAAATCGCGAAATGAAATTCAGAGGGAGTTTAATTTACCAGAATCCACCTATTATAAAATTATAAAATCAAAAGACTCTATAAAGTCTGAGTGCTCTGATGGACATGGAAATATTAAGAGGGCTAGAGTTTCTGAATTTCCCAATATCGAAAAGTGCCTTTTGGAATGGATAAAACAAACTCTCGATAAGAATATTCCCATAGATGGACCTTTGTTGAAAGAAAAATCAAAAGAGTTTGCTACAAAACTGGGAATCCAGAACTTTTCTGCTAGCAACGGCTGGTTAGAGGGTTTTAAAAGGCGTCATGACATAGCTTTCAAAAAAGCAGCTGGAGAAAGTAAATCTGTGGACCAAGGTGTGTGCAACCACTGGACTGAAGATCTGCCAAATCTTTTAGAAGGGTATGAACCAGACGATATTTACAACGCGGATGAAACTGCTTTGTTTTTTAAGTGCCTTCCGGATAAAACGTTTACGTTTAAAGGCGAAAAATGCCATGGAGGAAAACAAAGCAAGGAACGCCTTACACTTCTCCAGTGTGTAAACATGAGTGGTACGGACAAACTCCCACTTCTCATCATCGGGAAATCAAAGCGACCTAGATGTTTTAAAGGTGTCAAGACTCTACCCGTTGATTATGCCAACAATACAAAGGCTTGGATGACCAAGATATTATTTAAAGATTGGTTGAAAAAAGTTGACAAACAAATGAAGATAAATCGAAAAAAAATTCTGCTATTCATTGACAACTGTGCTGCCCATACGGACTTACCAACACTTGCAAACGTAAAAGTAATGTTTTTACCTGCTAACACCACTAGTAAACTTCAACCATTAGATCAAGGCGTCATTCACACTTTTAAACGCTTTTATCGCAGAGAAGTCGTTAAACATATTCTTACGAATCTGGAAGAAAACAGTAGCCCTGACATTAACGTACTTCTAGCTATGAAATTTGCTAGAAAAGCATGGTACTTAGTCAGTGACGTTACTGTCAAAAACTGCTTCAAGAAAGCTGGGTTTTGGAAAAGTACAGATGAGCATGACCTGCCAGAGGAAAATGATGTTGAAGTTGGACCTAGCAACGAGGAATGGACTAAGCTTATGTCCCACGAATCCAATATGTTAATGCCGAGCTTCGAAGATTTCGTTCAAATTGACGACGACGTAACTACCACTGGAGAACAAACCGACGACGATATCGTTAAAAATTGTGTGAACACCTGTATTGCTGGAAATGACAGTGAAGACGAGGCACAGATTCCGGAAACAGAAATAAAGATCATTCCAATGAAGCTAGCTTTAAATGCGTTGGAGACGGTGCATCAGTACTTTGAATACGCGGCGGTTGTTGATCAAGCAATATTCGACAAAATTTATGAGTTAGAGAAAAACATTCAAAATACAAAGACAGAAACCCAAACGAAATTGACGGATTTTTTTGAGTGCAAATAAGTTCTAAATAAAATAAAATTACATAGTACATGAATTTTTGTTTTGTTTTCGTAAGCATTTAAAAATATATATGTACATAATATATGTTGTGCATATCATGCACATAATTTTATCATATTACATATTTACTACATTTGTACTTGCTGTGACTTGTTATTGCTGCGTACCTCTATAAGAGAGAAACGCTACCCATGTACCTGCTTTAGTGAGAAACTCGGGTTAGTGAGAAACCTCTATAAGCGAGAATGAGATTGTGCTCCCTTGAACTCTCGCTTATCCAGGTTTGACTGTATTCCTATTTGTTGACAAGATTTTGCAACGATAAGCTTAGAAAAACTATGTGAATGATTATTAATAAAAAAATGCTTATGTATCAAACAGCATCATTTTATGTAGACGGCACTGTTTCGCACGCACTTATAGTGGATCGCGCGGCACCGCGCGCGGCGCGTCGGCACAAAAACAGTCATTACTTTCCATTGAATGCAAGTTTCTCCATTTTTTTTTCACCAAATTCTTCGTAATTTAACGAGCTTTCATAATTTTTAAAGAATGACATTAAAATCGATGAAGAAGTTACAACAAACTTAATTTGTTTATAAAAATTGTTCCTAATTTTAACAATAATCGCGCGAAAATGTTAAAACAATTTTTATGTTGTTCTACATATGAACATTTTGAACGAAACATTGAAAAAACCAGCACAAACCTTGCGACACATCAAGAGAAAAAAAATAATTACCGGGACGCTGCTAAAAAATTTAAATAACAATAGCATTTGAAAAAATGAAAATAACGCAAAACCGAATTAACGGGCATCTTAGTTGTGTAAAACTCTTACGAATTTCGCATTTACGACAAAAAATTCCAACCCACCAAAAAAAAGTTGCCCACTTGACAAATTTTGACCCAAATAGAAGGGAAGAATGCTACAATGCTATAATTGAAACTGATGCGGTCACTTATGATAGCATCTTAGCACAAAAAAGCATTAATATAGAATGGGATTCTTGTCTGGTATTTGAGCATGTTAATATATTGAGATGTTACAAATGTTTTGGTTATAACCATAAAGCTAGCGAATGTATAAACAAAAAGGCATGTAGTAAATGTGCGGGAAATCATGATGTAAATAAAAGACTGTAAATCTGATTCTGTGAAATGTGTAAATTGTCATGAATTGGTACAGAAAAGATTATTGGATGTCAATGTAGATCACTCGGTATTCAGCAGAGAATGCCCAGCATTCAAAACAAAAATGGAAGCAAGGTTAAGAAATAAGAATATTAATAGTTCTGACTTTGCGACCAGAGTGGACACACAAGGAATAAGATCGACAAACATCGAGGGAGTAAATTAATTAATAAATGTAGCAGTGTTGGATATGACCGAATGTAGCAGTGTATGGTATGACGCTCATGGCGTCACGCATTCAATAATTCCTTAGAATATCAAAATCACGCAATCTATTTCTTGGAATCGATACCAATGTATGTTTGTAATATATGTCACGTTCCTATTTATCTATGTTCCAAATGTGTGTATAAGCACAGAACAAACAATATACAGAACGCGCATCTGGTGTAAAGAAAATTTTCTTTGCGGGTTTCAGCGGTACGGCCCGTTTGTGGATGCGGGGGGAAGCAGTAAAGGGGACGAGGAACAGTAGTACTTCGGCTATACGAAGTTTTGTCGCTGGCTTCAGCAAACTTCAATTTTCGAAGATCACCTTCATTCTCTGTTGGGGTGTTCGACAAGGAACATCAATTGCGAGCTGTGCTGGTTGGCACGAGACGGCGCGCCGCGGCGTACCGTTTGCAAATTCGAATATGCAAGGGTGTGTGTGCGTGTGAAAATAAACGTGCGTGTTGCTTGTGTATGCGCTGAGGCGATTGAAAACAATACGAGCAACTGCACAAGATGAAAAGCAAATTGAATTTCCATGGCTTTCGGTTCTGCTATGAATAATGAACCATGTGAATTCGCAAAGGCGTACAGTAGAGTGTGCGTTTTTATTGATACAAAAACAAAACCATGAATTTCTGCTGTGCAATGTTGGCATTCATGTAGGCTACGTTGCCTTCTGGCCTAATAAAATTCATACCAATAAATTTTTCAAATTCATGTATTAACAGCCCAATTCTTAATAAATTCACCATATTGACTATTTGTCAAGAATTGGCATTCTATTTCTAATTCTTTAATTGATAAATTGTCAAAAGTGTAAATGCTATTGAGAATAGCTTACAAATTGAAATTTTTTTTTAATTAAATTAACAAAACAAAAAATCAATTTAATTATTGGTATTTATTATTATTATTAATTATTGTTATTTATTGTTATTATTCTTATTTAGTTGGTATTTATAACTTTTTCTTCATTATTTATTCTTTTTATTTTCTTAAAGTTTATATCATTTAGTATTTTTATGTGTTTTTTAGTATTTGTATTTTATTTTTCGTTTTACTTGCAATGTGTTCTTTTAGCCAAATGCAATTTTTTCCAAGCAAAATTATTAAAAAGTAATCTAATATAAATTTGATTAGATTAATTATTATAATTAGTTAGATTAGTTTAGATTAGATTAGGAAAGGCTACAGCCTGTGGTTGTTGTTGTCGCTGGCTAACAACTGAAGTTAGAATAAATTTTTGCTTTGGCTGATTTCTGTAAGGAGCTCAACGACTCACAATACTACGATAAAAAAACCGCCAATTAAGGAAATAAGTTTGGCCAAAATAACCAGAGTTTATTACGATTTTAGGATTTTAAGTTTTCGGGGTTTAGTTACATTTTTCTTTTCTAAGGCCCATGAACAATGCTTCCTGAGAAGAACTAAGATCATAAAATCCAAAATTGTGTTTTTATGATCAGGACATGTGGAAAACCATTGTGGTGTAGCATTTTGACATTTAACTTTTATTAAATTTTTTATGCCTAGAATTTGTGGCTGTTTTTCAAAAATGCTGCGGAAAATTTAAATGTGTACTTTGCTTATCTTTAATAGAATTTGCGATGGACTAATAAGATTGCCGAAATCTTTGAGAGAGTTAAGTAGTTAGTTAAGCTGTTAGTACCTCATCTTCTTTTCTCAATTCATTTGCACATGTTTCACAGTTTATTTTGGGAAGTATTTTGTAAACAACATAACCCAAAAAATATCTTAAAGACGCTAACTCAATGGTAAATTCAGAACAGTTCTGAAAACTATCATTTAATATGAAATCTGGGGTAGTAAAATTTTACTCGGAGCCGGATCAATTTTTCCATTTTTTGTATACTAATAAATGCAATTTTTTAATAAATGCCAAATGAAAGGTAATATAATGACCAGAAAGGATCAACTACGTCAAAATATCTATACAAATTTTTAATTTGGATCAACCACGTCAAAAAAATAGCAAAAAATTCAAAATTGGAATCAACCACGTTAAAATTTAGACAAATAATTATATTTGGAACTAGCCTCGTAAATATATCTGTAGAAATTTTAAATTTGGATCAACCACGTCGAAAACAATTGCAAAAAATTGGAGTATTTGTACAAATTTTTATTTTGGATCAACCACGTCTAAATATTTGCAAAATTTAATATCAATTAATCGAATATCAATTAATCTTCAGCTCGAAGATTCGATTGATAATGACAATAAACAAAATCGCCGGCACGTGCTCGCTCTGCGCTTGCTTTTTTACAAACAAGAACAAGAAGCGGACAGACAAAATTTGCATAAGAAAAAGTGACTGGCGAACGCTTTGCCAAAACAACCACCATATCAAAGTGCCCGAGTAAAGCCAAGCATGTGAAGTCAGCGCACACAATTATGCGAACGACTGACCACATCAACATAAAGCAAACTATGAAAGCTGACTTCGAATTAAGAAGTGTGCCGAAGTCATCGCGAATATCTTCGAATAGCCGAAGTCTCTCGGTTCCATATACATTTTCCTCATCTTTGCTGCTCCCGCCCGCGTCTGGAATGAAATCGCAAAATTATTTCAGATGCGCCTTCTGTATACTGTTTATTCTGTGGTATAAGTTAAGGTAACAGCTTGCAAAAGCTTCGGCAGCGACGCGGGTTGTTGACACCACACGCGCAGCACACGCGCAGCCACCTAGTTGCTGACGCTGCGGCTGCAATTGGGAACGTGAACGCAAAATGCAGAGACCAGCAAAACGTGACCTTTCGGTCAGTAGCTTAGTTGTAAGAATACAATTGTTTGTCAAGTTAGTCTTAAGACAGGTTTCAAGTAATAAAGTCATCGGCGGGCACAAGTCCGCCTTCTTTTTAAAAAACGAAAATTCCAAAGTGAAAACTTAACTTATATTAGCATGTAAGCGTAGCAATGTGTAGAACGATCAAATGTAAACCACCCTCGTTTGTCACGAGATCTGTGCCATTTTCGGCGTTCACACCATATGTATCTATGTATATGTATGTAAATGTAAGCATCATTTTGTATAGCCATAAGCTTTTGTGTTTCAAATCGATGTATTCATTATTAAAGTGAAAGTTGAAGAAGTAAGACGTGTCGCTTATATAAAGTAACGAGGTTTAAAGCTCAAGTGTGGGGTATACCACCAACAAGTGAAAACATTTACGCATCAAATTGCATTTTTTTTTTTAGCATGGGAAAACGCGTGACCCGCAGCATGCTGGCTGAGGCCCTCGCTGCCGCTGGAGTACAATTTGCTGCAAACGCCAGTGCTGCGTAAGTTACGTTGTAGCAAAGAATATACAATATAAAGAATACGCATCTTCAAAAATGTTGCAAACGTGTTTGATGACGCGGGCGGTAAGAGATGAGCGGAGGCATAGGTTGCAGGAAATTTGCTGTCGCTCAACAGTTTGCGAGAACGTAAACACTGCGTTTGACAACAGCAAAAAGCAATGTTGTTGTTGTAACGGCTCCGCTCGTATATATTGAAATGGTGGTTGTGTGGCGTAGTGATCGCTAATTTTTTGCATGCGTCAAAGCGCAAGCGGAGAACGAACAACGAACCAAAGCATCGTCGTTTCAACGAAGATGATTCGGGATTAGCTTATGTTTTCGTTGGTGTCGTTTATTGTGTGTATGCTTTTTTGTGTTGCCGATTGGTTTTGCTGCACAAATTGCTGTAATGTCACCATCAATCGAATCTTTGTGGTGTATGGCTTTTTGCTGGCCAATGCTTTGATTGATTTAAAAATTTGGTGGTTGATCCCAAATTAAAATGTTTTTCGAAGTAAAATTATTTGTTTATATTTTCACATGGTTGATTACAATTCTGAGAATATGGGTAAACTAAAAAAAAAATTAACTGATGGGCATATTGACTTTAAAATTAGTGAAAACACTTGAAATCAAAAATAATTAGATACGTGTTTTAATTTTGTTGTTTTCTGAAAATCGTAATCTAACGGACAAACCAAGGGTTAAAAGATTGTATGGAAAAACATAATTTAATAGGTCTATTGACTTTCAATAGGGCGAAAGCACTACAAAAGCACTAAATAAAGAAATAAATAATAAGACAAGTATTTTGCCATAAGAAAAATGTTATTACGGCATGCCTACGTTTAAAAATAGTATAAATATTCTACATTATTTATTTTTTAATTGCCTGTAGCGATCATATAGGTCGCCATGCCAGCCATATTTTATTTTCTTTTCTATGATTTTGCGCACACTACAGTCGGCAGTGAGTTCAGGATCAATATGAGACGCCGTGCAGGCTTATAGAAGAAGAAAAAAAGCCAGCCAGAAAATAGAAATAGTTTTACAATTTCAATTTTTCGCCAGCGCAACAACAACAGCACATCGTCTTCCTCCTCTTCGGACAATTGGGCGGGAATGAACGAGCGAGCACAGACGCAGCATTCGTGTTGCCATGATTTGCGCTCAGAGCATTATGCTCTCATTTCAAGTGTTTCGTCTCGTTGTCTACCCCCCGCATAATGAAGACGGGTGGCGATATCAGCACCCGCATTCAAATTTTTGCTTGTACGTGATGCACACTCTTTATGTTCCATACTTTTTGGTTGTAGCCATGTAGACCATCGCGGCCATGTCGGACATCAGCGAAGACGAGCTGGTCGATATCATTATCGACGGCGTGGCGGATAACAGCAATAACGTAGCGATCGATAGTTAAGCAACTAAGTTATTCAGACATGTGATGGAAATCGTACGAATTCGAAACGAAAACGAAATCACAAATCGTACGAATTTGTTTTACGTGTGATGGAAATCGAACGATTTCATATCGAACTTCGAAAAAGTTCTACAAGTGAAACAGGTGGAATTGAATTGTTGACAATTGGTTAATTACGCAAAATAAAGCAAAAATTGTTAAAAGCCAGAAAGTTTTTCGTCGCGGCGTATTATTACAATGAGATTGAGGAGAAAAGGCAAGAAAATATAAAACGACGGACACCTAGGGATCATTCTAATCCTTTAGAAGTGGCAGAGTCGGCGTAAGTACATCGAATTTATATTTTTGTAGTAGGAAAACTTGCCCAATTAATACTTTTGCAGGTTCATAACTTATTACCGGGCAAATAAAGATGCTTTTCGGTACATTTTAGAGGTGATAACCCCAGGCTACCACGTTGAGGTTTTTGGCAGAGGGAAGGTTACCAGCGAGCTGTAGGCAAAGACAGCTTCCTGCACAACATTTCTTTGTTAGCCCCTAATGTTTTGTTCACAACTATTGCATTACTAAAATGAACTCTCTTTTTCGTTACAAATCGTGCGAGTTGTTCATTGCGATTTCAAATCGAGATGAAACCGATTTCCATCACAGGGTATTTCGTACGATTTCGATTATCAAAACGAATCGAAACGAAACACATCACACGTCAAATCGTTTTCACTTGCCATTTCGTACGAAATCGATTTCCATCACATGCCTGATTGCTTTCTTCTTAATCCGACCGGCGACCAGAGTGGATACACAAGGAATAAGATCGACAAACATCGAGGTCGGGAGTAAATTAATTAATAAAGTAACGAGGTTTAAAGTATACTGGTGAGGAAATTAAGTTTAAAGGGGATAGTAGCATACCTGAATATTTAAAAGAACTCTGATCACTGGTCACATCTTTTCCCCGATTTTTGGAGCTACAAATAGTTGAACAAACCAAAATTTATTCTGAATTGAATGAAGTGTTTCATTTCGATGTATTTGATCTTCGTAAATTTATTGGGATTTTATTTTATATGTCCTACTTTAATCTCCCTAGTACAAGAGATTATTGGTGTGTTTTATAATAGAATGTTTTACCACTTGTTGGATTTGACATGTGCCAATGCTTGGATTCTGCATAAGAGAATCAATAAGGATCGTCCAGGATATAAAGGAATGCGACTTGTTGATTTCAAGTTACAAGTTGCTGACACTTTATTTAATTTAAAGTCAGTTGAACAAATTAAGCGTGGGCGTCCTAGTCTTCAACCACTTATGGAGGAAAAACGGAAAAAGCCAAACTCATCTAATGCTCCATCTAAGGATAGCCGATTGGATATGACGGATCACTGGACTACTAAAGGTAGATGTAAGTATCCAAACAAAAATGTTCTGTTCTAAATGTAAGGTAAATTTATGTATTACTTCATATAGAAATTGCTTTTACAATTATCACCACTTATAAAAAATTATGTGTTGTTTTTTAAGTATTATATAATTAAATCAATTTGTGCTTTATTTACGAAATTAATTTTCTTATAAAATATTTGTTGTTTAGTAATTCTATGTCAACCTTAATAATTTGTTTTCTAAAATGTATCTAAAATGTGTATTTGTATATCTGAATTCAACCAATAAATGTTTTCTGTCAAAATAAACTGTCTTATTGATAATTTCTTAACATATTTACTGAAAACGATACTTTTGGATAGTGAGGTGAAAATTGCTATAAATTCCCAGTGTATCTTTTAAGATACAACCACTTTTTTACAAATAAAAAAAATGGATTTTTCGAATAACTCAATGAGGAAACCATATTTAGCTCACATTTTTACACATCATATATTTTTTTGGGAGAATTTAGCGTTCTTGGGCATTTAAGGGTTAAGTAACGAGCAACACGATACAACCATATAAGAATCCAAACTATGTTCCTTTATGTGAGTTCAATAAACGCACTGCAGAACAGACGTGTTTCATTGGTTTTTTTTCTCTAACAAAGGTTATGGGCCCAGAAAACGGTTCCTGGAGGCCATAGTGAAATTATACTGTGCTGGATGCTAAAAACAAAATGAATTCATTGTACCATTCGCATACAGATGCGTAGCATCTTAGTGCACGCCGGGTTGTGAAATGTTGTGGCTGAGAGGAGTCTCAGAGCTTCCGCAAAGAGCCTTGAAGAATGGGACACTCTCATGGTAGGCCTTAGAAACAGTTCACCAGCGCAGCGGGCCAGTGCACAAAGTGTCATTATATAAAAAAATCTTTAAATTTGCGAATGAATGAGTGTGTGGAAATGTCCAGTTTTTTAAACGAATTCATGAGTATTGTCGAAAAATTGACTAAAGTGGGTATTGTGCTAAATTACGTATTGGTCGTCATAATCTTATTATCGAGCTCACAAAGGAAATGAGCTCGCTGAAAGCGGAAATCAAACTGCTGAAACAAGAACGAGAACTTTTGCAAAATAACAACCAAATGTTGACTAACAACGACGCTGTTATGGACCAATTCCCGGCACTTCAGAGTGATGCAGGACGATCACCAAAAATGCAAGTTAAGCCAGCAATGCAATTGAAGACCCCTAACCCGAAGAAGGAATCCAGTAAGCCGCCACCTATTTTAGTATGTTACAACGTAGATAAAAAATTACTTAACTTTAAGTTAGGTATCTTTTTAAAGCATAAGAACTTTGCTGGTAAGCAAATCAACAAAAATGTAGTTCACATTAGCACCTACACACTGGAGGACTACACTAAAACTAAGAATTTTCTAATAAACAATTCGATCAAATTTTACACTTTCACTCCCCAAGAGGAAAAGCCATACACTTTGCTCATCAAGAAACTGCTATCTTCATATGAGGAAGAGGAAGTTATTAGTTATATCAATGATTTAAAACTCAATGTAAATGTCCTTAAAATTAAAAAATCAATAATATGTTCCTCATACAGCTATCCAAAGAGTCTGATATTGCTGAATTTAGGAAAATTAATTACATCCTCAATTGCAAAATTGAGTTTGCTGATTATAAGTCAAATTACGCATCTGCTCCGGCACCACAACAACATACAAATGCATATCAAACTACAGACTTTACCAAAAATGCAAAACGGAAAGAATCGACTGTCACTTAGTAAAGGCAGCGGTAAGATTCCTAGATAATTTAGGACGACTGGACAGTAAATACCTTCTCAAGGAACCAAATATACTCTTCCCATTTCAAGATAAATTCCTATCACCTATCCATCTGCGAATTTTGTTAAGAAACAATCAGGTCTTCCGAGAGGAAAAGTTTTTGTTCTACAACAGGCGATTCCGGACATTTAACATCAATGATCCAATTTACTGTACTCATCAATTCTGATGTGTACTCCTCCATGTGTACATAGTGTATAGTGTATATAGTGATACTTAGTTTAAGTTAGAATAAGCTAATATAAACAAAATGCAAATGTGATTCCCTTTTTTACATGCCCTTTTTAGGGAAATACTACAATGTAACAGATCTCAAATAAACAAACATAATGTGATATTTCACTACTTGAATGTAAACACTCCTAGATTAATATTTTATGTGCTAGGAAATCTTTAATGTGCTTAATGTTAACTAGATTTAGTCTTACTTATGTACCAATGAAATAGTGGGCAATAAATATCAGTCGTAATATCAGTCAGCTCAGCCTTTGTGTGATTTGGTGATCGGCCAGTGGACATGCCGGAATTATCAATATATTCATAAGGAAATAATATCCGGCATAGCCGTTCAACAAAACACTACAAATTGGCGCCCAACTGAGCACCTTTTAAAATTGTATGCAACCGGTTCGACGGAGTTCGCGACTAGTTGGGATGGCAACTTTTTCGGTGGAGCAGTTCCAACAACTTATGCAGGCGGTGACGACAGCAAACGTTAGGATCGGTTCCTTTAGTAGCTGCACTGCGCGTTTTAATATGTAAATTTGCCAACATTAATGTCGATCTGGCAACTCTATGACTTTTTGTACTCTATTCATATAACCTTCAGCGCAGTGGAAGCGTGCTGGGCCCATAGCCAAGTTAAAATCCAAATTGAAATAAAATTCATTTTTAAAAAACACAACAGAGAGCAAAAGGCAGCAAAAGTGGAGGAGTTCATTGCAGCAGTTTCAACCTTTAAGCTGGTAGAAAACATAAGTGATGTGGACGCTATAAATGGTATGCCAATGCTGCTAGAGGGTGATGCCTCCGAATGGTGGCGGGGTGTGCAGTCAAATGCAAAATTTGCAACTATGTTGCCACTGCTCAGCTGATGCTTTGCGCGCATTTTGCTTTTATTTTGCGCTGGTTTTGCAAGTAATTTCGTATTTGAGTACATGGAAAACGACAGCAATCTATTAATTAAATTGGAAATAAGAAGAAAAATTAACGAAAAGAAAAGTGGCTAATAAAGCAAAATACGAGACGAAACGTGACGAAAACTCTTAATTTCTTTAAAACAATTAGAATTTATTCTGACGACATATTTTGCACACATTTTCGCATGTCCTGTGAGACATTTGCCGTAAGTTTTGCGATTTTGGATTTTATTTACAAATATAACCAAGTTTTCTTTAGAAACTGAAGATTGCTGTGGAACCCTTTTTTTCAACGGGTCCGGGTGAATACTCCTTGGCGCAGTGTTTATATATGACATTGTGGAAGCTCGGTAATAGTAAAGTGACTTACCGTGACGTGTCTGATCGATTTGGCGTAGGAAAAGGGACAGCCCACAAACTTTTCTTCAAAACAATTAAAGCCATATGCAATCTCAAAAGTGAAATATCTAGGCCCACCGTCGCGCAGCAGAAAAGTATCATTGAAGATTTTCAGTACAGCAGAAGGAATTCCTTTCCATTCGTAGTGGGCTGTATTGATAGGACTCATTTCAATATTAACAACCCCGGAACAGACTCCATAAGCTACTACGATCGGAAAGGACATTTTTCTATTATTATGCAGGTAAGTGTTTCATTTGAATGAGCCTACAGTTTTATGCCGTTTGTGTTTTATATTTAAAATATTCTATTTTTAATCCTTTAGGCCATATGCGACAGCAAATTTCGCTTTTTGGATGTTTTTATTGGGTACCCAGGCAGCTGTCATGACGCAAACGTTTGGAAAAAAGCCCAATTTACAGTTACTTTCTGTAACTGTGACCTTGGAAGTGATAAGACGTGTATTCGAATCGCTCCGAAAAATCTTGTACTCTAGTGTGTTTAATCAAATACAAAATCAATCAATCGTACAATCTATGAGACAGTGACTCTTTGGCAATTGTGCGAAAAACAAAAACCAAAAAAATAAATAAATAAGCAAAATTCTTGCTTATACTAAAATAAAAGCATAAACAAACTCCGATAAGGTTCCAAAAACAATCACTATGTCTGTCGTTCGCCAGAGCGAACGCAGGCTCTCAACATCAAGTGTAGACAAGAAAAACGCGTACTTCACAATAGTAGCAGACAGCGTGAGATCCGACTCAACTGAACCGCGAGCGCGATCTTCCTCACCATCGATGCAAGCCGCTATCGACATAAAAAACTGTGCGGAACTGAAAGGCGCGAAAACGGCACTCGCTTATGCAAAAACAACTCCCCAAACTCTCGCAGAAACTGAGTCTACCACTGCCAGTAACCTGCATGTACGCACATCTGTTGGTACTCCCAGCTGGAGCGAACAGTGTGAAACACCCACACAAACATGTCCCTCAGTTTTCGCTCAAGCAACACCAACAATCAACATTCCCGTAACGACTCTCGCATCGGCCATTGAAAACACAACAACAACGTCTGTAGTTATGACGTCTGCCCCAATTATGTCTGCTGGCATCTCCACTCTTCAGCAAAAGAAACAACTACCAACACCAAATGAGAACAACCCAACAAAACGTACGCGCAACTCTCCCGATAAAACAAGCGAAAGCACTAAAGCAAATAAAAAACATAAAACACAAACAACAAAACAAACGTCGCTAACATCATACTGGCTGAGTGAGTCCAATAGATTTGCGCCACTAGCAAACATTGAGCAATGCGAAAATGTCTCACAAGAACGTGACAGTGGGACAATTAAATCAACAAACCAACAAAATCAAAACACGGCAAATATGCCAAAACCACCACCAATTTATGTGCAAAACGTTGAGAACGTTAACAAATTAACCGCCGCCTTAAACTCTATTTCTAATGTTAAATACGAACTCCGAGTACTACAAAATAACGAAATAAAAATCCAAACAAATAATTCACCAAACTATACATCAGTCATCAAACTATTGAAAGACAAAAACACACAATATTACACCTTCAAACCAAAGGAGCAAAGGGGATTTAAAGTAATACTGCGTAACATGCATTATTCAACCAATACAGACGAAATTATACAACATCTTAACGAATACGGCCATGAAGTGACGCATATCCATAACATACTACAATCAGGTACGAAAAAACCACTACCAATGTTCTCGATTGAACTGAAACCAAACCACAATAACAAAGACATATACTCGATAACATCTCTACTTCACTGCAAGGTGAATTTTGAACCGCCACACCCAAAAAGAATCATACCTCAATGCACGAATTGTCAAAAATACGGACATACCAAAAACTTTTGTACAAAAATCTCTATATGCGTCAAATGTGCAGGTGAGCACAAAACAAATGACTGTAAGATAAGTCCGGACCACAATAATATCAAATGCGCTCTATGTGGGGGAAATCACACCGCCAACTATAAAGGGTGTATGGTTTATAAAGCACTGAGAATCCAACGCTTTCCAGCACTAAGACAAAAACACTTGACCTCGAATAACATAGACGAAAAAAAGCAAACCCAACCACTAACCGCAAATAACAAACCCTCGCAAACATCAACAGTGACACCTAATATGACATTTGCCCAGGCAGCAGCTTTGAACTCCGTACCACAACAAGTATCACCTGAACCTCCACCAGCAATTAACGAACTCCACGAAATAAAGGATATGATGAAACAACTAATCTCGCAAATGTCTAACATGATGTCCATTATCACGCTCCTAGTAACGAAATTAAATGACCAGACAAAATAGCTTAAAAATCGCACTTTGGAATGCAAACGGCTTATGCCAACATACCCACGAACTTAAATCGTTCCTGATTGACAACACAATTGACATCCTGCTAGTGGCTGAGACTCATCTGACAAACAAGAGCTACGTTAAAGTACCCAACTACAAAATATTCCACACTAATCATCCGGACAATAAAGCGCATGGAGGCACAGCTATCATCATTCGACATAAAATCAAATGCATCGAACTTGACGCCTATAGGAGAGAGAACATTCAAGCTACGACAATTCAAATAGAAGATCAATCCGGATTCCTGACTATATCCAGTACTTACTGCCCGCCGAAACACAACAACACAGCTACTCAATACCTTGACTACCTAAAAACCCTTGGCAACAGGTTTATTGCTGGAGGCGACTACAACGCGAAAAACTCAGCATGGGGATCCAGATTGACAAATCGTAAAGGCAAAGAACTACTCGACGCAATAAACAAAAATAAAAGTGACCATATAAGCACCGGAGAGCCCACTTACTGGCCCACTGATATGAAGAAGAAACCAGACCTTATTGACTTCTATATCTACAAAAACGTAAGCCGTAACCACTTGACAATAGAGCCTAATTACGATTTATCTTCTGACCACTCACCAATATTCTTGACATATCTCACCGCGCCTGACCTCGAAATACATCACGGTACACCATATAACAAACTTACTAACTGGAATTCATTTCGTCAAAAATTACAACATACTCTAAACCGCGACGTACCACTCAAAACGGAAGAACAGATTGACAGCGCAGTAGCACACTTTGCCGACGTAATTATGGACGCGATCTCTAGATCAACACCATTATTAAGGACCAAAGATGTTAAAAATGACATCCCAAATTCAATAAAAAAGGCAATAAAATTAAAAAGAATATTAAGGAAACAGTGGCAAATAACAAGACTTCCCGCAGACAAATCACGACTTAACAAATTAACTAAGGACATCAAAGAGATGCTTAAGGACAACGAAAATAAAAAAATGCAAATCTTTCTATCTGGTCTTGACACCACAAAAAACAGTAATTACTCTCTCTGGCGAGCAACGTCGAAGATAAAGAGGTCAACACCACATCAACATGCAATACTAACATCAGACAACACTTGGGCCAAAACACCATTGGAGAAAGCTAGTGTGCTTGCTAAACACTTTAAAACGACCTTCACAAATTCAAAAGACACCAAAGAATATAACCTACCTATTCTTCCTGACGCTGAATATAAAGCATTCAAGAAAGTAACCCTGGACGAAATTAGGCGAAAGATCAAGGCCATAAATAACAAAAAATCCCCGGGTTATGACAAAATCAATGGACATATACTAAAAGAACTACCTGACGATGGAATTATATACCTTAGAAACATCTTCAACTCTTCAATAAGAATAAAACACTTCCCTGCACCATGGAAAGTATCCGAAATCATTGCACTGCCAAAACCGAACAAAGACGCGACTAAGCCATCATCATACAGACCTATTAGTCTTCTACCCATCCTCTCTAAACTATTCGAAAACTTGATTCATGACCGCCTTGACCCAATAATACAAGAAAAGAAGATAATTCCCAGCCATCAATTCGGATTTCGACGAAAGCATTCGACAATTCAACAAGTGCACAGAGTGACCAACAAAATATTAAATGAAATTGACAAAAAGAACTTCTGCGCTGCAATCTACCTTGACGTGGCGAAGGCTTTTGATAGCGTATGGCACCCGGGACTATTATTTAAGTTAAAACAAATATTTCCACCTGACTATTATCAACTACTCCGAAGCTATCTTAGCGACCGCTATTTCTATGTTAAATATCAGGACGAATGCTCAGAGATATTAAAAATGGAGGCTGGAGTGCCACAAGGGAGCGTTTTGGGACCATTACTGTACATCATCTATACACATGACATACCCAATCCAATGGACGACAGAATGATTGCCACTTTCGCCGACGACACTGTTTTAATAGCGTCTGACAAAAGCATAAACGTTGCTTCATTGAAGCTGCAGCAGCTGATCAACACAACGATGACCTGGTTCACGAAATGGGGAATTGAAGTAAACGCAGACAAAACTGTCCAAGTAATTTATACAAACCGAAAATATGACCATCAAATCCTGACAATTAATAACACACCAATCACACAAGACAAAAAAGCCAAATATCTGGGCATAATCATTGACGCAAAGCTGACTTGGAAGGACCACATAATTCAGAAAAGGAACGAAGTGAAAAACAGATTCCGACAACTGTACTGGCTACTCAACAAGGACTCAAAACTGTCGCTATTCAATAAACTATTAATATATAAAACGATGATAACACCAATATGGAAATACGGCATAGAACTATGGGGGACAGCCAGCAAATCAAACATACAAATAATCCAACGACTACAATCAAAAATTTTAAGGACTATCACCAATGCACCCTGGTATATAACGAATGACGATATCCACCGCGACTTAAACATAGAACCCGTCAAAGACGTAATCGAGAAAAGCAGTACCAAGCACGCACTTAGACTCCTAACCCATTCAAACAAAGAAGTGCAACGAATACCTCAAATGGAACTAACAAAGGAGAGAAGACTGAAGAGAACTACACCGACAGCATTAACAGACACAAGCGCTATAATAGCAGAAATTACTAAAACATAAACCTAATAATGTACTCAAAATCGTTAAACATATTACTTAAGTATTGATTTAATGTAGTAACTATCTTCCCACCCCTGTTAACTCAATTACTAAGTGCCCACGGGCAGATGTAATCAATTTGGGATGTAAAAAAAAAAAAAAAAAAATTTACAGATCAATCACGTCTGGACAGACACAACTCACGAAAGATGCACAAGAACCGCAAAAACAGAGCCATGCGAATGTACGAGAACGGGCCACTACGTACCAAGACCGTCTTCAGGCTTACAATAAAAAGTATGTTGACAAAAAAAAAATACAGAAGCCGAACAAATGTAGGATCGAGTAGGCCATGCTCGGTCAGCGGGCAGCAGGGGAAGAGCGAACGAGCGCGAGAGGCCAACGGGCAGTTGTACCGAGTCAGCGGACGGAGTAGGGATGGGTAGATTCGAATTTTAATCGAATTTTAGCTGCAAAATGGCGAATTTTTCAAATCGAACTTTATGGTGCTAAAATTCGGTACAATCGAATCTTGCGTTAAAAAATCGAATTTTTCCTCGCAACGCTGCATTACTAGAGGTGGCACAAACTATCGATGGTACATGACTATCGCGACTATCGATGGTCCTATACCGATAGTGACCGATAGTCAACTTTCTTTCAATGGTAGCACGATTTTTGAAATGTCAGTGCTTGAATGTGGCAACGCTGCCAAGTTACTTATTTACAACATTTCGTGACAGCGCAGCTACAATTTGTTACTCTTTGGAAAGTTACATTTACAATTAAATTAAAATAGAATAATAATGGACACATTTTTGACTAATAAAGCAGAAGGTAATGTATTTGTGTAAATATGTTTTAATTGAATATGTGTTTGAATTGAATAACTTTTACAGAAACAATTGATTGCTTATGCTCGTCGGATAGCGAAGAAGAACGTGGCGGGAAAAAAGCCAGAACTAAAATATCCTCGGTATAGCAATTCTATATAATTTTCATAAAAGATTTTATCATACTTTTATGTTTTATAGGTTTGGAGATATTTAACACGATCGTTTGATAAAAAAATTGCCAAATGTGTAAAATGTCAGCGCGAATATAAAACAAGCGGCAACACGTCAAATTTACGTGATCATTTGAAGCGGATGCATCCAAGTCTAGATGCAAGTGAAGAAGAGGCTGCTACATCTTCAACATCATCCACTTTCAGATCGAGCACTAGATCAGTAGAGTCATATTTCAAAAGAGCAATTGAATATGAAAGCTCCTCTCAAAGAAAATATGATATCGATCAGGCACTAGCTAAAATGATTGCTGAAGGATTTCAACCGTTTAATTTAGTTGAAGACCAAAGTTTCCGCAATTTTGTAAAAGTTTTAGAAAGGTATGCAAAGGTATGCATTGCCATCTAAAAATACCTTAAAAAATGTGAATATTAATGAAATGTTTGAGAAAATGAAAACAAAACTCCAAAAAATGCTTAACGAAGTCGACTTCGTAGCAATTACATCAGATTGTTGGACTTCTTCAGCTAATGAAGCTTATTTAACACTTACGTGCCATTTTGTCGATCAATATTTTGTTTTGCGAAATGCGGTACTGCAAACAAGAAAACTAAATAATGTGATGAATCATAATGCACAAAACATTGCAAGCACAATTTCGGAAGTGTTGCACAAGTGGACAATTTTTAACAAAGTTACATGCATAGTGACAGACAATGCAAAATCTATGATAAATGCATGTGCTTTGATTAAAATACCGCATTTGCCTTGCTTTGCACATTATTTAAATCTGGTGATCCAAGACGGTTTATTGTTCAAGGTTAAAGATTCATACTTGAAGCCCTTAATATCATTGTACATTTTTTTAAAAGCAGTTCCATTGCTGGTGAAAAATTAAGAGGCACAAAACACTACAACACCTTTGAAATTAATTCAAGATGTGCCAACAAGGTGGAACAGTACACTTTTGATGCTGAAAAGATTGTTAAATGTACATGATGCAGTCGCTTCCGTTTTGCTGTCAGTGGAAAAAGCTCCTCAGCCGCTTTCAGCCAGTGAAAAGAAAATTATATGGGAAATTGAGAAAATTCTTGCGCCTTTCCATGTTGCAACAGAAAAATGCTGCAGTAATCATGTGACATTGTCACGATTGTGAATGGCCTTCACCAAAAGCTTTATGAATTAAAATCGCAAGTTGAAACCCAAGAAGCCTTAATGCTATGCGAAAGACTGATCGAAAGCGTAAAAAAACGACTTTTTGTATATGAGGCAAGAACTCCACCACGTTTAGGAACGCTTTTGGATCCTCGATTCAAACGTGAAGGGTTTATGTCGTTCACAAACACAGAGCAAGTCACTCTACGCCTTGAAGATGAAATAATTACATTCATAAATAAAACACAAACCCAAACTCAAACTAATAGTGAAGCGAACGAAAGCCAAAGTTCTTCACTGTTCTCGTTTATGGTAAAAAAAAATCAAGAAAAGGCTAAGTCGCGTAAAGCTGATGCAATCATTCTCAGACGTCAATATTTGGAAAGGGAAAATCTGCCAGAAAATTCAAAACCTCTTGAATTTTGGAAGGTTATATACAATGATGTGTTTATTAATATAATCAAATTTTATTATATTAGGTATATAAGTTAGCACGGCCAAAATTCAAAACATCGCTGGCCACACGCTTTTCGCTGACAAAGCGTCTGAAGAACTGCAGCTGCAAGTGCAAGCGTTTTGGTCCCACGCAAATTCCAACACAGCATCAGCAGAGGATCAAATTGCTTCAGCTGCCGAAGTGCAACCAAAAGGGAAGGGCGATAGAATTAGGTGATTTTAGTCTTAGCAAAAATTGTAAAGTTCAGTTGAAAAATAAACTCAGAACAGTGCAGAGGCATAGCCTCTGGAAAAATATATTTTTTTAAATAATTTTTACTTGATAAAAATTTAACTTATATTTTATTTTTAAAGGTTATTGAAAATGATTTCTCCCCGTTAAAAATGTTGGCGATTAAATATTTGTGCATCCCAGCGACATCAGTGGAGTCGGAGCGGATTTTTAGTAAAGCTGGAATTATTATTTCTGATAAAAGAACTCGACTAAAGGATAAAAATTTCGACGTTCTGGTTTTTTTAAACAAAAATCTATGGATTAATAAAAAATAAAAAAATTAAATTGTTTTTGTTCATAATCTTTATGTGCTAAATTTTTACTGCACACAAAATAAAAAAAATCCATTCACACTATCGAAACTATCGATAGTGGCGCAAAAACTATCGCCAACTATTGATAGTTTGCCACCACTATGCATTACCCATCCCTACTTGACGGAATTACTGAATCTGGTTTTACAAAAAAAATGGCGCCGAGTGTTGTGTGGCAATATTTCGACAGAAAAGAAAAAGCAACCGCTATGTGTTTAAAGTGCCACAACATTTTTAAATATCACAGCAGCACAACTACTTTGATAAAGCACTTGCAAAATGTGCATAAAATGAATATGGAGGTGAGCATAATACAAACAAATATTTGTAGTTTCATAGACAGATAAGAAGAAACTTGACAAATGAGAAATAAATGTTACAACGAGCGAATCAATTCAAATTGATTCTATAACTGGCGCAGTCAGTCTTAAGAACCTGCATAACTAATAAAAAGGATAATAAATCCGAAGCTATTTTTACAATAAAAAAGAATTGTGTAAATAAAAGTGAAAAAAAATGGCAGTGAATAACAGCCGAATCATGGAGACGCTGAAGCTGCTCGAACCATTCGATGGATCGGAAAGGAAATTGGCCAGGTATATCTACACGGTGGATACCCTGGTGCCCACAATGAACGCATCAACTCCGGACGATCAACTTTATTTCCTCCAATGCATCCTGAATACACTACGCCGAGACGCCTCTGAACTGATGTGTAGGGAGCAGCCAAATACCTGGGCCCAACTACGGACAACTCTCATCAACGAGTATGCGGACCACAGACCAATCGATGAGGCGATCATTAAGATCGACAACATTAGATTCAAAGGTGACATAAATGAGTTTTGTTCTAAAATATTAGACAGAATAAGCTCCATACGCGACATAATACTCCTGAAGCAACCTGACAACGCAGACATTTTAAATAATATGTGCACAAAAACATCATTTAAACACTTAATTAAAGAACTGCCCCCTAAAATGGTAACAATAATTTGCGGGGCAAATGCCACAACTGTACAAACTGCTATTGTGGCCCTTAAAGAAAACAACATGTATAGATCTACCAGAAGCAGAGGTATAAACCAATCTAAAAATACACAAAGTCCTCAACCAAATACATTTAAAAATATTTACCAAAATTCCTCACAAGTTCCAATGGATGTTGACCAAAATTTTCGGGACAAGTACCAACCTCAATCTGACACCTGTTCGGGAGAAGATTAAAATGTCTAATCGACACGGGATCATCAGTTAGTTTAATTAAGAATAAGTTTGTTAAAAATAGCTTTGCTGCCTATCCAATTAGAATTCAAACAATTTCAGACAACTTAATACTTGATAGAACTATTTCAACGGCTGGTCTAAAATTTTATGTACAGTCTGTCCAGTAGAAGCGTGATCGACCAAATTTTCACTTAGAGTACCGTTATCAGAAAAATTTTAATGCACCTAAGTAGCCTCATCATTTTTGTAATACGCACTGCAAAAATTGTCAGTCCCGTGAAACAATTACAAAGTACAGGGTGTTTTAACAAGATGAGCTCCGCGTGAGAGAAGCGACTTGAAGCCGTATTCCTTTGTCTACACCCTAGAGGGCCGTAAATATCACGTTTAGCTTTAGCAAAATATATGAAGAAGTCGAAGTCATTCGTAACGAGTTGGACGAATCGGTATATGGAAGCAAAAAATGTTGACGATTTGGCTGGGCGGGGCCTTGAAAAAAAGACCTCCCCAAAACAGGACAAGAAAATCATTAGGGGTATTCTCGATGTCTTGCACGGAGGAAGAATTCGTAAAAATGCAACCGTGCAAGACTGGAAAATGCTACACATCGAGAACGCACAAAAAAGCACACATTGCAAATATTGCAAAAATGCCGCAAACTTTCTCCAATTCTTTTTAATTTGGTTTTCGGTTGATCCATTTCTACCTGCAAGCAAGACATATATGCAAATTATATAAAAAGGTTGAAATAAAACCAAATAAAAAGAAAATTGCGCACACGAAGAAAATTAAATGGCTGCCGCACAATCGCGATGTCACACACAAAACAAGGGTTTTTGCGTAGCATGACATGCAAAAAATGCAAACTGTTTTTGCTTGTATTTTGTTGTTGTGTCGTTGCTCGAAATGCATGGCCATGTCAATTATGCATTTCGTGCACGATGTCAGGGCTATGCAAGACATCGAGAATACCCCTATTGATTTGTTTGCGACGAAGCCGGGCTTATCGTTGCGTAAAGCTAAAGCAGTTTTAGAGAAAAGTGGTGTTCAGATATCAAAAGAGACGATTCGAGGGCGTTTACGAACTAACGACGTTAAATACCGGAGCTCTTCGAAAAAACTGTTGCTTTCATAAGGTTGAAATAAAACCAAACATAAAGAAAATACGCTTGCGCACACGAAGAAAATGAAATGGCTGTCGCACAATCGCGATGTCACACACAAAACAAGGGTTTTTGCCATTCGCAATCGAGAAGCCGAGAGAGAAGGAAGCCCAAAACTGACGCGGCGAATAGCGGCGCGAAACAAAGAAGAAAATCTAATCAAGAGTGCAAGTGAAAGAGTGACGAAATAAAACAAATTAACAAAAAATTAAATAAAAGGAAGCTAGTGAGTATGGAAGTGGAAGAGGAGGGGTCCTATGACCCAAAAAAGAAAAAGCGTCCGAGAAACAGCGCAGCGAACAGCGAAGGGCCAGCGGAGCACCCCAAGGTCAACAAAAATAACGTTAAGTTAACGGAGCAAGATCAAACTCACAAAATGGCGGCGCCGGTGAGGAAAACAAGAATGAAAAGCATAGCCCGCCCAAAGGTGCTAAAGCACACAAGGGCCCTTACGCGGTGTACGTGGACGCACCGCCGCTCTACGAAAGAAAAAGAATTAATGAAATGAGCTTAGCACTCACACTAAGAAAATGCAAGTTAAGGTATCTGTCCGCAAAATTGCAACAAGTGCAGCTGCAACGAGTAGTGCAACGTAAGCACCTTGCAAACTCGTCTGGGTAAGAGTAACATGAAACGTTCCCACAACGTGACTTTTTCCAAATTTGCTTTTGGCTTTTTCCAAATTTGTTTTTTGACAATTTTGACGATCTGTAATTATGCTTTCGGCGGATGAGTGGAGTCAGTCTTAGAATCGGCGCGCTAGCGAGCGCAACAAACAAAAATAATTTTTTTTTAAGAAAATTCGTTCTTGAATTTTTGATTGGCGCCCAACGTGGGGCATAGCCTTCCGTAAGATATCCTGAAAGAAAAAGTAAGGATCGGTTCTGCGAGTGCCTAAACTATAAAATAAGTATCCTTTGAAAAGGAGAACAAACAGTGGAAAAGTATCCTTGAATTAAAGGAGAAAAAAAGAGGAACTAAAAACGAATCATAGTGAAGAAATTTAAACAACTTGTGGAATTAAATTAAAAAAATATTGTAATGAAAACTAAAAATATTACAATATAACTAAACGAAATACTTAACACCAATAACTAAAATATTACAGTATCATCAATAAACAAGAAAGTGATTGACTGTAAAAGTGAAACGCGTATAAAACACGAGAATCTCTTAACCTCAAATAAATATACAATTTACAAACGCTTTCGTGAATGAAACAAGAGGGCTGCCACATTTTTGTGAAAAAGACAACCAAAAGAATAAACGAACAATTCACAACCACAACAACCAGCGACAATAAGTAACCAGCAAGGAGAAACGAACAAATAATAAGCAATTAGCAACTATAACAACCAGCGACAATAAGTAACCAGCAAGGATAAGCCGAGAAAAACAATTGAACCGGATGAGTACCAACATCAACGAGGGAGGAAATAAACAATAGGGGTATTCACACCAAGCTCGTTACTTCGTTACTTCGGTACTCGGTAGTTTTCTATGTGTATTTTGTTTTTGTTCAATTTTTGTACGTACAAAACTACCGAATACCGAAATAACAAAGTAACGAGCTCGGTGTGAATACCCCTAATAATTAACCAAGGCAGTAAATCAAACAAGTAACATATTTTTAAGTTATCTCCTACTAACAAATATTATTATTGTTATTATTAATAATAATTAAATATTAAGAAAGTTATCTAAGTGATCTTAAAATAAATAAATAATAACACAAGGTGGCTTCAAATAGTGAAATAGAATTGTTGCCAGGAGAAAGAGAATACCTAGACATTGAAGTTAGGGATCTGACAGCTCGATTCGACTCTCTATCCACGGGGGAAATGGCAACGACAGAGCAGATTAAGGGCCTAATAGAAGCCCAAACAGGCCCACTGATCAGGAGAATAGAAGAATTGACTAGGAATCTGCAGCAGTTAACCAGTGCTAACACTGTTGCAGAGTACCAAGTCGACACGATAGATGAAAGAATTATTTGCGAGGAATCATTAGATGTAGTTAAGTCCTTGCCGCCATTTAATGGCAAAAATTCTTATGTTAGTTGGCGAAAAGCCGCCAATAATTCGATGAGCCTATACAGAAGAGGTGGCCGCAGATATTATGCTGCTCTGACAATACTGCGAAATAAGATAACTGACGAAGCGAATGACATATTAACAAACCATGGTACCGTTTTAAATCTGGACGCTATCCTCAGTCGTTTGGATTTTGCTTATGCGGATAAAAGACCGCCACATATCATTGAGCAAGAACTCAGCGTCATGCGCCAGGGTTCCCTAAGCATCATTGATTACTACAACGAGGTTAACAAAAAATTAACCGCTTTAATTAACAAGACGATTATGTCACATGGTTCGAATTCCGAACTAACCAATGAGCTAAACAAGAAAAACAGACAATACGCATTAAGGGTTTTTGAAACTGGGTTGAACCCACCGTTAGCGAATATCCTGTTTTCGCTATCCCCAACCGACCTCCCTAATGCCTTGGTGAAGGCACAAGAATTAGAATCCAACAATATACGAGCAAATTTTGCCCTTTAATTCAATCGATCGAACAATATCAATTCAAATATCAATAACAACCAGAAGTCACATAACCTCTTGCGCTTCCCTCAACGTAACCAAGGAGACACGCGAAACAACTTTTCCCAAAATCGTCCAACTCAGCCAAAACCTGAACCTATGGAAGCAGTTCACCAAACATGATTCAGAAACCTTAATAATGGTAATAATAATAGCTTCTCGCAAAGACCCAACCCGAATAATTTCCAGGATTATCGGCAGAGGCCTACAGACTTCAACAATTTCCAACAGGGTGTTAAACGACAACTCCCGAGCACTGAGATAAGTTTTCAACCACAATATAAGGCACCCCGCATAAATAATCTAAACGAAGAATCTTTTTTAGAAGAAAACCCGGATTGTCCTACATCGTCAAAACAGGAGCATCCGGAAGAACATATAGAATATTGATCGACAGCGGTGCTACCAGTTGCTACTGTAGCCCAAACGTTTTCGAAAAAAGGAAGAAGTTAGTTATTAAGAAGAGAGTGAGAACAATAAATGGTTATACTATAATTCAATATTATTGCGAAGCAAGGCTTTTCGGAATTAGGGAAAGATTTTATGAGATTCTTAATCTTGAAGCCGATATCCCAATAGGTTATAATTTTATGAAAAAAGCAAACATAGTACTGTAACCAGGGGGTTATTTATATTCATATAAGCGCCATCTATGTGTAGTAACAGTCATTGCATACGCACCTAACTTTAAGTCAAACATGTAACAGTCTTTGCATACGCACCTAACTTTAAGTCAAATATGTTGTTGTTGTCAAATATGTTGTATAAAAGAGCGTGTCGAGCAGAAGCTCGTTCACTTTGTTCCGGTGATTGGCGACAGCAGCACGGTAAGAACATGAGTTCGTGGACAGCGAAGGCTGGCCCGTTCTCATGTGTCTTAAAGTGACTCCGCTCGCACTCGACTTGGTGAACAGCGACAGCTGGTCCCATGTTCACAATCGTTGCTGCTGCCGTCACTCACCGAAACTATATTTTTTCCAGGATCTACATACATCCGTTACCAATTACACTGGAACTTTTACAGTACTAGATTTTGAAAAGGGAATTCTGAAGAGTGGAAACCATTGGGAGAAATTCTTGAACTTCAACGAAACAGAGAATGCGGAGGAAAATGATGAAGAAGTTGATTCTGAAAACGAAAAACAATTAGAAGATATTAATTACATGAGAAAATACGAAGGAATTGAACATTTAAGACGTAAAATTATTGGGGAAATCGAAGAGCTACATTCTAAAGTAAATATGAGGCTGCCATTTAGGACGGACGTAAGAGCTGAAATTCGCACAATTGCTGGAATTGCCGGAAGAAACACAATGCGACATAATAAGCTGCAGAAATTGCAAAGGAAACCATACGGCAACATAAGGGACTGCCCAAATATTACAAATCCAAATATTACAATACAACATACAAAGTCTGAACAGCAATCCAAATAAAGAACGACTCGAACTATACCTAGAGAACAATAACATAGATATAGCCGTAATATGCAAAACATGGCTAATGGATAACTCTCAAGCAAACATCAAAAATTACAACTTCATCTGCAAATGTAGAAAGGACGGACACGGAGGAATAGGCATTTATATTAAAAAAAAAATCAAAATCACAATCGCAAACCTCCCCACAACCACAGAAACAATAGGTATAACCACACTCAAGTTAAAAAACAATCTCAACTGCATAGGAACGTACATACCACCAAACATTGATAATAGAACCTTCAAAAAAGAATTAGAAAAAATATTGACCTGGGCAAACAAGCAAAAACTAAAAACAATAATATCAGGCGATCTCAACGCGAAAGCAAAAACATGGGGCAACAATAAGGAAGACAACAAGGGCAAGACCCTGGAAAACCAGCTAATAGCCAACAACATGACATGCATCAACACAGGAGAACCAACACACATCCCGCTGAATGCAGCTCCATCAGCAATAGACATCACCATAACTAACATGAACCATAGACACATAAAATGGGAAGTAAGGAAAACCAAAATCTCAAACAGCCATCACAGACCTACTATAACATCATTAGAAAATAAAATATCTACTAGAAAGAAAAAAGAAATTATAAACTACATCAATATAGCAAAAGATCTAAGAACAGTAAGCCTACCAGAGAGCTTAGAAGAAATAGAAACCACAATTAAAAACATCTTGCAAAAGCACACAACCAAGATCTCGGACAACAACAGATACATACCCAAAAGCTGGTGGGACAAAGAAAGTATGAAACTATTCAGGCTAAGAAACTCAGCAAGAGCAAAACATTACCAAAACAAAACTCATGACAATAGCCTAAAACTACCCACAGCAGAAGAAACATTGAGAGGACACATCAAAGAAAGGAAAAAGGAAGATTTTCAAAAAGTAAAAGACATATGTATATATTTTAGAAAAATCAATGATTACACCACAGCTGACAGGTATCCCATCCCCGATACTTCGGTAATTTTGGCCAACTTAGGGAAATCAAAATTTTTTAACTACCTTGGATCTTAAATCTGGTTTTCACCAGATAGTTTTGAAAGAAAAAGATAGACAAAAAACTGCATTTAGTATTAACAACGGAAAGTATGAATTTTGCCGCCTGCCGTTTGGGCTTAAAAACGCCCCCAGTATCTTTCAGCGCACAATCGATGACATACTGCGAGAACACATAGGCGTCATCTGTCACGTCTATATAGACGACATCATTATATTCTCGCCAGATGAAAAATCTCATTTAGAACATATAGCAACAATTTTGGCCAAGCTTAAGTATCTTTAGAGAAATCCAAGTTTTTCAAAGTCAAGACCGAGTTTCTAGGGTTTATAGTGTCACAGCAAGGAATGTCAATGTGTCCAGACAAAGTTAATGATATCTTAAACTATGCTACGCCATAGACACTTCGAGCATTGCGCTCATTTTTAGGTCTATCCGGATATTACAGGAGGTGTACGAAATGTGTGCAAATGTGCCTGACAAATGCGCACAATTTGTCATGCACATTTACACATCCCTAAAGGATCATTGCTATCATCACTAGAAAGAGAACATCAGCCCACAGCGGTCGACCATTTTTATATTTGAAATTAAAATTAAAATAAAGAGTTGATTGAATAATAAACATTGGTGCCTCCTGTGAGGACTTCGGCACGGTGGACAAGTCACAGCAAGGCAAGGAAGCACGTGTGGGTGATCGTACATTGCCTACACATCGATTGTGGAGCTGCACGTGGTGGTCTGGCGCTCGCTGCACGTGGTGGACTGGCGCTCGCTGCACGTGGTGGTCTGGCGCTCGCTGCACGTGGTGATCTGGCGCACGTTGCACGTGGTGGTCTGGTGCTCGCTGCACGTGGTAGTCTGGCGCTCGTTGCACGTGGTGGACTGGCGCTCGCTGCACGTGGTGGTCTGGTGCTCGCTGCACGTGGTGATATGGCGCTCGCTGCACGTGGTGGTCTGGCGCTCGCAAAGCAGCGAATTCGGAGCGTGCACATAAAGGTGCGGACACGAGGTAAGTGCAATTGATATTGGTGTGTGGTGGATGAGGCTGGGGTGTCCATGGAGTACGTGGCTGAACAACTAGCATTGGTGACCGCCGTGCACAAAACGTTACGCAACTTTAAAAAGGATGCCGTGGCACGCAAAACCAAAGCATATTTCCAAACAAGATTGGAAGTGCTTACTTCGCTACGGGGGGAGTTTCGCCACAACCACCGGCAAATAATGCACATTGCTGACGATAAGGAAGTAGAAGAACGATACGTGAAGGTGGAACTCAGTGATGAATTTGAGGAGGCTTATTTGGAAGCCATGTCCACAATCCGAACAGCTTTCGAGACCACATTTCCCCCCTCTCCATCGGGCGAGATCCAAAGTACACCGATGACAACTGCGCCTGCTGTGACTCTCGAAGTGCCGCTGCCAGAAGTCAAATTACCGACATTTAGTGGAAATTATGTTGAGTGGCCTGCCTTTAAGGAGTTATTTCGAACGTCTAAATAACTGTCAGCGTTTACATTACAATTTACACAGACATGTCGTGCATGTGTAAATTCGATACAGAAATTAGGGGTTAACGTTGAATCACAAAATCAAATATTAGTGTTCTATATGTTGAAGAAGTTACCAAGTACGATCCAACGCGAATGGGATCGAACTATCAGTAAACGGAAAACAATTCCCACGTTCGATGAGTTATGCTTGGTACTAGACGAACAATATCAAATGATGATTACGTTATCCATTTTGAATACAAACGGTTCCATGAAGCAGAATGCAAGGTTAGATGCTCGCCCAAAGGGTAATTTATCGGCGACATCTATCAAAAGAGACATAACATCACTGCAGGTGATCAAGAGGGCTGCAGTCTGTCCGGTCTGTACAAAGGCAGATCATTCAGTTCGGGAATGTGCGACATTTCTCGGGTTAAACGTCACGGAACGTAGGACAGTAGTGCAGAAATTTAAACTATGTTTCAACTGTTTGAGCTGCAACCACCTATCTGCAAAGTGCAATAGTAGTCGTACGTGCTCGACATGTGGGGGCAAGCATCATACACTTATACACATTGAACGAGTGGCTGACGGACCATCAACTATATCTATAAACCTATCGGCAACCAACGGTCATGCTGCCAGCTGGAGCGCAGCAGCTTCCAACGGGAAGTTACGACACGCATTTAATTATGAAGTGCTGTTACCAACCGCGATGATTACGGTCAACGACGCACAAGGGCAGTCGTTGAATTTGAGGGAATTTTTGGATCAAGGCTCCGAAGCCTCATTTATAACGGAGCGTACTGCTCAGCTATTGCGATTGCCAAGAAATCGAGCTTGGGTAACGATCAAAGGTTTATCGCTGAGGGGCGATCATCAGTAATTTTGAAAATTGGTTCGCGTTTGGATACGAACATCAGTTTTACTGTTTTAGCATATGTGTTACCCAAGGTAAGCCATTCTCATGCCTGCAAAAAACTACCATTTGTGGACTGGCCACATCTACACGGTTTGGATCTGGCGGATCCAAAGTATTATGAACCTCAACAAATTGATATTTTATTGGGCAATGATGTTAATGACGAAATCATGCTGGGCGATACTCGTCGACCACCCTGTGGGGGACCAACTGCTCAAAAAACCGTTTTCGGCTTTATTATATCGGGTAAAGTTTACAACTCGGGGCTCCTACCAACAACAACTCCAACTGTCACTGTTTCGTCGCGCCACACACAAGTCGACATTGATCACCTGCTAAACAAGTTTTGGGAACTCGAGGAATCTATGTCCGAGCGAGCTTTATCAAGCCAGGATCAGTGGTGCGAACAGTTCTATCGAGACACTCACTGTCGTTTAGAAAGCGGAAAATATATCGTTCGATTACCCTTGTTAACAGAATTCGATTCTTCCAGAGTCCTAGGCGAGTTACGGGAATTAGCATTGAAGCGGTTTCTACAACTTGAGCATCGCTTAGTGCGAGACCTGCAACTACAAAGAAGCTATCAAACAACGATCGAAGAATATTTACGCTTGGGACAGATGCAGCCGGTCAGCGCCTCACAACTAAATGGTGAAGGATCTTTTCGGAAATACTGTTACCTTCCTCACCATCCTGTTATCAAGAATTACTCTTCAACTACGAAGGTTAGAGTCGTGTTCGATGCGTCAAGCAAGACCAGCAATGGCAACTCTTTAAGGGGGGAGACTCGTTTAGAGGGTCAAAAAAATTCATTTTTTGAAAATAGTTTCGTACAGGGACGATCTCCTGTGCGATTGACTTGTTCGCACAGGGACGATCGTCTCTGGCCGAAGTAGTCAGTCGTGCAGTGAGCGTGAAGCGGACAAGACGTCCATTCTGGGGCAAGAGTATTATATTGGTGCAAGATGTGCGTGTGCATGTAGTGCGGAAAATAAATTGGGTTTTTTGAGCTGATGGCTTTTTCCCAAGGAGTGCGCGTTTTATTTTAACCAGTTTTACATTTCGCAGTTTCCACCACCAATCGAAGATGGTGGAAACAATAGTTTTAATCATTCGAATACATATCAAAAATAATCCTACAAAATTGCAAGTCGAAATTCGAAATATTTTCGAAGTAACAGCCTCTGACTCGCCACGCGTAGACTAAGCAGATAAGCGCGCTCGGGATTATGCGGCGTTCTCTAGCCATCTAGACCTTCAGATAAGATAAGGGTCGCGTCAGTGGCATTAGATTTTTTGACTGTGGAAAACGAAAAAATTTTTTTTGCGTGTATACATTCTTTAACATCATAGATTAGGCTAAATGACAATGGGCATGGTCTGTACAGGAAGTCTACGGACGATGTTTTTTAGTGTATCGTCAAAGCTAGAGTAAAGTGCGTCGCGTTTTTTATATGAACTGCTCCTAAGTAATCGAAAATTTTTCCGCCAAAATATCATTCGATAGGAAAATGAATTCTTACCCGAAACGAGGACGAAATGCTAACGATCGAGCGTCGAAACCGCGCAAAAGAAAGTTTTGTGGTAATAGATACAAGAAAGACATTTCAAATGAAAATAAAAAAGTGCAAACGAGAGTGCCTCGGCGCGAAAACTGAGCAGTGCGGGTTTCGAATACGTACACAATCCATCGCATTTCTACAGAATCATAGAATTTTTTAGTGTCTTCGGGGCTCTTACTGAAATTCTCATTTGCAAAACGTGCAAAAAAGACATTCGATTAGAAGCGGGTGTTCGTGGTTTCGGGTTCAAACTTTGTGTTATTTGTTCTTGTGGTCGTCGGGAAATCAATTCTGGTCCTTTGATCGGCACAGGATTCGAAATAAATAGAAGGACCGTTTTGGTCATGAGACTTTTAGGTGTCGGTCGCGAGGGTATAAACATTTTTGCTGGACTAATGGACTTTGGTTTAGGTTTGAGCAAAAATGCTTACTCTTTGATCATACGACATATTCATGATTCAGTGAAATCGGTTTTTAAAAGTGTGTGTCTCAAAGCTGTCTCAAAGCGAAGAAAAATCGTGTAACTTGCAGCGTGGGAGAAATGAAAACGATTTCAAGGTATCCGGCGACGGATCATGGAAAAAGCGCGGTTTTACGTCTTTGTTTGGAGTGACAACGCTCGTAGGATACTACTCTGGCAAAATAATCGATATCGTTGTGAAAAGTGCATACTGCCAAGCTTGTCTTTTTTGGAATCAGAAAAAAGATACTGGGAAATACGAAGAATGGTACGAAAAACATGAAAAAGAATGTTGTGCGAATCACGTAGGATCAGCGGGGAAAATGGAAGTTGACGCGATCAAAGAAATGTTTGCAGACTCTGTCGAAAAATACGGAGTAAAATATTTAAACTATATTGGCGATGGTGATTCCAAGACATATAAGGCTATAGTCGATAGCAATCCTTATGGAAACGATGATACTGTGATTAAAAGTGAGTGCGTCGGACATGTTGAAAAAAGAATGGGCTCGCGACTTCTAAACGTGAAGAAATCTGCGAAAATGGGTGGGAGAGGCAAATTGACTGAAGTTTTGATTAAAAAATTGACTAAGTATTACGGCTTGGCTATTCGAAGAAACGTGAACTCTATTCAAGACATAAAAATTGCAATTTTCGCAACGTTGGATCATTTAGCTTCCACAGACGAAAAACCGAACCATGACAATTGTCCGCCTGGAGTCAATAGCTGGTGTGAATGGCGCAAAGCAGAAGCAGCTGGAAAAGTCACGGAATTCAAGCATCCAACTCCACTTCATCCTGAAATTCTCAAACATATAAGTCCGATTTACAAAGCTTTATCTGACGAAGAACTTCTTGCGAGGTGTTTAGGTGGCCATATGCAAAATTCTAACGAGAGTTTCAATTCCACAATATGGCGTCTCGTTCCAAAACACTTGAATGCAGGATATAAAATTATCGAGATTGCTTCGAGGATTGCTGCATGCGTTTTCAATGAAGGTTACATGAGCATCCTAAAACTGATGGACGATTTACACATTACAATTGGATCACATTCTCAACATTTCGCGAACGAGTACGACGAGCAGCGAATATCGAGGCAACAGCGCCGCAGCTTCGACGAAATTGAAATTGAGGATACCCTTATTGATTCGGACGAGGAGGACGAAGTAGTTAAAATCTTTAAATACGCTGATGTCGTAGAAATGGTTGTGCTACCTCCCGATAAAGTTGACCAAATAAGTGATTGCGAAGACATTGATGAAAACATACAGCTACTAACAGATCAAGCGGAAGCCATTCCTAATGAAGTTGCTGGAGCTTTAGAAGTTGTGTGTTTCTTTAATGATGACAATAAATATGTAGCTTCGGCAGATATTGTGCGTGAATGTCAACACCAACAAATCCAAACCAAATCAAACAATCAAGGCGAATTCATATCACAAAACCCAAAGTGGAGTAAGTCGTCTAAATACGAATTTTCAAAACAGCCATTTGATGCTTCATATGAAATTTTTGAGAGCTTGTATAAAAAACATGGTAAGGTATTGGTTTAAAACCATCGTGATAGCGTAAGTGATTTGGCTTTTTGATTCCCTCTAGGAGCACTTAATCCCTTTGAACTTTTTGAGCTATTCATTGACGATGAGGTGATTGCTTTACTGGTGCAAAGTACAAACAACTATGCAAATATACAGCCTAACCCACGATGTCGAACGTTAACGTTCGCATACTTTCTAAGCGACAAACAGCTGATTTGGTACCCACTAAAAGCATTAGGACGACAAGTCGAAAGAAAATACATGCGAAAGAAAACGTTAGCATTGCAGTACAAAATCGGTACCCACTAACCTTTTTCGCTGTCATCTGTGCGAACATAAACGCCAAAACCAGTCACTTGTGTTTTGGTTTTCGTGCTGTGTCAATGTAAAAAAATAAAAATAACAAACTACCAATTTAATACAAAAAAAAAGAAAAAAGGAAGAATATGGAAAAGAAATGGTAATTTGAGTATAATTTTATAATTGGTTTTGTGATGTGTCAATGTGCATGAATTTTAGCATCAAAAAGTCAACGTTGCAGCAGCTCCAGACAATGGTGGACTACATGGAGGAAAATCCTGAATTTGCCAGAGGCTCGGTAGTTTATGGCGGCAGTAAGCTCTCCTCAGAGGATCAGTGGAAGAAATTATCAATAAAATTTAACACTCTGGGGCCCCCAATGCGCACTATTGTGGAGTGGAAAAAGGCAAGTACATACCGGATTACAATAAGGAAACGCAGCAAAACAACGCACACCAATCGCAGCCACTAGGACAACACACCAGCAGGAACTTAGCGTATAAAAAACAAATAGAAAAAATGAAACAGTTGTAAGTAGTAATAAGCATAGAATAAATACATTGTAGTATGTAAGGGTACGGTGGCATCACCCGAGTCGTGGCACTACTCAGTGCATTGGCAACACTCGAGCGATGGCACTACTCGTGGCATGATGGCCGACGGTGGCGTCGCAAGCCAAAGTAGCGAGTAGCAAAAACGCGCGAAACACAGACAGAGAACAGAACGGACGTGCCGTGGCGTGTTGGCGATAGATTGGCCACTTATATATTCAATCCTGTGTATTTAAAATTTGTGAAATAAAAGCAACTACACTCCTGTACTTTTAAATTAGAAAAACAAAGCTTTCTACAACATGGTAATTATGAAAATGTGTGTCCTTGGTGTCGTGGTCAGTGAGCAGTACAGGCAGACGTACGAGGACGAGGAAGAACGTACTAAAAGACGAACGAATCGACGACGACAGCAGTGAAGAGCAGCAGTTAAAAACAATCAAAAACTTTGGGAGACACTCAGAAAAGCAGACCGTGCCGAACCCACAAGGGAGGATATTTATGATAGGGACCTTATAGAGTACGAAACGATCTTAATGATAAGGAAATTTGCTAGTGATTTTTAAGGTCGTAAAGGAAAAAGGGGGTTTATAAATAAACTCGCATAACATATTATATAAAAATCTTAAATAAATATTTTTAATTAATATCTGCAAACATGAATGAGGAACAGCTGAGGGCAATACTAAGCACAGCTGTCCTCTCGGCGACAAACAGAGAGAACAAAGCTATCCTTTGAAGGGATAGCAAGGGACTTAACCGAAAGACTTAGGGCCCTGGAAACTCCAACTCCAGTAGAGGAGTACAAGCCAGTGGAAATTCGTCCAGGAAGGGAATGTAATGAATCACTTGATTTGATAAAATCATTACCCGAGTTTAGCGGTGAGCAGGTTCGGTACGTTGCGTGGCGACAAGCTGCATTTGCCGCTTACAGGCTTTTCGAGGGATATGAAGGTAGCTCAAAGCATTACCAAGCGGTAGCGATAATGAGAAATAAGATTGTTGGTTCAGCCGATCAAGTATTATCATCATTCAACACGGTTTTAAACTTTAAAGCTATAATTGCGCGTCTAGACTTTACTTTCGCAGACAAAAGGCCAATTTAGAACAAGAAATGTCAACCGTGCGTCAGGGAAAATTGCCTATTGTTCAATTTTATGATGAAGTGGAGAAAAAATTAACACTCATAATAAACAAGACTATTATGCCTCATGAGGGTAACAGCGATTTAATAAATTCACTTAGCCAGAAATACAGGGGGGACGCCTTAAGAGTGTTTATTTCGGGATTACGCAACCCAATGTGCGATATCTTATTTTCGTCACAACCAAATGACATGCCTAGTGCTTTAGCACTAGCTCAGGAATTGGAGGCGAAGCATGCTCGATATTCCTTTGCGAATTCTTTTAATAATCAAAGTGGAGGAAACAAATCCTTTACACCACACCACTCGCCCCATTATAGGCCGACCAACGGACAACCACCCCAATCGCCTCATTATAAGCCGACCAACGGACAACCTCGAAACACGCCGATTCCAATGGAGGTTGATCCTTCCACATCAAATTTCAGACAAAGAACAAATTTTAATCCAAATTGGAGAACCACGCAGGATTATTTTAGGACCCACCCGATAACGCAGAACTCTAATCAGAATAACCAACAGTTCGCACAAGAGAGACCAGCTAAAAGGGAACGGGAGAGCGATAGACAACCGCTACCGAAAATTCAAAGAGTGAATCATTTGCATCACGAGGACGAGGAAGAAAGCTATTCCATTGATGAACCCCGGAGCGAAATATCCGAGGAAATTTATTTTTTAGACGAAAGTCGCTCCTGCCATACGTAAGCAGGGAGTTGGCAGGACGACCAATTAAGTTACTAATCGATACAGGAGCAGAAAAATATTAAATAAAATACAATGAAAACCTGAAAGCGGATGCAATCACTGAGATAAAAGAAAAATGTTTAGTGAACATTTTCGGGAAAAATTCAAACTTCTTTCTTCTTTCCGGCTTAAAGACATTTGATGGCATTATCGGCTTCGATTTTTTGAAAGAAATCGGTGCGAACTTGGACTTAAAGACGGGAATTTTACACTATAAGGGCGGTAAAGAGCATTTAAAATAGTATGACTGTAAAAACATAAATAATGTGATGCCACATGAAAACAATTCTAATGAGTCAAGTAAGGGTGAACGCATTACAAACATTCTAAAAAAACACTCTAAGGTTTTCGCAAGCCCGAACGAAGCATTAACATTCAATACAAATGTAGTTGCTACAATAAGAACTACAGATAATGAACCAGTTTATTCTAGAGCATACCCTTAACCAATAGCAGCTTCAGAATTTCTAAATAAAGAAATTTCTAACTTGTTGCGAGATGGTATCATTCGCCAGTCTCGGTCACCATACAACAATCCCATATGGGTTGTCGACAAGAAAGGATTAGATGAAAATGGCCAAAATAAGATGCGTATGGTAATTGATTTTCGAAAATTAAACGATAAGACAGTTCCTGATAAATATCCAATCCCTGACACGTCTGTTATATTAGCAAATATGGGGAACTCTTTACAACTCTTGATTTGAAATCTGGGTTCCACCAGATCAAATTAGCCGAAAAAGATAGAGAAAAGACAGCATTCTTCGTGAATAATGGGAAATATGAATTTTGTAGACTTCCATTTGGTTTGAAGAATGCTCCTGGAATTTTTCAGAGAACAATTGACGACGTCTTAAGGAACGAAATAGGGAAATGCTGCCACGTTTACATCGATGATGTAATTTGTTGAAATATAAAGTTGAACAACCCTTTTTGAATGCTCTCAAAATACAACTCTGTACATCAAGTTAACAAGTGTCAAAATAAAACTTCCCACTTTTCCGTTTTCCGTTCCAAAGGACTGGTCGTTTTTTATTAACCACGCTGCGCAATAAACTCAAACTTTAACAGGTTATGGGCCTTTATGTCGCGAAATAAAATCGACATCGTATAAAAGAACGCGATAAGGAAGTGGTGAAATAAGTTCTAAACGCGGATTGATTGTTACTAATCGAATAATCGAGGATTTGCGAAAATGGCGGCAAGCGCGTTAACTTTTCCATTTGAGAAATTAAAAGGTCGCGAAAACTTTGACGTATGGCAGCGACACGCGAAATCGTATTTAGTAATTAAAAATTGCTGGAGAATAGTCGAAAATGGGATACCGCCGGAACCCAAAGACAAGGATAAAGAAAGTGATGAACGCGCATTAGCCGAAATTACGCTTATGATTGAGCCGACCAATTTCTCGCACATTGCCACCGCTACGACGGCGAGTGCGGCATGGAGGGCGCTGCTTGCGGCGTATGAAGACACTGGTCTTACGCGTAAAGTTGAATTGCTGAAGCAGCTAGTGCAGTGTAAATTAACAGATTACGTATCTATGCAAGAATATGTAAATTCGGTAGTGATGACGTCGCTAAAAGTCCAAAACGCAGGGCTGAACATTGACGAGGAGCTCACTGCATCGCTAATGCTAGCAGGGCTACCAGACGATTTTCGTGCTCTTGTACTCGCTGTGGAAAATTCCAAGGAAAAGCTGACAATCGACAGTGTTAAAACGCTTTTGCTACAAGACGTGAAATTTGATAACAGATGTTCGGAAAATGCACTTTATTCAAAAGAAAAGAAGGCGAAGCAATTTCGGTGCCACTCATGCAAGCAAATCGGGCATTTTGCAAAGCAATGTCCGAACAAAGGCAAAAAAGATGGCAACACTTTCAACAAGAACAAAAAAGTACTTTTCGCATCTCTTCTTTCACATGACATTCGCAAAGATGACTGGTTTATCGATTCAGGCGCAACATCGCACATGACTAAGAACAAGGAAATAATTGTCAAAGAAGTGCCGGTGCAAAATAAAAACATTCTAATTGCGAATAATAAAACAATTCCTGTGAAATCCAAAGGTGATGTGAATATTGAGTTATCGGACGGAACATCGAAAGTCGATGCTGTTGTGAAAAACGTTGAATACGTGCCGGATCTTTGTGCAAATTTGTTATCGGTTCGCCAAATGACGAAAAACGGCAATAAAATTGTGTTTGAAAACGAAGGCTGCAAGATTTACGATGCGCAGAAAAATCTAATTGGAAGCGCAAGTGTTGTAAACGATCTGTACCGACTAAATTGTGAAATTCCATTTAATCACGAAGCCAACTGCAAGAAGGCGCTAGTGGTGCGCGATGACTATAACCTATGGCACAGAAGAATGGGACATATTTGCGACGAACATCTGAAAAAAGTAAAAAATGCATCTAATGGCGTTGAATTCGGTAAAACTAACACCGAAAAATGCATTGTATGTGTCAAAGGAAAGCAAACACGGGCTTCGTTTAAAGAAAGTGGTACACGCGCAGAAGGACTGCTTGACTTAGTGCATTCAGATGTGATGGGGCCATTCCCCGTGAAATCGTTTTCTGGAGCGCGTTTCGTGGTGACATTTATCGACGATTTTTCGCACAAGGTTTTCTTGGTGCCAATTAAGAACAAGTCCGAAGTCTTCGAAGAATTTGTGAAGTTTAAAAATCTCGTAGAGAATCAGTGCGGGCGAAAAATAAAAGTTTTTCGTTCTGATAATGGAACGGAGTATACTAACGCGAAATTTCAAAACTTTTTGTCGAACGCCGGTATAGTGCATCAAACCACGTCGCCGTACACGCCTGAACAGAACGGTGTGGCAGAAAGGCTGAACCGCACGATAGTTGAGAAAATGCGCTGTATGCTGATAGATTCGGGTGTGAATAACAAATTGTGGGCTGAAGCCGCAAACACCGCAGCGTATTTACTGAATCATGTACCATTCGGGTCAAACATGCAGAGTCCCGAAGAAAAGTGGACAAATAAAAAACCAAATTTAAAACATTTTAAAGTATTTGGCAGTAAAGCCATGGTTCACGTACCGCAAGAAAAGCGCAGAAAATTACACACGAAATCGGTTGAGTGCATTATGCTCGGATATTGCACGGCTTCGAAAGCATATCGCTTGTTTAATCAAAAGACGCAGAAAATTATAATAAGCCGTCATGTGGTTTTTGTCGAAACACAAAATACTACTGCTGATCAAAAAGACTGTATGTTCGAAATACCCATGGTGTGTGGAGTAAACAACGTCCTCAATTCAGAAGAGAAGCAATGTGAAGAATTATCGCACGTTGAGAAAGAGCATTTGATTCCTGAGCAGCAGCTCGAAAGTGAGCGTAACGATTCATCAAACATCGAAAAGACAGATGCAGATTTTGCTGAGAAACAGAACGAGAACAGCGATTCCTCTGACAACGAAAAGCCGGCTATAACGTCCACCGATTTCGAAAGTGCGGATGACTCCGACGAACTTGAAGCGGAAGGTGAGAACGTGTTGAGGCGCTCAAAGAGAATCGCAGGTAAAAGGGAGGGTTACAATTTTTGCGTAACAGACTTCGTTTCCGACGACCCTCAAACCCTCGAAGAAGCAATGAGCAATGAAAATGCAGACGATTGGAGACATGCAGTTTACGAAGAAATGAACTCTCTTTGCGTAAATAAAACATGGCGTCTGACAAATTTACCGCCTGGTCAAAAAGCCATTAGGTCTAAATGGGTATTTAAGACAAAAGTTGATGCAAATGGTCAACTCATCCGCCGAAAAGCTAGATTGGTGGTTAAAGGTTTTTGTCAGAAAAAAGGAGTTAACTACGAAGAAACTTTCGCTCCTGTGGTCAGATACACGTCTCTCCGTTTCTTGCTTGCATTAGCAGCCAAATATGATTTAATCATACATCAAATGGATGCTGTTACCGCATTTCTTAATGCTGAGCTGAAAGACGAAATATATATGACGCAGCCAGACGGATTCGATGATGGTTCAGGCCGTGTATGCAAACTGCTAAAATCGTTGTACGGATTGAAGCAATCCAGCCGATTGTGGAATGAAAGTTTTAACAATGTCCTCCTAAGCATCGGTTTGACACGCAGTGAGGTCGATCAGTGCGTATATTATCGCATATTAGGCGCCGATATACTATTTGTGGCCGTCTATGTCGACGATGTACTCCTGTTTTCAAACAACATAGACAGCATGAACGAATTAAAAGCAGAGTTATCATCCCGATTTAGAATGAAAGACATTGGCGAAGTTTCATCTGTGCTTGGCATGCGTGTAACTAGAGATAAGGTGAAAGGCACGATTGAGATCGATCAATCGCAATATATCGACGATATGCTGAAACGCTTTGGCATGACTGACTGTAATCCAGTGGCGACACCAATTGACCTAAATCAAAATTTGAGCTCAGATATGTGTCCCGTCAACGAAGCCGAAAAACGTGAAATGGCGAACGTTCCCTACATGCAGGCTGTTGGGTGCTTATTATTCGCATCGCAAATTACGCGCCCGGACATAAGTTTCGCCGTAAATTTATTAAGGGGCCCGAACACTGTAAACTGCGATTTTTCATATGTTTTTTATTTTATTTATTAAAAAAAAAACGGACGTTCCGATTTACATGAAACTTTACACATATGTTAATAAATGTTTAGATTATCGAAAAATTTTTTTTTTTTTTTTTTTGGCGGCCATGTTTGTATTCTGTAGCTGATCCAAAATGTCGTCTTTTTAAAAGGACCCTTGTCGCGTTGACAGCATAACTGAAAAAGTTTTTATCCGATCGACCTGATTCAAATTGCATTCTATTCGGGAATAGTGTCGCTTCTGCTCGACGTAGCCGTTTTTCGATATATGCCAAACTTTTTTTTTTATAAATAATTTAGTGCAAAATTTTACGCGAAAAAAAAAACTTTTTCTTCAAACAGCCGCCATTTTTTTTCTAATCAATATTTTTAAAATCCCCTACGTCAAACAGTAGCCAGTAATGTATATTTCAAGAATCTTTTTTGTTTTTTGCTCTAGGAGGCTCCGTTATGCTGATTTGCTGTCAACGCGACAAGGGCCATTTTAAAAAGGCGACATTTTGGATCAGCTACAGAATACAAACATGGCCGCCAAAAAAAAAAAAAAAAATTTTTTTCGATAATCTAAACATTTATTAACATATGTGTAAAGTTTCATGTAAATCGGAACGTCCGTTTTTTTTTAATAAATAAAATAAAAAACATATGAAAAATCGCAGTTTACAGTGTTCGGGCCCCTTAAGCCGATTTTCTTCCAATCCTGGCAAAGCGCACTGGACTGCAATAAAACGTGTAATGCGCTACTTAAAAGGAACAATGCATTGTGGGCTTGTGTTCAACAAAGAAGCAACTGATATCACTGGCTTTTGTGATGCAGACTGGGGTAGCGACTTAGACGAAAGACGTTCTACGACAGGCTACGTATTCCAGCTCCAAGGAAGTCCTATTTCTTGGTGCACCCGCCGCCAGCGAACTGTGGCGCTCTCATCAACTGAAGCCGAGTTCATGGCTATGACAGCAGCTATTCAAGAAGCGACGTGGCTACAACGATTGCAGGATGAGCTGACACCGAATGCCACTAAGACAATTGTACTTTATTGCGACAACAAAAGCGCCATTCAAGTCGCAGTAAATAATTCATACTCGCCTCGTACTAAACACGTAGACATTAAGGGTAAATTTATTCGTCAAAACCTCGAGAGCGGAAAGATCAAATTATCCTATGTACCAACGAACAACATGCTGGCTGATATATTAACGAAAGGTGTTCCTAAAGTTAAGCACAACTATCTCTCTAAGGCACTTGGTCTGTCAAGCATTAACTAACGTTTTCGTCTATTGAATTTAAATTTAATTATATTTGTTTTAAACTAAAGTGTTGTTCAGAAAGAGTGTTGAAATATAAAGTTGAACAACCCTTTTTGAATGCTCTCAAAATACAACTCTGTACATCAAGTTAACAAGTGTCAAAATAAAACTTCCCACTTTTCCGTTTTCCGTTCCAAAGGACTGGTCGTTTTTTATTAACCACGCTGCGCAATAAACTCAAACTTTAACATAATTACATTCTCAAATAGTGAAGAACAACACTATGAAGATATTGAAAGAATTTTAAGCAGACTTTACGAAGCAAATATGCGCATTTCAATGGAAAAATTCAAATTTTTTAAAGAAGAGGTTGAGTTTCTTGGATTTGTAGTATCTAAGGAAGGAATAAAAACATGCCCTGACAAAGTTAAGGATATAATTAATTATAAGCTACCTACCAATCTTCGGGGTCTTCGATCATTTTTAGGGTTCTCAGGCTACTATAGAAGATTCATTAAGGTCTACGCCGCTATAGTGAAACCACTTACAAAATATTTAAGGGGAGAGAATGGCCAAATAGGGGCCAATATGTCAAAAAATGTTAAACACAAACCTTTTGACCTAACAACCGACGCATCAGCGCACGCCATTGGTGCAGTATTATCACAGGGAGGTAGACCAATAACAGTGATATCAAGAACGTTATCATCCACGAAAGAGAACTATGCCACCAATGAAAGGGAACTTTTGGCAAATGTATGGGCACTTCAAAAGCTCCGAAATTATTTATATGAAGTCAGACAATTAAACATCTTCACTGACCATCAACCTCTGACCTTTGCGGTCTCAGATAGAAATCCCAACACAAAAATTAAACGTTGGAGGGCATTTGTCGAGGAATTTTCACCAAAATTTTTTTATAAACCAGGGAAAGATAACGTTGTTGCCGATGCATTATCTCGATAACACATAAATACCATATAGTATGAAGAAGATTCGTCATCTGTCACGATGCATAGTGAGGAATCCTCGTCGGAAATCATTCCAACGGTTGAAACCCCAGTGAATTCATTCCGAAATCAAATAATACTAGAGGAAGGAAACACCTTATCAAAAGCAACAACAATTATTTTTAAGTCAAAAATTAGACATAGGATTACATTTAAAACATTACAGGACATTGTAGCAGTAATTGGGGAATGCATAAATCCTGACGTCGTTAACGGTATCCTTTGCGATTTACCTATTTTAGGGAAAATTCAAAACGAAATTATGGGAAAATTTCCATCAGTAAAATTTCGTCATACAACAAAACAAGTAGCTGATGTTTTCAACAATGATGATCAAGATGAAATATTAGCAATGGAACACAGCAGAGCACATCGCTCTATCCGGGAAAACATGAAACAGGTTATGAATGATTATTACTTTCCACACATGCGAAGGAAGTTAAAAGCAATTGTGTCAAATTGTAAAATCTGCAAGGAGGCCAAATATCAGCGACGTCCACCTAACCCAGAAATAGGGAAAACCCCGATACCAACTCGTCCTGGAGAGATGCTACATATGGACATCTATTCCACTGATAAACATCACTTTTTAACTAGCATAGACAAATTCTCAAAATTTGCCATTGTTATTCCTATTTGTTGAATATCAGTACAACCTAACAGATTTCGTTTTTGCGTTACCCAACACTGTGCCACAATATCAGTCTCATTGTGAATATCAGTACAACCTAAAAGATTTCGTTTTGCGTTACCCAACACAGTGTATCAAAAATCAATCTGTCAATTTGAATAAAGTTTGCTTTCTTCTTCTCTTATTGGACTTCACACACAGCACACGTGTTCTCACTAATCTTTTATTTTACATCAAGTTTGAACCAGACTATTCATCATTATCATCTATACATCAAGAGCCATTGTTGACGTTAAACAGGCTCTACTTCAGATTCTCAATTGCTTTGAAAACACGAAAAATGTAACCTTTGACAATGAAAAATCGTTAAATTCTCAAACAATTAGGTCCCTTTTGAAAGACCATTTTGGCGCGGACATTTTCACAACACCTCCTTTCCATAGCACAACAAATGGACAGATAGAGAGATTCCATAGCAGATTCGTGGAGGTGAAAGCAGACAGGTGCGCGAGTGAACGCGGCCCTAAATTTATTTTTGTAAAACATTTTTGTTCTAACAGTCCATTCTCAATAAAGAAAGTTATTTTAAAAAGAGTGAGGCCATTCGACAGAAAGTTAATTTGGAAAAGGAAAACGGAAAAGAGTGAGGCCATCCGACAGTTCAGAAGTGGGATAAAGAATTCCTGCCGCCGGTTAAGCAGGAAGACGTGTTTTGTATCACCCGAAAGCTGTACGTGCGAAGCGTTGAGAATGGCTGGTTTGCAAAAGTTCGCGCACATTCGTGAAAACATTCGTCGCGGTCGCAAAGAACATATAACGGCGCTTCATTTTCGAATTCGAAGGCATAATCGCCAGCGACTCCGCGAATTTGAGGGGTTCGTGTACGACGAAAACTCGGAGGAGTACGCGGCAAAAGCTGCATACGTCGAGCAGCATTTGTCGGCAACGAGCGTAAACGCCAGCGATTAAGCGATGTGAAACTGGGAGAGTAAGCCGATTTTTGTGCGTTTTTTGCAATTCACGTACACAGTCTGTGTGTGCTGGCAGTGATCAGCTCTTCACTGTTTCCGCTCTTATCCCGATATTAGGGATTATTGTGCAAACCAACATTCCGCCTGTTTCCTCTCAATTATTTGCATTTTAAAGTATTTTCTCATTCATTTTCTGCATCAAATACACAACATATAAACTTTTTTGGTTTCATTATGTAAATATCATTGATAAATAGACCAAAGAACACAAAGCTAAATGCATTGAATATGACAGGGTCAATTGCCGTCCTTTTTATTTCGCATTTCTTCATTTAGCGAATCTCTAACACAGGGTTGACGATCGGATCAGAGCAGGTATGCTTTTGGTGCTAAATGCTCGAGTTCGAACGCAGGACTGTTTTTTTTTTATGCAGCTTATAAAACCTTAATTTAATTCAATAAAAAGAATACCAAACGGTTCTTTTGACACTTTTGGGCAATAATATATTTTTATAGTTAGTTCTATACAAACGTATTACAAAATTGCACAAAAAAAATACAAATAAAAATAAATATTTCTTTGGTCACAAAAAATGACTCACACCAGCAACACTGGAAATTAAAATGAACTAGAACAACAACCCCGTTTTAGAAATTTATATGGAGGAAAAACTACGTTCCCGATCAAGCTTGGGGCCTACTAGTAGCGACGCGTTACATTTTTCGGAATTTGCGCCGAGGAAGTCTGCTGTGCGCAGACGCAACTGACGATGAAGGCAGCGATACGGAAGACGAAGACGACGATGAATACAACGACGGCGAGCACAACGACGACGAGCACAACGACGACGTGCAAAATGATGGCGCTGCGAGGAGTACACAAAACGCGCAACAACAAAGACGACGATATGGCGGCGCGTAACCGCAGTGATGATCGATTTTTATCATTTGATAACAACAATTCAACTCCCGTGCGCAGTTCGCGATTTGCCTTAAATTTTCGAGACATCGAAGATTCGATACGTGTGTTTGACGGGTCTGATAATCTGCCAGTCGAGGTGTGGCTAAGCGATTTTGAAGAACAGCGGAACTCATGCAATGGGATGAGCTTCCAAAATTTCTATTTGCGAAAAAGTCCCTTCGTGGCCTGGCAAAGTTGTTTGTTCAAAGCGAAAGAGGGGTAACATCCTGGGGAAAGTTGAAGAAAATTTTGTTAGAAGAGTTTGAAACGACGATGAACAGCGCGCAATTGCTGTACTATTGATGTACTATGTGCCGGAGGTAAGCGACTTGTAATCGAAGGCGAAAAGTGTTGGATGCAACCGAAATGTGTTAATGTTATCTCAACGATTTTACCGCAAAGTGAATGTGCAAAGCTTAACAAAATGTTAAAAGAGTATGAAGATCGATTTGGCAGCGACACAGCCAATATCGGTAAATCAAATATTTTGAAAATGAACATAAAACTTTCGACGGACATCCCGATAAACATAAAACCGTATAGGCTACCTTTCGCGCGTCGACCTATCGCAGATGCAATCGTTCAAGACTTGTTGAAAAATAACATTATTCGCGTATCGGATTCAGCCTATGAATGAAGAAGAATAAAGAGTTTCGAATGTGCGTAGATTACCGGCGGTTGAATCGAGTTACTGAAAAATTGCCATTTCCGATGCCCATAATGGATGAGCTTTTCGCAGTACTCGCCGGGAATGTGTTTTTCACGACGCTCGATTTCAAGATGGGCTACCATCAAATTGAACTTGAAGAACAATCAAAGCAATACACCGCGTTCGTGACGAGCAATGGGCACTATGAGTACAATAGAATGCCATTCGGGTTGGTTAACGCGCCGGCAGTATTCCAACAGATGATGAATAAACTGACCGAAAAAATGAAGCCGTGTGGTGCTATTGCGTATTTGGACGACGTAATTATTCCTAGCCGCACCGTGGCGGTTAACCGCGCTTGACCGGTTTTTAACTCTTCTGAGAGAGAGCGGATTGACCTTGCGCCTCGATAAGTGTCAGTTTTTGGCGGAAGAAATTGATTTTTTGGGACATCGAATTAATAAGCGCGGTATAACGCCGGGTGCTGCGAAAGCCAGTGGACCCACATATATAAGGAACCTTCTCCAATCGGGCATTGACCGGTTTTTCGACTAATCAACACCCTACGAATTCATCACAGACATGCTAGAAGTATAAGTATTATTGGTATGGCACTCAAATATATTTCAGGAACAGCCGACTTTGACGATTTTAACGAAGTTAAAAACAAGGAAGAAGCGCTTATTGAAGCCAACGAACGCCAATTTTTTAGAAATACGCAAATACAACAACAGATTAATCAACTCACTCAAACAGTAAACAAAATTTTGAAGAACACAAAGGAAACAGAAATAGATAAGGCACATTTATTTGAGCTACTAACAGCCAGGAATGCGGCAATCATAACAGATTTAGTTAGATAATGTTATTTATTCAACGCTTTTGGCCAAGTTAAATATAGTAAACCCTGTCATTCTCGACACAGAAGAAATTGCTAAAATACTGGTCACTGAACACACCTCAAATGTTAGCATAAGCGATATTATAAGCAACTCCAAAATAAAAATCTTGCAGAATAAGGAATTAATCCACTTTATAATTAAGTTTCCTAGGATACAGAAACTATGTAGTTTAGTTAGGGTTTTTCCTGTGGCACACGGCGAAAAGACCATACTTTTGGAGACCAACACGGTTGCAGAGGCCGGTAACAGAGGCCGCATGCGTCAAACAACTATTCAATAACCATAAAGCAAATTGTAAAACAACATTCAACAAACTTGACCCAATAAACAAAGTTGACAGCGGATTAATTATCATAAATGATAACACGGTCAAAGTTCAAGAGGAGAAGAATTCATCGGTCACAATAAGCGGCACTTTTTTAATAACTTTCGAGGAGGAAGTCAACATTAATGGCACAATCTTTGTGAACGAGAAAAGGATGGCAACACTCCGGCCAGGATTCATCATCAAATCCATTTAAGGAATGTTTTCCACGTTAAAGTATTGCACAGCATTATTCAAACTCGCTCTACCCAAGGAGGAACAGTACTGTTAATCATTCTAATCACCTTTTGCATTATCCTGGTATACAGAAAATTAAGAGCAGGCAAACATAAAATTAACGCAGTCCGAGGAAAGTTTTGGCCGAAATCATTAAGGCGACCGCGGACGGCCTCGACTTACAGGGGGGGCAGTTAGCAAATGACTCCCACAACACCGAAATGCTACGTGACCAACGCGTTGCATAACCATAACAGATCACCTGGGAAAGCTCCCCATCCCACAATTCGGCAATTCCTAATTGCACCTGTGTCAACATCCCACAAATGCTACGTGGCCAAACCGTAGTTCCCACATTCAGACGCGGCTCAATTCTTGGGATTGGCAGACGACAACTCAGCAGCTCGGCAGATCGACTGAGGAAGCTCCTCTTCCCACGGTGCAATTCGTCAACTCCCAATTGCACCTGTGCCAACGTCATAAACAGTATCCAACGTGGTGTAATCACGACACCGCATGCTACGGTGAGAACGAACCGTTTCCCACAATCACATTTGCACCTGTGTCAATACCAGCGCCAGCAGCCAGATCAACAACAACAATAACAACGTGCCAAACATAGCCAGGAAAAGATATAAAAGAAGGGTAGAATAAGAAATAAGTTTTAGTTTGGAAGTAACTCTGTAACCAAAAAGAGCGCATAGCGCTTAATCTAATAAACGGTTGTAAAATTGGGACATAGTCCCTAGTAAAACTCCGTAGTTTAATTTAAAAACGGGCACATAGTGCCCAATAACTAATTTACATCAACACCATTCCATAGTTCCTACATTATAGTGTCCACATAATGTAACAGTTGGGCTGAAAAGTTCGTATCGTTTCTATGAGATGGCGCCACTTGATTAAAATCCGTATTATTTTTAGGTAGTACCAACCTTCAAAAGAAACGTGTACAAATTTGACAGCTGTCTGATTATTAGTTTGTGAGATACAGCATTTTGAGTGAAGCAACTTTTGTTATTTTGAAAAAAAATGGATAAAAAGGAATTTCGTGTTTTAATGAAACACAATTTTTTGATGAAAAAAAGTGCTGCTGATACCAAAAAGTGGCTTGATGAGTGTTATCCGAAGCAACCATTCGTAAGTGGTTTGCTAAATTCCTAACAGGCCATATGAGCACCGAAGACGATGAACGCAGTGGACGTCCAAAAGAGGCTGTTACGGACGAAAACATCAAAAAAATGCACAAAATGAAGGAAGGAATGTTTTGGAAGATCGTAAATTGAGGTTGATTTGTACAGCTGACACTCTAAAGATATCAAAGGAACGTGTTGGACATATCGTTCATGAATATTTGGGTATGCGAAAGCTATGTGAAAAGTGGGTGCCGCGCGAGCTCACAATCGACGAAAAACAAGAACGTGTCGATGCTTCAGAGCAATGTTTGGAGCTGTTCAACCGCAATAGAAGTGAATTTTTTCTCAGATCTCAAGAGAATGCTCGCTGGAAAGAAATTTAAAGCCGATGAGGAAGTAATCGCCGAAACAGAGGCCTATTTTAAGGCTAAACACAAATCGTACTACAAAAATGGTATTGAAAAGTTGGAAGATCGCTATAATCGGTGTATCGCCCTCGATGGCAGCTATGTTGAATAATAAAATCGAATTTTGCCAAAAAAAAATGTGTTTTTCTATAAAACGATACGAACTTTTCAGTCCAACTGTTATGTACAAGATTCCTACAGCAACAACATTGACATCCAGAATGGAATCTAAATATAAAGAAATTCAAGAAAAAGTAAAGTGTATGCTCAGCCAGGCAACGTCTTTATGCTTGACAACAGATATGTATATGGACAAATTCATCAACGCTACAAAGTTATGTGGGAGTTACAATACATTTCGTAAAGGGTTGGTATCTTTGCTGTTCAGTTTGAGATGAGCGCTTCTTTAATTCAATAATATTGTATTAATAAATAATTCACAGAAAACAACATAGTGTCCGTTGAGCTTGGTAATTAAAGAAGGTAATTAACTAACCTTTCCAACGATATATGGATTGTCCAAAACCGATTTGGGGAAGTTACGGACGATGAAAGTTGAAAACTTTCGAAAAATTTAGGTCGAACAATTTCTTTCTCTCTTTCTTACAACTTTCATCGTCAATAGCTTTGAACAATCTATACATCGTTGGAAAGGTTAGTTAATTACCTTCTGATATAGGGGTCACTTGTGTTAGTCAGATGGTTGGTTTACGAGATATGAGCTCGTAACTGAAATAAGGGAAAAACGTGTTTTTCGAAGATTTTTCGAAAACGCTTCTTAAGACATTTTTTTGATTTTCAGTTTCGTGTTCAGCAGCCGAAAATTAGTCTAAAAAATACTTTTGTTTTTAGGAGCAAGCGATGAACCCAATTTTTGTCGAGTAGTGTAATATAACAATATTTGGCTTTTTGTTTGACCACATTAAAAAAATAAATATTACATTAAATTTGTTACTAATTCGTTCTTGTCAACATTGGAATGAATGAACATTATTTCGTTAATAGAAATTGGATTTGAGCTTATCACACATTGCGTTTTTCTGAAATTAGTTGTCTTGCTTTCGAAAAAGTTCTTTCTGAAGCAGCGCTGCTAGCTGGAATCGCAAAGATTGAGCAACTGACTTTATAGAGCAGAGGAAATTCAGTTTGGTATGAATTCCACCATTGAAGAACATTGAACTCATCATAATAGGTAGTGTTGATATTTTCATAAGCATTTAATTCTTTGCTTATTTTATCCTGTGAACCATTAAATTCAATTGGTTGTACGAAATCTGTGAATAGTTCAGCTTGCTCTGTTGATGGTAAAGTTGCTAATATGCTTTGATTTTCTTGTTCACATACCTCGTTCATAAACATGGCCATAATATTACTACATTCAAACTTGATCTTTCGCTTTTCATCGTCGTCAAAATAAATCAACTTGTTCGCAGGAGGGAATAGAAATAAGGCAACTCTATGGCACAGACTCAAGTTTTGAATAACAACAGTATCCAGCAAATTGCTCAAGTTTTCTTTGAAGGTCTTAATAATATTTGTATCGGCTATATCAGTAATGCATATTTTTTTCAATTTATTGATATGAACAAAGGTCAAATGAAGAGTTGGATAATTTTCACCTTCCAATACCCTTGAAGACTCTTCGAAAGGTTTTAAAATTTTTATTAATGCTTTCATGTAGTTTAAGTTTATGTTCTCAACCCTCCACATTTGGTTATTTTCCTGCAAACTATTAAATATTTCGCTCCAATTTTTATCAATGGAGTCCAGCATATAGTACACAGTGTTCCATCGAGTTGGCGAAAAGCTTTTTAAAGATGTATTAGAATTGGAATTCCTAATCGATTTTTTTTAAATTTCACGAGTTTTGTGGATGCATCGCATAAATCTCTTACTTCAGGAACCTCTTTCATTGATTTTTCTAATGCGTTATGTAATAAATGGTTGACGCAGTAAATGTGATTATATATGCGAAAAGCTGTTTGTTCCTCTATCGGTTACAATTGTCGATTTTTCATTAAATGAATAACCAAACTCATGCAACAAGTTTGAAGCCTTTCGCCGAATATTGTCACCTGCGAATTTTAATGAAAAACGATTCATATTGAGCAGGTAAAACTGTTTCAGTCAGTCTTGGCCGACTTATTTATACCCTGCACAAGTGCTGCAACCATATTTTTTTTCTATTTTGAGGGATAAATAAATAGTTACTTTTATAGAATTTTATATCGGACGATTGTTTAAAATTTTCAGAAATTCGACACAAAACTTTTTTCGAAGTAAAATATCACCGTGCGACAAAAATGAAAAAAAAACTTTTTCACACTGGAAAAAATCCATATGTGCGTGAAAGTAGAGGCCAAACGTAGTAATACTGCGTACTCAGTTTATCATTTCTACATCCTTTGTCCTTTTGAAATCCTTTCAAAATTTTGAAATCCTTTTAAAAGGACAAAGGATGTAGAAATGATAAACTAAGTACGCAGTATTACTACGTTTGGCCTCTACTTTCACGCACATATGGATATTTTCCAGTGTGAAAAATGCTGTCGCACGGTGTATTCAACACTTTTGAAATATATAGGGTTTTCCAACAAGAGGCCTTATTTTGAATCACCCAATATTTCGGTAGCTGTCACTTTTGAAGCTTTTATTCTTTGACATTTGACAAGTAGAAACTACGCCATTACTAAAAATGGAACGATACACGCTTCAACAACGCCTTGAAATTATTAAAATTCACTACAAAAATGGTGAAAATCTTGCAGTCACAGTTCGCAAAACTAAAGCATTTTTGGATCGTCGTGAAGCACCTTGTCGGACCGTAATACAGAAATTGGTGGAAAAATTCGAGCTGTTGGGACAAGTTAGTGATGTGAAGAATAAAACCCGTGCACGTCGCTCAAGAACAACTGAGAATATTGCTGCTGTAGCCCAAAGTGTTGAAGAAAACCCAGGTTTGTCGATTCTTCGTCGTTCTTTGGAATTGAGCATTCCAAAAACGTCATTACACCGTATTTTGCATAAAGACTTGGCTCTTAAGGCTTATAAAGTTCAGTTAACACAAGAACTCAAGCCGACCGATCATCAACAACGTCGTGTTATTGCTGATTGGGTCCTTGAAATGCATGAAAATGATCCGGAATTCCATCGAAAAATCATCTTGACTGATGAGGCCCATTTCCACCTCGGTGGCTACGTCAACAAGCAAAATTGTCGCATCTGGGGCTCGGAAAACCCAAGAGTTATTGTTGAGAAGCCTATCCAATTGGCCACCGAGATCTTGTGATTTAACACCTTGCGACTTCTTCCTTTGGGGCCAAGTGAAGGATAAGGTGTACGCCAACAGCCTAGCGTCGATTCAAGACCTCAAAGATAGAATTCGTGAGGCTATCGAGGACATAGGGCAGCCACTTTGCGATTTGGTTATGGAAAATTTCATGAAAGGGATATGGTCCTGTAAGCGTGGTCGTGGTGGCCATTTGGCTGATGTTGTTTTTCATTATTAACGGCATACCTTTCTCTTTATTATGAAATAAACATCCGATCATTTATCTCAAAAAATTGCATTTTTCTTTGAATACCAAAATAACACCTCTTGTTGGAAAAATAATAATTTTTTTTTAATAGTTTTTTGTAACGCAAGTGTAAAAAATATCTCTCGTTAGTGAAATTTATACGTCCATGAATCGTAAACTTTAAGACCACTTGAAAAATGTAAACTAAAAAGAATTGTACACCTTTGTATTAATTGGGTGTAGAAAAAGTGCGAAAATTGCAATGATTACTCGTGTTTATCTTGTATGATTTCAAGTGCAAGGCATAAAACCTTTGAACAGAAAAATTACAATTATACTTACTTGTACAACTGTCTCCTTTCATTGATGGCATTCCTAAAAGAAGGTTAACTAATCTCCCATCGTTTATATAATGTATCGTCAATGACATATATGATATTCGTAGGTAATTGTCGGTCCATATATCAGATGTTAGCCCAAAACCATTGCTTCTGACTGCAGCTAATTCAGTTTTAACATTGTTTGCACGAACATCATATAATTTCCCAATATTCCGGGCTATTGTAGTTGGGTGTGGCAACAATTTGTCGACATCAACATTTGTACCATATTTCGAGCCAATTGATAAAATTAGTTTGATCAACTTTTTAAGCCCCGAGTCTTCAATCAGATTGAACGATCTGCAGTTTTCAACTGTCCACTGTGTACAGATTTGGGTAATGTTTCGCTTCTCCTCTAAACTTACTTCTACTCGTGTAATTTCGTTAGCTTCGTTGGTTTTTGCAATAACATAACACTTATGCCTGACTAAATTTGAAGTGCTCCTATTGTTAAATTTGTAAACATTTTGGCAACTTCTGCACGCTACAACATTTTTTATTTCATCTCCCGCTTCATTATTTACTTTCCCAGATACATTCCACACATTAATCCGACCTTTCTTTCCAGTAATCACATACTGCCCGCTCAAAATTTTTGTTTTAATGATGGCTTTGGTTAGCTGATTGCTAGATGCTACATCACTAGCATTTTCAACTGTTGATACAGTGTCATTTGACTAAAAATTACAATAAAAACAACATATACATTAATACTACATTTAAATTATTTATTTAAATATATTATATTAACTCACATCATCAACTTCCGTTTTAATGAATTTTTTTATCAGACACTAAAATGTTTTCCGAAACTCTCTCACTTAATTACGCGTGCCAAACTGTTTTTTTAATCACTCATTGCATTCAGCGTACAGAGAGCATTTTGGCCCGTTACGCACTGTCAACGATTCATTAGCATTGCTTGCAGTGTATATAGCAGAGAGAAAACACTGCGTGCCTTGCAGAGACAAACAAATGAGTGTTCACTGCTATTGCGGTTTGCGTTTTGTTGTCATTCTTGTACTGCTCTCTTACTACAGTGAATGCTGGCAAACAGTGCACACTGCACCAAATCACTCTGTGTGTAGGGAGAAATGAATCATCCATTGCAGCTCTTTAATAGCCAACCTTAGGACAAAACTTCGCCAAATAATTGACGACTGGGGTATCAATGATGCAAAAATTACCGCATTCGTTACGGATGGTGGAGCCAATATTAAAGGTGCAGTAAAACAAGAATTTGGGGACTCTAAACACATAACCTGTTTCGGTCACACAATTAACAACATTGGCCAAGCAGTCATTCAAAATAATGATGAGGTTCTTTCCGGTCATGAAGAAAACGAAACAGAGGAAGAGGGTACGCTTAAGGGTATTTTAAGAAATGTCAAGAAAATTTTTAAGTTTTTTTCGAACGAGCGAAGTTGCCGCTAAAAGGTTGGCGGAGCACCTAAAAAATAGCCATCAGTCAAATTTGAAGTTAGTTCAGGAAATAAAAACCAGATGGAACTCTTGTTTCGAAATGCTGGAACGTTTCTTGTCAATGGCTGCCTACATTGGACAAGTACTACTTCAGCTACAAATGGACAAGATTACAAGAGCGCGAACTCCTATAATGTTAACTGGGGAAGAACTTGATGCTCTGAAGGATGTACTGGACATGCTAAAGCCTTTGCATCAGATTACAATGGAACTATGCGGTGAAAAAGCTGTTAACATTAGTAAATGCATTCCATTGGTTGCAGGGTTGAAAAAGGTTAGAATATTTTTGAGTTTTAAAGTAACTCACTAAAACTGTTTTTTTTTTGTTGTTTTTAAAATTGCTAAAGATGTATTGCTGGCGGAGTTACAAAAACGTTATGCTAATTTGGAGGTGGTTACCAGTTATGGTGTAGCTACATTATTAGATCCCAGATACAAAAAGCTTGCCTTCGAAAGCCCGATACATTGCGCTCGAGCAGTTTCTTTTGTTCGTAGGTTTAGCAAATTGCTATTAAAAGATAATATTACTATTTTTTAACTTTAAATAGGTAATTTATTAGTTCCTACCGTGCTTGATGAGCTAGTGGAAGTTCCTAAGAGGCGTATGGTCATATTTTGACCGAAGTGGTTCTAGCAACCAGTGCAGCACAAATAATCTTTCGGAAGCAGGCTCAGACCAATTGCGATTATATATATTAAGGACAGCAGTTTCAAGGAAGCTGAACAACAACCCATTGACAACTTGGCAGGCATTAAACAACGATTTTCCTTTACTGTATCCTATTGCCCAGAAGTATTTGACGATATTGGCAACGTCCGTGCCGTGTGAGAGGCTGTTTTCTCATGCTGGACTGATTGCAACTCCCGCTGAGAAATAGGCTCTCTCCGGAACATTTAAACATGTTAGTGTTTTTACGATCCATTGGCGAAGATATGTGGAGTACATAAATTATTTCATACTTTCATTTCGTTTATTTCATTTCATTCATTTAATTTGTATTACATTGTTTCATAAATTACACTAGACACGAAAAATGCACGTACAAAGCATTTTCTAGACTAATTTTGAACAGTTTTAAGACTGGACAGTTTATGCTTACGCGATATGTGCTCAGAACTAAAATGAGAAGAAAACTGGTTTTCCGAAGATTTTTCGAAAACGCTTCTTTGAAAAATTTCTTGATTTTCAGTTTCGTATTGAACGACCCAAAATTAGTCTAGAAATCGTTTTTTTTTATAGCTGCAAGCGATTAATCCATTCTTTGTCGAGTAGTGTTATTTGGAGTATTTTTGAGTTATTTATTTTTATTTATTTATTAGCATTTGTAGAGATAACACTTAGTGTTTTATAGCACAATTTGACAATTTTCTGCTTAATTTAATAAAATTTTATGTAATGGAATTACAAACATTTTCATAAGAAGAAGTAAAGTTGAAGTTAATGCTTAATGTTAATGCTAGTTAATATATGAAAGGTCATTTGTTCTATTCGGGTTATAAACACAAGCAACAAAACATTTAAGTACCGAGACACCTACCTCAACAAAAATACATTCACTTAAGAATTATCAGACTAATAGATCATTTTCGGGTTTAGATTACTATGGCAGTATATATAATTTCTTAACAACACATAATTACACAACGCATACGAATATAGAGTATTTATGTGTAGACACTAACCATTCACTATACTGCTTGGTTTTAATTTTTTCATGTTTTTTCTTCTTTTAGAGACTTCCCCCGTTCTAATTTCATAATTTAGAAGCCTGTGAGCTATCGCCTGCGATGAGCTGTCATTTTGAGAGTTTGACAGCTATATTTTCATTTCGTGGCAGCACTCTTCTAAGCAACATCTAATTGATAGACATTTTTCCGCGGTATATGGTTATATTTTTTTAATTTAATGTGTTTAATTAGTTGAAAAAATGGAGTGGAGCAAGGAAAACACCATAAGACTAATAAATGTTTATAGGCAGTTCGAATGCCTTTGGGACTACAGCAGTGCGACCTACAAAAGGATTGATTTAAAAAAAAAATGCTTGGAGTGAAATTGCGCGGGAATTCCGGAAAGATCCTGATGAAATAAAGAAAAAAATCAAATATTTGCGAAATGCGTATGTGTCGAAAAGAAAGAAATGCGAGCAGGCGAAAAAGTCAGGATCATCGGTGGATTCACTGTACGAGGCGCATCTGTATCGATATCTACATCTGGATCATCGTCACATCGAAGTCGTCGGAAGGTGGACCGGGACGCAAAGTTCAATGACCCTATTGACGCAATAGTTGCATCGGCAGCTAGTACCGAACCGGAAAATGTCTTCACATCGTTTGGTAAAACCATAGCGCTACAGCTCCAGCAGCTGCCTCTTACTGAAGCGACGGTGACGATGTCCAAAATCACCTCCTTGGTTCAAAATCAAAATCACCTCCTTGGCCGTAATTCAACATTTAAAACGCGCGGATGTCGAAAGTAACGGGGACAGATATAATTTTGGAATAACCTTTGGAGTGTTTAACAGAGAAATATCAAGAAGGATGTGTTGTAATAATATTTTAATATTATAAATACCATATTAATAATACTATACTACTATAATAGAAAATGTATACCTTACTACTATTCTATGCAACTATTCCATTTATATAAAATAGTACTAAAACATGCAACCCTACTTAAGAACTTGATGTAAAATGAAAAGCGCATTAATAAAGAAGACTCGGTAACCAACACAACATGGTGTCAAGAAGAAGAAGAGAAACTATAACTAAATTGTCGGTCTAAGTCACGAAGTCTAGTCGCGCAAACTAAAATACAAAAACTCAAGTTCTAAAACGCACGCTTGTGATATAAAAAAATATATATGTATACTAAAATGCTAGATGACGAAAAAGCATCAGCATCGTGTGCTTTGGCGCAATCACAAAGTCAGGTTATGTCGATCGCAACAACTATAACGCCTATAGATTTAAAAGTCTCAAATTTAGCCGCCGCATGGAAAAACCCGATCAAATACAACGATTTAATAAAAAAGTTTGATGACTATTTTATACCTAAAGTAAACATTGTCATGGAAAGACATACATTTTTTTCAAAAAAACAAAATTGGGATGGAACTATCAATGAGTACATTACACAGTTAAAAAATTTAAGTTTGACATGTGAATTCGGCAATATTCGGGAAGACCTTATTAGAGACTGTAGCAGACTAGCATTAAGTAATAGTTTTTCTTATTAGGCGCCATCTATATGTCAAATAAGTTCACTATCACATGTTCTTTCCAAATGTCACTGTTTTACGTATTCAAATGTTTTTACTTCCAATGTACAATTTTCAAGATGGCGTCCATGTTTTCCAATGCAATATTTTGTATAAAAGCGAGCGCAGCGCTCAGCTCAGTCTGGGTCATTCAGACTTGCGTTCTCGTAGTGTTCAGTGTGAATTTTGGTGTTAATTCTGGAGTGAATAAAATAATCAGCAGAAGTAAAGTGAAGAGTTGTGATGTGTGGATTCCAATTGTGGAAAAAAGGAAAAACTTTCTCAAATTATAAAAGTTTGAAATTCCTACCAAATCTTTCGAACAAATAAAAACAACAGTGCAGAAAACTTTTCGTGACATTTCGATGCAAACAACTTTTTCTTTTGTGCCGTTGAAGCAGTTGTTCACACGTGAAAAATCGGCGTCCGAAGTCTCTTGGCTTCAATTCATACGGCACCCAATGGCCTACCTTCCGGATCATTCCCATTGCTTTTAGACGATCGGAAATAGTTTGTTGAGCGACGCCAAGTGATTTTGCAAGTTCTTCTTGCGTTTGGGATGGATCTTGGTAGAGCAATGTCTCCAATTCGTGATCTTCAAACTTTGTTGGCTGTCCGGGCCGTTCATCGTCCTCCAAGTCAAAATTGCCACTTTTAAACCGTACAAGCCACTTCCGGCACGTACGCTCAGCTAGAGCATGCACACCATACACTTCCACCAAAGTACGACGACTTTCTGCAGCCTTTTTCTTCACATTGAAGTAATGAAAGAGTACTCCCCGCAAAAACACTTTATTCGGCACAAAATTCGACATTTTCAGAGTAAAAAAAGTATTGTTGTTTACGCTTGATTTGATTCCGACCGTCGGTGTTCTACATTCCGATTATCGGAAATATTTTCCGATGCAACTCTGTTCTGAAATCCGATTAAGTTCGAACGAATTTGGATCGGAAATTTGGTGTTCTGCATTCCGATTATCGGAAATTTTTGTCGGAAATATTCCGTTAAACAAAAAGCTGGTGGAATTGAAATCGGAAAGCAGCAAAACGAAAACAAATAACGAAAATGTAAGCAGATAAATAAAACATCATGTTAAATAAAACTAATAAATTAATTTTCAATCAAGGGAAAGCATAAGACTGCTGACCAGAGCAAAATGCTCTTGGATTTTATGGAGGGGAATGCGGACATCGCGAAAGGTTTCTGCAAAGGCGACAAAGTCGAATTTGAAAATAAGTGGAAGCATTTAACGCAGTCGCTGAACGGGCAAGGACCACCAACAAAAAATATAACGGATTGGAAAAAGGTGAAAAGTAAATTAAATTAAATCAATTAATTTTTTGAAATTTTCTTTAATCATAGATCTGGTTTGATTGGAAGAGTGAGGTGAGAAGGATTGTTGGTTGTGCCATAACATATGGCACAACCAACGTTGTAGCTGACGCCCTTTCAAGAACACTACCCGAACAAATTAATTCCTTGTCCATAACCCAGCATAGTGACGAAAGTTCATCTGATAACCTAATTCCGAGCGTAGAGGTGCCAATAAATGTTTTCAAAGACCAGATATTTTTTAAGACAAGTGTAACATCAACTTACCAATTTAGAATAATATTCCCTACTTACCATAGGCACATTATAGAGGAACCAGCTTACGATGCAGACAAGCTAGAAAACCTTCTTAGGAGATATTTAAATCCCTCTGTGGTTAACTGCATTAAGGCAGAAGAACGAATTATGGGGAAAATTCAAGACATTTACCCAACACAATTTAACAACTACAAGATTAGATTTTCACAGCTCGAGGTGAAAGATGTAACTAACGAATCCGAAAAAAATGAAATTATAATCATAACCCATAAAAGAGCGCATAGGAACTGCCGCGAGAATAAAATACAGATCCTTGAGAACTTTTACTTTCCATCAATGACAAAGAAAATAAATAGAGTAATTCAACAGTGCTCAGTGTGCAAAGAAAACAAATATGACCGTCACCCCAGCAAGCCAGAACTAGGCGAAACACCTATACCCCAATACCCAGGGCAGATCCTACACATTGATATTTATATGACTGACAAGAATATAGTACTGACAGCAATTGACAAATTCTCTAAGTACGCGCAAACTAAGATTCTTAAGTCCAGAGCAATAGAACATGTCAAAGAACCACTGCGCGAACTCCTTTTTCAATTCGGCGTGCCTGAATCAGTGGTCATCGATAACGAAACATCCCTTAACTCTACCACCATAAAATTTATGCTTGAAGACATCCTTAACATCAATATTTTTAAAACACCGCCCTATACAAGTTCCGTCAATGGGCAAGTGGAACGGTTCCACTCTACCCTAACTGAAATAATGCGATGTTTAAAGGCAGAACGAAATTTTAGTTCATTTGCCGATCTCCTTGATAACTCAGTTTACGAATATAATTTTACCGTGCATTCCGTTACTAAAAGGAAACCAATAGAAGTGTTTTTCGGGAGAAGAGTCTCCACAGACCCAAGCCAATTTGAAAAAGCAAGGGAGGACAACATTGCAGCACTAAAAAACAAACAAGAAAAGGTCCTCTTATTATTATGTACATTTGTACCTATGCCGATCATTTACGTCAGGTAAGACTACCCGATCACATGAGTGTTAAATTCCGCATTCTAAGCAAATAGCTTATCTCGGGCAACGACATCCAATTCTGGAAGTCAATGCCTTCGTTGTTAATTGTTAAATTCTGCATTCTAAGCAAATAGCTTATCTCGGGCAACGACACACAATTTTGAAGTCAATGCCTTCATTTCCAATTGTTTACCAATCGGTAAAGTCTGCAGTGCAACGGCACTTAATTCTTGGAATCAAGCCGCGCTTCAAATAATTGCAGCGCGCGCTTATTTCGCAATAGTGCCGTCGCAGCCAAAACTGACATGATGACAACACGGAAAACGCGCATAGCGCTGGCCAGCGGTCATTGCCGCCGCGACGCGCAGATTTTAGTCTTCGTTCTTACTCCAACCGAGCCGGTCATAATATAACTTAGCTCAATGCTGCGAATCCTGTAAAAAGGACCCTCCAGTATAGAAGAGCATCCCTTCCTAGAAGGGATAACAACTTAAAATATCAGACATTATTGGCGCATCTTGTGTTAATTGCCATTTCAAGATTGTTTTCCTTTTCTTTTTTTTCTTGTATCGTTATACTGCAATAAAAAGCCTGCCTCAGTATGGCGAATCAGAATAACCTCATAAGACCCCCCGTTTTAGGGAACCAACACAACCACCCCGAGCCTAACCCCAACCCACCCAACCCTGCACCTAATCTACAACTCGCACCGGACTTAGCAAACCTAATTCGTAACACGGTAACCCAATTACTAAACACGGACGGACGAGAAATAGTTCGTGACATTATTAGTACAGATTCGAATCAAATCCCAATAGTCGACCAGACCATAGACGAAAGACATCGGGACAATCTAAATGATATGGAAAAAATCCCAGATGTAGTTAAATCACTTGGAGAATTTTCCGGAAATCCTGCTGAATTTAATTCATGGAAGAAAAGTGTTGAGCGTATTTTGGGAATTTATGAGCCAACTATAGGCACTCCTAGGTATTTCGGAATACTGAATGTCATTAGAAACAAGATAGTAGGAAGCGCTGACGTCGCGCTGGAGTCCTATAACACTACGTTGGACTGGAGAGCGATATCTCACTGCCTAACTACCCATTATGCAGACAAGCGAGATATAGGCACTTTAGAGTATGAAATGACCGGCCTAATCCAAGGACGTCAATCAGTTCAAAATTTCTATAGGAAAGTGTATTCCCATTTGTCATTGATCCTAAATAAAATCGGCTGTATGGAAATAAATCAGGAATCAGTACGCCTGCTCACAGACACATATCGAGAGAAAGCGCTCGATACATTTGTAAGGGGACTTACCGGTGACCTTCCCCGACTGCTAGGCATTAGGGAACCCAAAGACTTACCGGAGGCACTTCACCTGTGCCTCAAGTTGGAGAATCAGAAATTTAGGATCAATCATGCAGACTATTGTAATGGATTCCCAGGAAACCATCCTAGACCACAGGTACCACCAAGGAATTTCCAGCCACCCCCAAAATTTTATCCACAATTGGCACACATGCCACAACCACAGCAGTCATTTAGACCTATTCCAACGTCACCACGACCACAGCAATACTTTCAGGGATACGATCGACCATCTTTCAGGGCGAGTCCACAGAATTCGAACCAACAGTTCTTTAGACCATTAAAATCGGAGCGCGATAAAGAGCAAGTAGTGACCGAAGAGTTGCTCGAAGAACGAGAAGAGGTGCGAAAGGAAGCACAGGAGAACGTTGCAAGAATTCAAGAGGAAAAACGAAGACAATTCGACGTTAATCGCAAGCCCGCGACAGAGTACGCTGTTAACCAGTTGGTAGCAGTGTGCTTACTTCTACCACATTGTGGTAGATCTACCACATTTATTTTTAAAATCAAGTTTCTACCACATCTACCACGGAGGGCTTAAAATCTACCACATTTTTGTGGAACAAAAATTTTTCTATTAACCAACCTATTACTCCAAGTAAATTAGAGTTTTATGTTGTAAAATTTATGTTAGAGCTGCATTGAACATTATAGGTGAAAATATGCAAAAAAAAATTAAGTGGTAGCACTCTCATCAATTCGAAGCAGTGCACTACAAATAATGTTGGCAGCATTGGCATTTCGGAATCGTTGACAGTGTGACAATTGTTTTGGCGGTAGGTGCTATCAAAATGGAAAAATTTCTGAAAAAGTAAGTTGTATCATTTCTGCCTTTATTTTTTAGTAACGTTTAGTTTTTAGAATACCCTATGGCGATGGCAATGCGCTTGGAGTTGACGAAGTTTCACCTGCTGCTGAAATTGGCGTCCGAGCTCCCAAAAAAAATACATTCAACAGTACAAAACACATTGGGAGGAGAACCGGCACTGGTTAAAGTGCATAGATGAACAAACTAAAACAACTTTCCGTGATTGAAAGCGTTGCACAAAAATTTGAATCGTCTGGAAAAACGTCGAAAGAAATAACTATGGTTATGTACTGTATGCAGCACTCGCTCTCATTTAGAACATTAAACTCAATGCCGAAGCTTTTTAATTTGATGTGCCCCACTAAAGATCCTATTAAGTGTGGTTCTGCAAAAGCAACAGCAATGGTAAATACAATTTTGGCTCCATATGCTAGAGAAAGGATTGCAAAGGAATTGCGTTCAACTTGCTTCTCTCTGATCATTGATGAAGGAACGGACATCTGCATGACCAAATGCCTGGTCCTAATTGTCCGTTACCTTCCAGCCGACAAATGTACTGTGGTGGATAGGTGTTTTGGACTTCTGCAGATTGAAGATGCAACTGCGCATGGATTGCACAGTATTACGGTGCAATCCGTGTATCCTAGACTGTGCAAAAAGTTAAAGACAAATAAATTAAAAACCGATTCATCTCTGTGAGGTCAGGCGAGAATTAAGCCTAGCTGAAATTCGTCGTGCAGAACAATGCGTGAGCGCAACGCGCTTGATTCGGAATTTAAAAATGTGAAAAATTACGCAAGAAAAGACTCAATTAGAAAAAGGAGAAATGAAAGCATGGCAGAACACACAATGTCAAAAAACAGCAAAAACAATTATTACGATATACTATTTAGACAACGATTTAGAAGAGAGCAATGAAGTGCTCGAAAACTTTCAACAATATGTAAACACTAACAAATTAACCAACGAATGCGAGCAAATAAAAACCGGTCTTACGACAAACAACACAAAATCACCAACAAGTGCAGTCGCTGCTGCAATTCCAGACATTCCTTCTTACACAAAAAACAACAGTGAATCAAAAACAACCACTCATGTCGATCACAAAAGCAAAAATATTCCCCCCATAAACACATTCGATATTGAATCAAAACAAATAATAGAACTAATGAAAAAGGGACTAAAGATAACACAATTTAAACTCAAAGAATATAATCAAAACAAACTATCAATGTTCCTAACAAACATCGAAGACTGCAAAAAAGCTCGTGGGTATTTAGAAAAATCCAAAGTCAAATTCTACTCATACACGCCCAAATGTTTGAAAACTAAAACTTACTTATTAAAAGGGCTAAGCGGCAACACCGACACCGAAGAAATTTATAAAGAACTCTGCAACTATCAAAACGATAACCTCAAAATACTCAAAGTGAACCAATTTTCCACCAAAAGCTCTACACAACGAAATATTACTTTACCAATTTTTATGGTTCAAATAAGCGCTGAAAGCAACGTAAACGAATTGAAAGCAATTAAAGTCATTCTATACCACTGTGTCAAATGGGAACCCCTACGCAGACCTGAGATTACACAATGTAGAAATTGCCAACGTTTCTTTCACAGCGCGGCTAATTGCAACCTTCCATCCAGATGTGTTAAATGCAACGGCGGGCACAAAAGCAGAGACTGCACCTCTACAGACGGCACTTCCACAGCGAAAGAAAATGTATATTGCGTCCTATGCAACAAGTTTGGTCAGCCAGCATCATACAAAGGCTGCGAGAGCTACAAAGAACTACAACAAAAAATTAGAATTAAGAGACAAAGCCTAACGGCAGAAAAAATAAATAACTCGCAAAAACTTATAAACCCTAATTTAAGTTATGCTGACAACCACGGAACAGCACGGACGGCGGACGAATTTAACAAGTGATTTTTGGATAAATTGCGCATATTAACTAAAATCATAAGTACGGTGTTTCACTCGGGTAAAAAAATCCTACATATATAAGTTAGCAGAGGCTACGCTTAGAACGCTTGCTGACACAAACCTCGTGCCAACAAACTATGCTGACGCACCACCCACTACCCAGAGCCATCGACCGAGCGACATGCGGCAGGTGACTCGATTCGATCGCAGTCGATCGATTAGATACGCTGACGCGCCGTTTACTGCCCAGAGCCACCGACCCAATTGGACAGCAAAGTCAGCAATTCAATACGGAGAATTGGATCGTGCCACCAGAACCGCGGCGGCCTAGCATAAGTGCAATGGAAACTAGTTTTAAGTTAAAAAATCAGTCTGTTGTGACACTCAATAAAGAACGGACCTAGTCCGTGGTAAAAAGTTAAATTTTTTTAGATATTCTGACAGTGAATATCTAAACTTATACAAAACCACGAACATAACTGGCGACGAGGATAAACAGCATTAAAAAGGGTAAACCTTAAACCACCGATATCAAAACAAAAGACTTGGTAAAAAGGATCTACCTTTGCCACGCAAAAAACAATATTAATACAACGAGTATACAAATCCGAATATAAAAAGTAATTTGTGGCGAAATATCACTAAAAATAAACATTAGACGGAAGTGAAATTTGAAAAAAAAATTCGTGCGAAACTACGTAATTAACGTGAACGCGAAAGCATTCAACAATATAGCACAAAACAAGTGCAACAGTGACCACAACAGCAAAGGCAGGAAAAATTGCGACAGCAACGACAGGCATTTTACTGTCTGTGAACTAAATTAATAATCAAACCAAGGATGGAGCTACCGGATTGCCTGAGAGAGGCAAAGAGCATCCCAGCCTTCACCGGAACATCGGATTACGCCCTGGTTAACTACTTCAGGGACACAGCCACTGTGATAGGATTTACACCGGTGGAGCATCACAAAACGATTCAGGCGGTGTTGTTATTCCAAGTATGGAATTGCCTACGTAAGGTTCAGCGTCCAAAGGGGCCAGTGAGGAAAGTAACTGGAATCTCCAAGTGGGGTTGAGCGAACAGGGTCGATTTTAATCCACGCAAGATCCAATGTTGCCTGTTATCCCACAACACCCTGGTTATGGGTGGTGTAAGTATTGCGGAATCGGCAGCTCTTGATGTTCTGCACATGCCCATTAAGAACGATCTTCGTTGCAACGATCATATTTTTGGCATGTCGAAAGAAGCAGCCAAGTGCCTCGGCTTCCTAAAGCAGTGCAAAAAATATTTCACTACGTCTGATCTCCGCATTATTTACACCACCTATATCCGACCTAAAATGGAGTTTAACTCGCACCTATGGGCAGGGCTTCAAAAACTCATTTGGTCAGTGGAGATGAGCAGCCTGCTGCCATCACTCCGGGTATTCCCCCGCACAACTCGTGTGAACACTGGCGCCCATGCATTCCACCTTGAAACGCTGTTCTAGCGCACTACGCACTACAGAGAAAGTTCGTTTCTGGCCCGTACAGCGCGGTTGTGGAATGGTCTCCCTGCAGATATTTTCCCCAGCACTTATGATCTCGATGGGTTCAAGGCAAGAGTCCATAACCACTTCACCGAACACCCTATCTCCTAACCTTTATATCCTTCCTGAACCGACGCAATGCCCCGCGTTATTAGGGGTCAACCCCTGCGCGTTTGATTGAAGACGGACAGATATCCTATTTAAAAAAAATCACTAAATGACAATAAAAACACAACCAAATAAGAATCCTATGGGAAAAATTCCAATACGAAAGCGAGTAAGAGATAAGTTAACCCACTGTGCGCAATCCACTCTTGCGCATAGCTTCGCTCCAACGCCGTGCAGTCTGCGTACAACACAACACCTGCATCCAAACCAGACGCTGACGAAGGCAGTATCTGCAGCCGTTAGATAATAAAACCAAAACAATTTTAATTTGATTATACTTGAATTATTTCTTTCTTTCATTTAGAATTCATTCTTCTTAAAAAATAAATCTCAGTTCTGTTTCGACAGCCAAACGGACAACTGCTATAATGTATAGGAGAACGGACAGCTTTAATAAACTTGCAACAAAATATAGTAAACACAAAGTGAAAGAAGATCGCGGGGACACGATTTAAACAGTGAGAGGGAGAGCAATACATAAGGACAGCATGCGAAAACATAACTGTTGAAGATTGAGCTGCTCTGCGTGCAACTGTCCTGTGTAGTGATGATACTTCGCCTGTATGACCAACTGCATTCCATCATTGGTGTAATGCAGTTCAACGATTCAAGGTTGCAAGCATCCAGGCAAAGACTCATCAACTGACTCCGCATATTTATGAATTCAGTTTAGAAATAGAGCTCAGCAGATGCAGCAGAAGCTAACCAAATTACTAAACCGCAAGCAATTTGTGTTAATTCATATTTACAACAGTTTAGCTCACTTAATGGCAATTACGACAGGACTTAACCAACTTATCGATAATAACAACCAACAAAGAAAAATAAATTCACAGTAAAACAAAATATTTAGAATTTTTAATTTCTCGGCATCGTTAGAACTCAGCCTAGAGAGCGACTGTGACACTAAAGACACCACGAAGAAGTTGAAGAAGAAATGAAAGAGGCAAGACGTCTCCTCCGACAGATTGAGCACGAAAAACTCGAAACTTGTCGACAAAATCAAGTAGCTTACCAAGGCGATGAGCTCACTGAAAGCTGAGATTAAGTCGTTGACGCAAGAACGTGATCTATTGAAAAGAAACTACCAAATGACGATTGACAATGAAGCTGAGGTGGACCAATTTGCGGCGCTTCAGTGTGATGCAGGACGACGTATACCACCAAAAATTGCCATGAAGCCAGCAATACAACTGAAGACTGCAAACCCGAAGAAGGATTCCAGTAAGCCGCCTTCTATTTTAATTGGTTATAATGTCGACCAGAAAATGCTTAACTTTAAGTTAGGTATATTTTTAAATCATAAAAACTTTGCTGTAAACAAATAAATAAAAACGTAATGCACATTAGCACTTATACACTGGAGGACTACACTAAAACTAAGAATTGATTTAGTAACAATTCACAGAAATTCTATACGTTCACTCCTCAAGAGGAAACGCCATACACTTTGCTTGTCAAAAAACTTCCACCTGTGGTTTGAATTTAAATCCGAATTTGAATCCGACCTCAAACGCGTTCAGCTTGCCAGCGATGCTGTTCCAATGGCCATTGAAAGCATCAATGCTCGGAATGAAGCAAACACCGTCGTTCAACGAAGAGAGAGTGCGGCCGGTATCTTAGTGATTCGTTCCTTGTTGTATTTTAACAAATGTAGTTGCTACATAAGCTCAAACGCTGATCACCAGGTGGCCATCCTAGAAAAAGAGCAACCTCTACGAGCTCAAATAGCTGAGCTGCAGAACTTACAGTGTGAAGTAAAGTATCTTTTTACGGATGGCCAGATTAATAAAATCGAAGCCACAATGAAGAAAATTCGTTACCGTGCGAGTCCACTGTGGCGAAATAGCTTAAAAAACGTACATTTGACGATGGGATATTACACTTTTCCATAAGTGTAACGCCGCTGAGAAGAAAGAATAAAGATTTTGCAACCATTTTCTATCTTACAACATCAGAAGTGGCATTCGAGTTCGAGGCGATGGCAGACGACGGCTTCGCGCATTTGACGGTGCTGCAGCTGAGGGCTTGGCTGGATGCCTTGGGCCAAGACTCGAAAAGCAACAAGTCCTCATTGATTTCGCGATTGTTCGGGCTGGCATGCAAAATAAGTCTGGTCGCTGAAGGAGCTTCCGGAATGCTTCGTGGCGTGGGTGCATCAAAGGAAGAAAGCGATGACAGCGGCGACGACTACAAGGAAGAGCCGAAGAGCGATTGCGACAAAGACAACGAAGCGTCGCCGAGTCACACAGATACAATCAAACGAGTGAGTGGCGATGAGGCGCAAATGAGTGAGATGATGCGGGAAATGCGGCTAATGAAACGTGAGATGGAATTACAGCGAAGCTGTACAGTAGTAGCTGAGCTACTACAGAACGAGAAGGAGCACATGAAAACGAGCGGCAAAACGAATGAAGAGGGGGAATGGATCGGATTCGGCTGGGTGTTACGTCAGTAAAATGCCTATGGTGAAGGAGTTGGTGTCCGAATATTCCGGCGAAATGTGAAACTGTGCTACAACGTGGACGACAATAGCATTCGTATCTTGATAGCGACGAAGTTGGAAAGGCGTTGAGGTGGCTCCAATCTAAGGCTGACGCCGCTTTAGTGTCTACTGATGTGGTATTGACGGGAATGAGAGCTATCTTTGACAATCGTGATAGCAAGCTAGCAGTGCGGCTCGAATTCGAAGCAAGAAAGTGGACACCAAATGAGACGTTCCAGAGTTATTTCCAGGATAAACTAACCCTGGCTAACAATATCGAGTTCGCGGAAGAAGAATTGCGAAAACATTTCCTTGATATTGGTTTTGTATTTCAGCAAAATGTGTTGACATCACGAACCATCGCACAGTTGCTGACATACTCTCGTCAGTGCAACTATTTTCAAATAGTACTGCGAGCGCGATTCGACGATGTTATAGTGTAGGCTTGGACATGTGTTGAATCCTGCAGCGGCACCACGAGATAACCAACATCTGGTCGCCCTTATCAAGTGGTGCCTGCTGCGAGGGTTCATGTAACACAGGCACAATGGGAGCGCGCCGGTCAGCAGATACTGGCTGCACGCTCTTATCGCGCTGTGTATTTAGGTAGCCATGCATGTCGGGTCAAGCTACCTACGCACATGCATGCGCTCGTAAGCGTTAGGATAAGAATATTTTTAGCAAGTAGGTACTAGAAAGTAAGTTATAAATAAAGGCTCCGGTTTACCGGAGCGTTAGTCTAGTTTCTGATGTAAAAGGAAGTGCAGTTTTATTTAGCATCGTTTGGAGCGACCGCAGAGAGCAACGCAATAAACATTGGCTTGAGGACTTCATCCGTCATATCAAGTGATCAAGAAACGTATGATACTTACATGCCTCCTATCACCGGCGAGGACGGGATTTTAACTCTAATGATGAAAAACCCCTCATACTTTACGGGGATTCAGAACCGGATTACCGTTGAACAGCAGAGGTTCGTGGCAGTAGGGTGTTCTAAAAAGTATGAACACGGTAAAATTGTCAAAACGCAAGCTGGAGCTGAGAGAATATAATCTGGTGCTTTAAACCCTCCCGCTGGGATAGGTATTAATGATGCGCGTAGTTAGAATATAGCTAACCGCGCCACTGGCGCAAATGTTGTACTGAGCAGTATCGTTGACCAAGCCTGTAAAGAGAGATTGGACTGGAGATCTATAGGCTTAAGAGCTACTTTGTTGGAAGGGTGCAGGGAACTCCGGCAATCATGGGCCAGCGGACAAGAGTGGGCAATACCCAAAAGAGGTACACCCAAGAAAGTTAATGAAGTCCGAAATTTTGATGTCCAGGCTGTGGTCATAAATATAAATTATTTAGATGCCTCGTTACGTTACGGTGATACGATAAGGGTCATGGAACAGGCTGTAGAAAGACAGTGGAGTCTTACCGACCCGGGTACCATAGTAGTAGACTTAGGCGAGGAAAACGCCGACCCCGAAGTAAGGTGGGCGTTATGGACCGTGTGTCATACAGAATTCCCCGTATGCAAAACGATTGATGAGTTCGAACCGTGCATAATAGGAGAACCACTCCCTAAGAAGGAACTGTTCCCAAGTGATCATAGGTGAGCGAGAGAGACGTATAGTATTTCTGATACCTGATAGACACAGACAAACTATCGATCTCGAGGGAGTCAGGAGATCAGTCGGGACTCCAGATCACAGGAACGATATTACTCATGTCACTCCAGTGTGGGATGCTTCAGAAATGTTGAGTGCCATGTTCATCCGGTGTCTAAAATCTTCGTTAAGCTTAAGGATCACTATGGATGAGATCCTTAAAAATAAGATGACCACCGTTGTCAATTGGGGAGAGGTGGAGATGCTGTACTCCGTCCTTACTACGCGCTTCCCAGAGAAGCTGAGCATGTCATACATCAAAGATAACCACGGTGCGGATAAGCGGACGATCCACTGTGCTGATCGAGCACTCGCAACCTCGTTAGGAATAGTAGCGGACGAATACCACCCAGAGGGTTCCAGATACGGTCATCAATACGCCGTTCTAGCAGGTGGACAGTTATCTACGAAATAAAAATCCATCGCTGTCCAAAATCCGGTCTTAATAATTGGGAATTGGTCGAATATGGGAGAAATTGCCCTAGGGACCGGTGTGGGGGTATACGATCCCTTCAACTCCGAGACGCGTACGACGGTTGAAAATGGCTTACATGGCGGAGGACACAGCTCGATCGACAGAGCAGGATTCATCCGACGAGGGGTGGAAGAATGTATGGCCAGTACCGGAATCGACAAATACTTGACAAACCCTCGACTAGCCGGGGAGTATCAGCCCGTAGTAGATGCGAACATCTGTGGAAAATCGGAGGTGATGACCCTGAAACTTTTTTTTTTCATTATACTTCAAATTTCGGCAACATTTGGCTTTCTTACACATTTTTCTTTAATTTAACATTCGTACTTTTAATTTGTAAGATGTTTCATAATGGCAACGCCATAGTTTAAGTAGTTTAAGTTGAATAACTTGGCAGCACCGGGGTTCAGGAATACGACCCTGGGCTTCAGTGCTGACCAACAAAACGACCTTCTTCAATCAATTCGTGTGAATCAATGTGCACAGACGCATTCCGGAGCGATTTCATTAAAGTGTATTATTAAAACTCAAGTGTGGGGTTCAATCCAAAATAAGCAAAATGCAAAAGTGGGAGATAGCAGAGACACTAGCCAAGGCCGGCGTTGATTTTCCCGCAACGGCCACGATGGGTCAGCTCCGTAAGCTGATGACGGAAATGGTGGGTGGACACCGGCGGCGAACCAACCGCCGCCAACGCTGCCGCCACCACCAACACTGCCGTTGCAGCCAACACCGACGCTGCCACCAACACTGCCGTTGCAGCCAACACCGCTGCTGCCGCCAACACTGCCGTTGCAGCCGACATAAACAACATGCGAGAGTGGGAAATGGCGGAGACACTGGCGAAGGCCGGCATTGATTTTCCCGGAACGGACACGATGGGTCAGCTCCGTAGGCTTATGAAGGAAATGGAGGGTGCTCCGCTGGACACCGGCGGCGAGCCAACCGCCGCCAACGCTGCCGCCACCACCAACACCGCTGCTGCCGCCAACACTGCCGTTGCAGCCAACGCCGCTGCTGCCGCCAACACTGCCGTTGCAGCCAACACCGCTGCTGCCGCCAATGCTGCCGCTGCCGCCCGAAACTACAATCTCGGGTATGGTACAGTAGGCGGCAAAACACCACGCAACTACCACGCTCACGCTACATCGCGTTGCCAAGATGGCGACGCTTTTTCGGTCGACGCCATTAGCGCCGACGGCAATGCTGCTCCCGACGACACCGCCGTTGATGAAGAATTGGCGACGTTGAGGAAGCAACTGGAGATCCTCAAGCTGCGGCAACTGATTCGCGAGCTGGAGAATCCCGCCCCGACTCCAACACAGGAACGATTACCGCCGACGTCGAGCACGCCATCCCCAAATTTAGTGGGGACAACGCCGCCCATGCCGTAGGGCACTTCCTACGGGACTTCGAAGAGCTTATGTGCTCCACAAACGCCGACGAGAGCTTCAAGTTGCTCTGCCTGCGCCGTTCGCTGACGGGCACGGCGCGGGTTTTCCTTTCGATGACTGCCGCGCTATGCTACGCCGACCTGAAGAGGGCTCTGATGGCCGAGTTTGACGTTGCCGTTTCGCGTCAAGACGTTTACCGCATGCTGCGGCAGAGGCGCTGGAACAAGAAGGAGGAGTCGCTGCATCGGTACATCTTGGAGATGCAGGCCATCGCGATGCGGTCCGACGTTAATGAGCTGGAGGTCGTCGATTTTATTATCGAGGGGATCGGCCATGGGGTGCGCAGCGTTGGGCTGCTGATCGGGGCCAACAGCGTCGCCGAGCTGAAGATGCTGGTGAAGAGGCACCAGCGGAAACTCGTTGAGATACCACCACCACCGACAGAACGCCGCAACACACAACCGCCAGCCAGACAAACATCTGCTCCGCTAGGGTCCGCGGGGCCGGAGGAGCCGCTGTGCTACAATTGCTCGCAGCGGGGCCATATTAAGCCGCAGTGCCCGTATCCGCTGCGTCGGAACAGGTCATGCTTCCGTTGCTGGGAGATGGGCCACGATCACCGTTCGTGCCCAAACCCCAAGAAGGCCCTGAAGCCATCTGCCGCTGCCGTTGCCGAGGAGGATGATTGCTACTCCGTTAATAATTTTAATAATGTAAGTATTGCTTTTGGACTCGATTCGGTTAGGAGGCAAACATTTATTAAATGTTTCTCCTTGTTTGACACGGGTAGCCCAACTAGTTTTGTACGACAGTCCTGCGTGCCGGAGGACCTGCGAGCTTCGCTATGTACCGGACAAGTACAGCAATCGAAATATCGTGCCGTGGGTTGACAACCCTTCCTGTCTTGGCAGAAAGCCACTGCAAAATAAAATTTTTAAAACAAACAAAACGAATTTCCATTGTTATAGTACCTGACGACGTGCTGTTTGTACCTATTATTTTAGGACGAAATTTCTTACGGGCTTTTAACATTCATTTAACTAAATCGAAACCGCGCTATTCTAAGACGCGACTGCTAGAAATCAAAGATGAATTTAGCCTTTGCTCCTCCGAATCGATCGCCTTCTTGACGAAAAGAATGACGTTACTAGGGATCTAGTGGATATACGCTCAAAAGCATCGCAGGCGATAGAGGATGCACAGGAATATAATCTAAAGTATTTTCTCGAGCTTAGTACTGACACTAAGAAATATGACGTAGGTGATTTTGTAGTTATTCGGAACGTTGACACTGTCGTCGGTACGAATAAAAAGTTCATACCCAAGTACCGAGGCCCGTATGTAATTCATGACAGCTTAGGAAACGACCGTTACGTCGTACGTGATATTGATAACTGCCAATTGACTCAGCTGCCGTATGATGGAGTGGTAGAGGCGAATCGAATACGTAGGTGGATCTCAAAGCCGAGTGAAAAGGTTGCCGTTGAAAGGGAGTCGGGCAATACGGTAGGCTAATTATCGGGACGATAAGTTGTCAGGTTGCCCGAGTTGTAAGATGTTTCATAAAGGCAACGCCATAGTTGTAAGTAGTTTAAGTTGAATAACTTGGCAGCACCGGAGTTGAGGATACGACCCTGGGCTTCGGTGCTGACCAGCCAAAAACGCCATCTTCACTTTATTCGTGACGATCGACGTGCATAGACGCATTGTGAAAGATTATTAAATAAAGTTCGAATGTTATAGTTTCTTTAATTAATAAACGCTCATTACATTTGGGGGCTCGTGCCGGTCCAGAACGCGGGTGGAAAACGATTTGTAAAAAAGGAAGTTGAACGGTTGTGTCGGTTGTGTGTACAGCGAGCGGTGCTGTACATAGGAAAATTGAACATTAGCCGCATTTCGGCGAATTCAGCCGCGTCGGTTGCGTATGCGGTACGCCGGGCCGTGTATGTGTTGAGTGGTGTTGTTGTTGCACGTGAAGGGAAAGAGCAGAAGCTATCCCGTTAGCATACAAAATACATACGCATGCGTGGCGTGCTGATATGATGGGCAAGGTGAGACACACGCCAGCGAAGAAAGAAAGCGCAAAGCAGAGCGTGCAAAAGCAGAAGACAAGTGAAAAAGAAACAATGTCGAGTGAGAACGAAAGCGCGGGCGTAGTACAGAACAGCGAGAGTAGTGACATTGGGGCGCAAATGCAGCAGCTGGTGCAGTTGCTGTCGTTGAAAGTACAGATAGATGAGCAGAGAGAAAGCCAAGTAAAGATATCTGCAGACAATTTTGAAAAAGTAGTGAATGATTGCGATGGTCATACAGTGCCGATACAAAACTGGTTTGAAATATTCGAGAGGAACGCTGAGGCCTATGGGCTTACGAGCAAAATGTGTGGGCCAGCCAAATTGTTCTTGATGAATTGAAACACGCGTTAATTGACGAATTTGAGTGTTGTTTGAATAGCGCCGATGGTCATCAGCAGTTGCGTGAGCGCAAAAAGAAGCAAAGTGAGTCGTTTCACGAATATAACTGAACACACGACTCCTCGGACACCGTGGGACAGACAGCAAATCAGCAAATCTAAGCTTTGTCCCAGCTGTGGCAGTCTCGTAACAAGACACCGTACGCGACTAAACCGAAATTATCTTTCTCCCACACGAGCTTCAGTCCGTACCCCAGCTGCGCTAACAACGGCAGCAACGGTATCTCGCATTCCGACACCAGCGAACTGCAGTAACGAAGCTTTGAGCAGCAAAAGAAGTAAAAATACAAAATAAAATTGTTTATTTAAATTATTATTTTTTTTTAAACTTAACTTCATAAACTTTCTTGTATAACATAAGGTGTAAAATGAGTGAAGACCAACTAAGGACGATAGTAACGACGGCAGCTGCAGCAGTAAGGGCTCACTTTGAGCAGACAGTTAACAGTTTGACGGACAGACTTAGGGCACTGGAAGCACCAACTCCAGAGTACCAACCTATTTGTATAAACGAAGGGGTGTCTTGCGAGGAATCTTTAGAAATTGTGAAATCCTTACCTGAGTTCAGTGGGGACGAATCAAAGTATGTGTCATGGCGGCAGGCGGCTTTTGCTGCCTATACCCTGTTCCTACCGTATGAAGGTAGTTCGAGACACTACCAGGCGGTTGCCATCATTCGAAACAAAATTACGGGTCGAGCTGATGCCACGTTATCGTCATTTAATACTGTGCTGAATTTTCAAGCGATAATGGCAAGACTGGATTTCACCTTTGCAGACAAACGTCCGCTCCACTTGATAGAACAAGATAAAAAACTTGAAATAAAAAATCACCAATATTATAGTGGAAGAAACCGGAACTTTTGAAACGGCGCTTTTGGAACGAGCAAACGCCCAACTACTAAAAACAGTAAAAGCAGCACTTTTGGATACAATCAAAGCTGCCACAGCAACAGGGATATAGAAATTAAGATGGGATTCATGTAAGATGAGTGACTCGTTTCTTTTTTGTTAAGATTACAAAATAAAAAATAGTTGGCGCATACAAATTAATAATTAGCGCATACAGTATTTGATAAATAAATTCGAAATTGTGTTCTGTGATTGGTGGTCTGGCATATGAACTAGTTCTTCTTTTCTTTCTTTGGAAATATTAATTTTGTAAAAGGTCGTACTCGTCCCACTGTTCCTTGAGAGTTTGAAACAATTCGTACTACGTCACTGGTAAAAACTTCAATTTTCCTGTCATTGATGTCGTAACCTTGTTTTCTATAAACCTTGGTGCAAACCCGAACAAAAACACAACTTTGACATTTTTAAATCAGTTAAACAAGTCACGGATGTCAATGAACTGCACACACTCTGAATAGCTGTTTTCTTGGTGACAACATGGACCAAAGCATATCCACACCAATGCGTGCGGCAAAGGGGTCCGATTCTCCCCAGAAGAGAATATAAGAGTGACAGCTGAGAATGTCAAACTGTGTTGACATTTCTGTTCAGTAAGTTTTGGCAAGTCATCATGAATCGTTGAACGCCAGAACAGTGCATCCAAACTGTGGAAATTTACTTTGAAAAAAATACATCTGTTCACGAAGTTCATAGAGCACTTCGTCCATTTTACGGTCATTATAAAATGGTTAAATGGCTACGTCAATAATAGGCCCCATACACTACACAAGCATGCATGCGCAAACAATAGATTGTGCCAGCCGCTTGCCCGTGTGTGGATATGCTTGTGCGATTGCGCATGCCGCTTGTGTGATATCAAATCGTTTTTGATATTTTTCTGATTGTGCATGCCGTTTTGCGTTGTGTGTGGGAAAATATACTCAGTCATTTGAAATTCTTGTCGAGTAAACATCGCTCAGAATGGAAAATAAAAAATTTTATTGTGAATTTATTGACTTGTATCAATACAAGGCTTCCCGTTTTGTGGAAAATAAAAAGTGAAGAATACTGCAACAGAGCGGCTAAAGCAGCTGCATATGAAAAATTAATTGACAAATTAAAAGAAATTGACCCAAATGCAAACAGGGAAAAAGTGGTAAAAAAAATAAATACATTCAGGACGAACTACAGACGCGAAAGAAAAAAAGTGATAAAGAGTCAAAAATCCGGTGCTGGCGCAGAAGACGTAGTGCAACCTTCCCTATGGTACTACGATAAACTTGTATTCTTGGATGACCAAGAGGAATCCTGCAAAGGGGAGAGTTCCATGAGTGGCAGTGAAAAAAGAAGAAGAAATTGAAGGAAGGTGTTAATTCTGCATCCATTCTGACTAAAGGTTGGGCATCACAATATTCGGAAATGTCGAATGAGCAGAAAGTGCTTTGCAGGACAATTTTCTCTGACGTTCTATTCTCCGGTTGTGTTAATAAATTAACGGAAAAGATGGTGGAAGACATACACAATGTCCTCAGAGGCATCTCGCCTATGCCAAATCCAACCAATTTTCTACGGTCGTCAACACCATATGATTACATTTCGTGGAGTCGGCCTTCATCATCCTCCCGATCTTACATAGTCAGTGACGAATCAGTACCATCGCCACCAGAGCCACGATTTTTCACAACAATTCAAAATCCACCCATTGAACGCATTTCTTCCCGTCCTATTATAACCGACCAAACGATCTTACAACGCCCGACGAATGATTTAAAACAATATTACGTATCGTTTTCAAACAATGAGGAGTCTAAAACATTTATTGATTAACCCTTCGATGAGTGAGAAGGTCCCTAGGGACCTTTTTGCATTTTCAAACTGAAATTACTCCTATTTCGGCCACTACAACCCCCCCATAAAGTTACCATGTATTCCAATAGAATTTTGTTGCGCATCGTTTAAAAAAAAATCAAGGCGATCCGACCATTAGTTTAGGAGTTATTGAGGTTTTATTGAAAATAGTACGCGGACGTGTGACAAGGTGCGTAGGGACCTTGTACCGAATTTTCATGCAATGACTAATAAATGCATGTTCTTTGGGCATCATTATACTTTTTTTATTGTTTGAACACATAACTAATTTGTTCTTTGAATTCTGGCTACTTTTTGTTTTATTTTTATTGTGCCTTTCATTGAAAGCAATAAACCAGTTCTTTGAATTTACTTTATCCCTAAATGTCCATATGCGCAGGTATACGTACCAAACCAGTTGTTTCAATTTACTTCATCCCTAATGTCCATGCGTTCAGGTATACGGACGAAAGAGTATATAAGAAGTTGTAGTTTCGTAAACCAAATCAGTCAAAGTTTAGACAGTGAACAGTAGAATCGTGTGTGAAATTGTATTACAAATAAAATAAAAACAAAAATATAAAAATGGCAGATGCAAGTCATGTACATTGCTGAAATGGTTGTACGCCGTAGTACACGTTACCAGCAAATGAGTGCGGATGAAAGGCGTGCGGCTGATATGAGATTTGCAGACTTTATGGATGAAGAAGTTGATATTGCTGCACTTGGTAATGAAGCTGAGGATGATGACGACTGCACATACCAACCCGCTGAAGAGTCAGATGCCGAAACTGAAGGATACGTAGAGATAAATGAAGATATTGATGAAGACGATGATGAAGAGGAAGAAAATGATGCACCGGAAAGAAATGAAAACTACTATATTGCTAAAGATGGCACCCAATGGTGTAAAAAAGCACCACCAACTTCTCGTACTCGTGCTCATAACGTGGTCGACTTCACAAGAAGGAAACCAGGACCATCAGGAACTGTACATGACCCCTACACTATATTTCGTTCAATCATCAGCGAGGAAATTATATACGTCATAATACGCGAAACAAACCGTAAAGGCAGGGAGGTTACAGCTGCATGGAATTTGGCGAATCCCACCAAGAAAAAGGAGTGGAAGCCAGTGACTGTGAAAGAGTTTGACGCCTTTCTAGCTATCCTTTTGTATGCTGGACTCACAAATTCGAATCGTGAACCTGCTACGGAATTATGGGGCGCGACGCGTTGTCCAATATACAAAGCTGCGATGTTGTACGATCGCTTCATGTGCATAAAGCAATTCATTCGATTCGACAATGGAAATACTCGACAACAGCGACTTATCAACAGCAAAACTGCGGCTATCGATGATATTTGGCAAATGTTGCAGCATAACTTGGCAGCAGCTTACACTCCTCATGAAGCAGTAACCGTCGATGAGCAGTTGTTCCCTTACAGAGGCCGCACCCGCTTCACGCAATACATTCCGTCAAAGCCGGCTAAGTATGGTGGTTATGCGACTCGAAGTCTTATTATCCCGTGAAGGGAATGATATATTCCGGCAAATTGCCTAACCAAGAACGCGAAGTAAATCAAGGGCAGAACGTGGTGCTTGAACTTGCGGAAAACTATTTGGATGCAGGCCGCACAATATACGCGGATAATTTCTTCACTACTTTGGATTTGGCGCGTATTTTGATGAGGAGGAAGACCGCATATGTTGGTACAGTGCGCTACAACAAAACTTTTGTTCCACGGGAATTGAAGAAGAACCCGAAGCGCCCCATCAACAGCACATTGTTCGGGTTCAACGAAGGGGACATAGCGTTGTGCTCATATGTACCTAAGAAAAATAAAGTTGTGAACGTGCTGTCTACAAAGCACTACACTTGCCGTGTCGACGTGCAAAGTGAGAAGCGGAAGCCGTTTGGCATATTGGACTACAACGCCAACAAATGCGGCGTTGATACAATGGACCAGATGCTTGGCACGTACACATGCAAGCGATCAACGAAACGCTGGCCACTGGCCATGTTCTATAATATGCTGGACGTCGCTGCATTGGCTGCTTTTACAATTTATAATGAGATGAAGCCGATAAAAAGGAGTGACAGACGGCGATCATTCCTGTTACTTCTCACTAAACAATTGGCCACACCAAATATCGAGGAACGTGCCCTGAATAACCGTATAACCGCATATCCAAGGATACGTAATGCGATGGAAACATTTGATGTCAGGATAAGAAAAAACACCTTCAAATTCAAGAGTAGATTGTGTATTTATTTGTTTTTGTAGCAGACTAGCATTAAGTAATAGTTTTTCTTATTAGGCGCCATCTATATGTCAAATAAGTTCACTATCACATGTTCTTTCCAAATGTCACTGTTTCACGTGTTCAAATGTTTTTACTTCCAATGTACAATTTTCAAGATGGCGTCCATGTTTTCCAATGCAATACTTTGTATAAAAGCGGGCGCAGCGCTCAGCTCTTTCTTTTGTGTGATTTGGCGATCGGCGACTCAACATCCCGGCAAATCAACGAACAGCCTTCTACAAGCAGACAAAGTAACTACAATAACAGACAAAACTATCAGGATAATCGTAACACTAATAACAGACAAAACTATCAGGGCAATCGTAACACTCATAACAGACAAAACCAAAATCACAACTCTAATCAATCAAGCCAATCACATATGAGCGTAGACCAAACAAATCAGACCAGACAAACTCAATATATGGAAATAGACAATATCCAACAATGTGATGAAACCCCAATTGAGGAGGTAAATTTTTGCACAACCCCCCCAGATCAAGGTTACCAATAATAGTAGTAGAAATCGACAAACAAATTTTAAAATGCTTAGTAGACACAGGGGCAGATACCAGTATTATAAAACCAACAGCTCTTAAGGGCTTTAGGCCACAACCTCTAAAAGAAAAACTACACTTCAGCACTATCAACGGCCTGAACGAAGTATCACACCACATCGTAACCCCGATACCAAAAGAATTTAATGCTACTGGGACAATTTCATGGAAAATAATAAATTTCCCAAACAAAAAGTACGATGCCATTATAGGTCAAAACTTCCTAATACCATTCAAAGCACAAATAAACTTTGCTGGATGTACATTAAAACAACAAATCAAACAATGTATATTGACACTACTTATGAATTTATAGGTAACATTGATATGACAAAAACAATGTCCAGTATTGATACGTTCGAAAATCAATTGACAAACTTGCTAACTCAACCACGAACATGGCAATCATTCATGTCAATGTTTTCAATCAGTACTATGAGTTTCATAATAATGGCTGGATTGTTAAGAGCATATAAAATTTACATGATGTATCGTGCCAGTAATATAGCAGTTAAAGAAATTGCTAAACCTTAAATTAATCAAATTTTTAACATCACTAATAAGTTTAATTGATTTAATTAAAATAATCACATGTAACCAATTAGAATAAGATTTATAATATAATATTATATGACCACTATTACACAACTATTCATTATTGATATCTTATATTTTAGTTTATAATACATATGTAATTTCAACTTCAGTTTCATAAACGCTAAAGTTAACTTGTTATATCCAATCTCAAACAACAACAACTTTCGTATAGACGAAAAAGCAGAATTGACTACAAAAATAGGAAATAACACATACACCTATATAAAAGACAAATCCATAAAAGAGCTAAAATTAAGCAAGAATTGCGTGTTGAGGAACGATTGTAATCTGATATATGACAATAACACAAAGATTGAATACATTGATAAAGAAACAATAATCATTCAAAAGGCAAAAATCTTAAAATTCACTACAAATGCATCGAAGACGCAATAGAAGAACTCAATGGCAATTACATTATTTCATTCTCAAATTGTACAATAAGAATTCAAAACGAAATATTTGCAAATCAGAAAAACATATTTAGGCAAAAATTTGTAGAAACAAAAAAAAACAATAATTTCACGTTCAAACACAAAATTAATTTCGACGAAATCGTAGCAGAACAATTTAACAACATAAAAGAAATAGAGGAATTAAAATTCCACAAAAATATATCTTACACAATTACTACAACAACTATAATTATGGTACTACTAACAATAATAATAATATGTTTCTGGGTAAAGAAAAACTCAAGCAAAATCGAAATCACAAATAAAATTCAGGAGAATTTAAAGACAAAGAGGGGAGGAGTTACGTACCCCGTAAACAATATCGACGACATCATCCAAAAATACATGAAAGAAACCAATTAATGCACAATAAGCATATTTTAATAACTAGGGCAGAAGTTTCGATGTCGCTGCAATGAACACAAGAAATGTAAAGCAAAGCAAAATTCGGCCTGAGCAAAATTCGATTGTATAAGTCTGTAAGCTGTAAAATTCTGTGAACTTAGTCTTAAGACCGAGCAGAACGAATAAAGTTCATTTTTGTTCTCACAAATAAAGAATAAAGAATATCTGAGCCGAAGCTCCGTGATTTTTATTTTAAAACATTAACTCACGCGCCAATCTTCCTTTTTTGCGATCAGCGGTGAAGCAAGAAGGTAAGGAGCGAGCATTTCGAGATGGACGATGGTCCGTCCGTTTTGCTTTTTCATTCTATTGGCTGCTGGTGTGGTTGTAGAACAGCGATGGCTGGTCACTTCCACAGCAGCCGCCATCTTTCTGATTTACCGATTCTGATTCAATATTTTATTTTTAGACATACACAAATTGGCAAACTTTCAATAAAGAAGAATTCGACTATACAGTGGAGATATTTGGAGATATTGTTGGTACAATTTAGCCAACAACTTTAAATTTTGTACTTTTAGAAATTTTTTTTTAATAAAGAAGACAACAACTTCTATAAGTGGCGCAAAACATAGTGGCTAAGATTTGTGAAATTCCTCTTCGCCGAAGTCAGCGCTTAACAAAGATGGTCTCGATGTCAAATGACCAATTCGGGCAGCTTCTCGAAGCAATGACGACGTGCATCGTGAAATCCGGCTCATTCAGCACGTGCTCTGCTCGGTACAATGGCGCACGCAACCCGTCAAGAGTGGAAGAGTTTATCTCGGCTGTAAGCACATTCAAAATGGTGGAACGAATCAGCGACGCTGACGCCGTGAATGGCATGCCCATGCTCTTAGAGGGTGACGCCGCGGAATGGTGGTGTGGTGTGAAAGCTAATGCTAGAACTTTCGACGACGTGTAAAAGAATGGTGCGAGAGCCTTTTTGTCCATCGAAGCCATCGTGGAGAATTTATGCGGATTTATCGGAAGTGAAGCAACAGTGGAATGAACCTACCGACACGTTTATTCGCAAGAAACGCGTGAATAGAAATAGTGAATGTAGAAACAGGGACGAAGATGAACTGTCCGTCCACAGTTCACTTCATTCTTTAAATGCCGTAGGTCAGGAACACATAAATTAATGTTTTGAGGTTAAGTCATGGGTAATTAGAAATAGCATTTCGCAAATCGCAGTAGAAGATTTGCTTCATACTTTGCATAGAGTAGGAGTGACTGATTTGCCATTGTCTGTATTTCATCCGGTTACTAAACTGTTACTCTAACCAGTAACCGAAGTAAGTAACCGAAACCATAACAAGTTATTACTCAGTTACTATTGGGGCAGGTACAACCGTTACCACATGGGATATATTACCAGTTAAATAACCGGTACTGGTAACGAATGAGTGAGCGAGATAACTACATATTTAGCTTTTCTATAAGCTATATGAGTGGAATCGAGATGGAAGCTCACACGTAATCACATCGAAAATTCTCAAAGTGATCTGGATAAAATGGTTCGTCGCCTCAAATTATCACAGCGACAGTCCATTGTTTTGGCGCAAGATTTGAAAAAAATCGAATATCTTAGCACCAGATGTGAATATATATAGTGCAATCGGTCGTCATCGTCGTTTTACTGTTTTTTTCAAAGCCATCGAAGACAATTCATTGGCATATAGCACTGATATCAAGAGTTTAATTCTAACGATGCACAATGAATATAATACGAAAGATTGACGATTGGTCATTGATTCATCTAAGAGCAGTCTCAAAGCGGTTTTACTTCATATTACAAACACAAGAAACAGTGTCCCGATTGCTATCAGCATAAACACAAAAGAAAATTACGCATCGTTGCGTATCATCATTGATTTGGTGAAATACAAAGATCATCGTTGGAAAATTTGTGCTGATTTGAAAGTGGTATCTCTTCCTAGAGGGATGCAGACGGGATACACAAAAAACATGCAGTGTGAAGAGAGATACCCTGCAAGATGTGAGCCCACAGGAGCTGACACACATACCGCTAGACACGCCTACCGATGAACCACTTTCCCCTCATTTCATTTCATTTTATGTACTGCAAATTCTGACCAGACACCTAGTCCATTAGAAGATAAGTTTCGTGCGACTAGGAAGCTGCTTGCCTGGCAGTGATAGTGAGTGAAAATTGTGTGACAAGTGAATTGTGGAAAAATTAATAAGAAGTGCTGGGCTGCGATTCTTACGAGACCCTCCAGCCCACGAATAAAATTTGCAAATATAAAGAAATACGTCTCGATCCTGCGATTCCTACGGGACCCTCCAGGATATAATAAATGAAAAAGACCTGTGACCCGACGACCCTCAGGCCTTAAATAAAAATTGGAAAAGTGAGAGAAACCTGTGATAGTGCTCAGCGATTCATCACCTTCGGGGAGACCCTCCTGGCACTCGCAGGAAAATGAATAAAACCTAAAACGAGAAAACGAGATGGTCCTGACAAAATGGTAGTTCTGACGGAACTTGGGTTCAACTCCCTGTCAGGACTTGAACGAAGACTTGACACAAGTCCCACATCACTGCATGGCACGCAATAATGTCCTTGTTAAACGCAGGGAATAGTCGCTCGCCTATAGATATTCTAATGCGATAGACAATTCGTGATACTCCCTAGTGGTGATATGTCGCTGTACCCATGAGAAGACATCGCCCTTTTCACGCAATTGGTCTTCTACTTTAATCCATAAGAACAAAGTAGAAATCGCAATGAATCCTGGGCCAGTGTGCAGGAATCATGCCTTAGTAGGAAGTCCGAAGGCACGAAAAGCATTCGGGCGACCAAAAAGGATTACATGGTACTGCCATGACTATTCTTTAAAACTCAATAAAGAAAGACAAATTTCTTTCTGATTCTTGTTATTCCTGCTTTTCAGATATGAAAGCTGCATTGATACTGTAAGGAAAATTTGAAAAAAACATATGTTGATTGGAATACTTGGATTGTGAAAAAGTGAATTTGTGATCTGTGCCAAAGGCAAAGTGTGCATCTTACGACAAAGGAAAAACCAACTGTACTAGCCAATCGTCTGCCGAAATCCTGAGATTCTACGCGGATTAAGTGGTGAGTGAATTTTTCGCCTTGACTAAAACACCTTTTTTAAAATCATGGACTCACTGACTCAGACCGTTACCGTGTTGACAGGCTCAGTAGGAGCCCTAGTAAATGAGTTGAGGAAAGCGGAGGCCCGAATTCGACAACTCGATGCGATTAACGCCGCACAACCCGTTCCTGTAGAGGTGCCTCTACGCGGCCCGGCAAATGAGGACGAGTTGAAAGAAATAGGAAAACTCCCCAACTCCTAAATATCCATGCGATATAATACACGTCGACATATTTGAAGTCCAGGGAGAAAAATTCCTTTCCTGTTTAGATACATTTTCAAAATTTGCCAAGCTTTTCCACATAAAAAACCGATCGTCACCAGTTTTACGTTCCAAATTCGCGAAGCTCATACACTACTTTACGGCGCCAAGAATGATTGTCACTGACAATGAAAAAGGATTCTTGTGCGCAACTACATTAGAGGTCTCGGGATTGAGATTTACCAAACCCCAATCCAGAAAAGTGAAGTTAACGGTCAAGTGGAAAGGCTCCACTCTACCTTAATAGAGATTTACCGTTGCCTAAAGAAGGATTTGGGAAATAGGGAACCAAAAGAGCTCCTTTACATTGCAGTAGACCGATACAACAATACCTACCACTCTGTAACGAAGAAAAAACCCAGCGACGTGTTTTTCAACCGCACTCAGAGGATAAACTACCAGAATTTAACGGATTTCCAAAGCAGGGCCGGGCGTGCGAAAGTTTCAACATAATTTCGTTGGAAATGATCACGTTGCCAAGCGAGTGACACAGGCAGCAACTTAGTTGTTAAGAACTTAATTTTAAGTCAGTTGTGTTTCGGCAATTCAATCAATAAACACGGAGCTCCAGCTCCGAACTCTTTTTAAAAAAACTTAATCAATATTTAATGTTTTAATTTATATAAACTACAATAAATGGACAAATAACAACAAAACACAAACTCATGTTATTTTCCCCTACATAAATATGGAAAAGTATTTTATTTTATATTAATTAAATGCACCTAATGTTATTAAACATCTACAGGTTTGTAAAGCGCGCAAAAAACAGGTTGAAGGAGCAAGTTGCGGTGATGATTCAAGTTACAGGTAAGACACATTTCTGAAGTAAAAGAAACTGGCGCGATTTATTTTATTTGGTGATTCTTGCACAAACGCAATCGAAAAGCCGAAACGAAAATGTCGTCAGAAGTGGAAAAACGCATTTGCTTCTATAGCATAAAAGAACGCAAAGGAATCCGCATCAACTTCGTTCATGCTGTCTTGTTATTGTCTTGAAATACATTTTTCTTTAATATATGGTTTTGAGATTCCTTTACGCAAATTTGAAAAAATTTATATCATCATCAAAACTCAATCAAAAATTGTAATTTCATTGATTTTTAAATGGATGATTTTTTGGCCTTCGAAACCTCTAAAGAAATTTTTCAAACTCAGCGCAACTAGTGCCAAACATATCGACGAGGACATTTTTGTTCGTGGCACTAAGACCTTTTTCCAATTCGCCATAAAAATGGAAGAAATTTCACTCAGAACTGATGTCAAAACCCATTAGGATCATCAGTGATTAAAAGCAAATTTAGCAAGTAACAATAACTTTACAACCTGACTCCTCGGACCACAAACCATCCAATCCTGCAACCAACATCACAAAAGTAAAAAAAACTTTATAAACCCGAGCAGTTTGGTGGAAAGGTCTTGTTTATGAAATGAAATTAAATGAATGTAAATGAGTTTTCGTATACCAATGTTTCTTACTTTAGAATAAATAAAAGTGAACTTGGTTTTTGGAAAAATGTTGTGCCATATTTATTTCAAAAAGTTGATGTAGATCTGGTCGTGGTTGCCGATAAGTCTATGGGGTACGATGTTATTCTGGATATTTTCTGAAAGTAAGTAAAATGATTTTAGATTTTTAAAACAATGTAAACAAGTCAAGACGAAAGTCAAATATTTGAAAATCAAATGAAAATTGCTGTTTTGATGATAGTAGCAAAAGTGTTACTGAAAAAATAGTATGAAAAGGTAAACAAAATGTCAGGTGAGTGTTGTGATGATAATGATTGAAAAATTAGACACATTTATTGCAGTGAATATTATTTAATGAAAACGAAGATATTGTTGCGTTGCAGGTGAGAAATTGAGTCCTTAATGCTAATTTAATGTTACGATAATAGCAAATTTAATCTGTTCGTAAAAACGTTTGCTTTAAACATGACGAGAGAATTTAAAAAATGTAATTCGAAAAAAGAAGTAGCAGAAGTTAATGGAATGAACAATGGAGAGAAGTGAAAATGATGATGATGATGAGCTTGGAAATCAATGAGGAGCGAGATGAAGATGACGGAGATGAATTAAAAACTGTTGTAATGGTTATTTCAGTTCCGCAAATGACACGAAATGGAGCAAAGTCCCACCACCGAAAGAGAAGGAAGCCAGGGCCAGTGAACGACGCATATGATGCCTACACTATATTTCGTACGCTCATCACTCGGGGAAACCAATCGAAAAGCCAGAGAAGTAACAACTGCATGGAATTCGGCAATTCCTACGAAGAAAAGGGAATACAGACCAATCACTTGGAAAGAGTTTGATGCATTACTCCGGAAAATTGCCTAGTAAATCAATGGCAGAATGTTGCGTATCAATTATATATAATATAAATATAAAAATAATACTGGTTGCACAATTTATGCTGACAATTTCTTTACAACGTTTAATGTGGCGCGGCAAAAAAAAATACATTTGTTGGAACAGTACGGTCAAACAAAACATTCCTTCTACGTCAGTTCCTTAAAAGTCCTGCGCTATGAAGGCGATGCACACTGGGGCAGGAAGCGTCAAAAACTAATTTTTTGTAACTTATTCACTTAAAACATTGCACCACTGCTAAACATGGCAAAACTTAACTCGATTTATTGGACGAACAGTGCTGGATGCAAAGTGACTTTATTAAAAAAGCTGGTACATTTTAAAATAACAATGCAAGACAAATTCGCGGCGCGTATAAATGAATTTTGTTCAATTGTCGATGAACTAAATGAAATTGCACTTTCTGTGCAGGATGACTTTTTATCGGTTTTGCTTCTTTGCAGTCTCCCGGAGGAGAGAGATTTGTTGTGGCCATAGAGAACCGGGACATGTTACCAAAATGAAACACTTCGGTGGCCAAAGTCTTAGAGGCTGAAGTCCGGCAGGTTGAATTGTCATGCCTGGAGGTCATAAGGAGAAAGTATTTATGGCAAAATATAAAAATGACGCGAAACGAAACAGCGAAGATGAAAGAAAGAAGAATATTCTGTGCTTTAAATGTGGCAAATAAGGTCATATACGTTCACAGTGCAAGCAATTCACATATAAAGTGAGTGCGAGCGAGAACGCATGCTCCTTGTTCGAAGAAAGTAGGAACAATCGTGAAAAAATAAAACTTAGTTCAAACGAAGTTCGAAACCGGATGCAAATTGAATATTGATCCTTCGAGCCGGATATAGCCGGATATATAAAATAGTAAAATAAAATGAAAATTTGATAAGTGAAAAACGTGTAAATCGTACATAAAAATAAAAACAGGAGCACTGCTATTGTGAATGCCAGTTGTATGGAGTGAAAGAAGAAGTGTTGAATTGCGACGCGATTTTTGTGGTTTTTAAAAATTAATAAGTTAAAAACTAGAAAACTCCGACGGCTAAAAATTTAAAATTCCTCGTTTAGTAGTGAATACTACCTGCCACCCAGATATAAAAGAATAGCCTAGTTGCACTTAACTTCTGCGCAAGAAGTTTTACTTTGGTTCATTCGTCGCTGATCAGTGCTGGTGACAGGTCGTCAAATAAAAAGTGCTTAAACGAAACTAAAGTTTTTTATTTTGAGAGTGCGCCCAACAATCCGCTTGGCGTTTTGGTGAGTCGTTCCAATTTTTGTATAATAACATATTATAAACAAATAAATAAACATTAAACAAAACCTTATTAGTTGAAATGATTTCTTTAATTAAATCCCTATTAATTTTTGGAATAATTACACACTTTATTCATTTGTGTTTGTCAATGCACCCAATTTCTTGCGGTGATACATTGAAAAATAAAAATTCCCTTTTTTACCAACTCGGACATGTTTTAACTTCCTCATTACAATAGTTGGTGTTCGTGCTTTCTCCAGTTGTTTTCAAGTGCAAAAATTGCGGTGCTTTCTTTTTTTGGATTTATTTATTTATTTATTTTTCCGAGTCCCTAGTTACAGGGACACAATCAAGAACGTGAAACACTACACCATTATGTGCTGAGCATGCAGGAGATAGCGCATAATACTGCAATGGGCGATGGTGACTTAGTGGAGTTTATCATCGAGGGCCACATGACCATGATTGATGGGAAAGTGTTTAGTGTAATTGCAGAATCATCATCACAGGTGTGCGGCATATGTAAAGCGACACCAAAAATTATGAACAATCTAAATTTGATAAAAAGTCTACCGGAGAATGGAAATTTATATGAGTATGGCTTATCAACTCTTCATGCGTGGATCCGGTGTTTTGAGTGTATCATACATACATATTGCGTACAGACTCCCAATTAAAAAGTGGCAGATTCGCGGCTTAGATAAGGAGATTATCGGTGAAAACAAAGCAAAAATACAAAATGAACTAAAGGAAAAAATGGCATTGTTAGTTGATATAGCAATGGCTGGTTCCATGAATACAAACAACGGCAATACAGCTAGAAGATTTTGTCAACAACCGATTTTGGCTTCCCAAATAACTGGCGTAAGTGAAACAATTATTAGAAGATTTAGTGTAATTTTGCGATGTATGGCTTGTGGATACGCAATAAATGCAAAAGCTTTTCGCCAATATTCATTCCAAACAGCAACAATTTTCGTAGAGGAATATCCTTGGTTTTACATGCCTTCTTCCATACACAAAATTTTAATACATGGTGCTAATATCATACAGAATGTTTCGCTGCCAATTGGTATGATGTCGGAGGAAGCACTGGAAGCAAGAAACAAAGACTTTCGAAATTTCCGGCTGCACCATACACGCAAAACGTCGCGACAAAATACTATGGAGGACTTGGCGCACGCACTCCTGTTTTCGTCTGATCCACTAATATCTTCATTATCAAAAAGCTCTTCCAGCTACGCAAAAAAGAACATAATATTAGATCAACAAGTGATAAATCTACTTTCAGATGCAAATTTACAATCTGAATTGTCAAATTGTGATAGTAACTCAGATTCTGATTAACTTTTCATTAATGTTGTGTAATGTAAGAAAATAATAATAAACATCCTTTAGCTGCCACATTATTTCTATTCACAAAAAGTATAGGTAGTTTAAGTTTTATTTATAGTTTATTTTACTTGAGTTTATATAAAAACTTTTAGACTATATGGCAACCCTACTTGAAAGAGGGCGGACCATGCCCATATTCATACCAGTTCTCAAGTGAAACACCAGCAGCATCCGTACAAAAACTCACCACGATATCTTTACGCATTCAAGAGTTATTAATTAAGTCCAGCTAGATTGACCATTTCGCCCACTGTGCAGAGGCAGCAATCACGATGCTACAACTGTTCGGATTACGGTCATTTCTCAGCCGACTGCAAAAAGCCTAGACGTGCCAGGGGTTCCTGTTTTGTTTGCGGTGAAACTGCCAGATCACACAAATACCCTATGATGGGGTAGTGGAAGCTTGTAATATTCGAATGTGGAAAACCCAAGTTCAGAGTCAAAGCGGCACTTAGTTACAATTGTATGGTGTTTATTCACATGTAATGTAGATAAGTAGACATAAGACATACTATATATGATCGAGGTCGATCATTTGCAGTCAGGATGGCCGAGCTGTAGTGTACGGTAGTAATAGATCTAAATGTATTGTAATAGCTCTATAGCCCTAACCATGTAGTAGATGTAAGATTCAAATAAACATTCAATTGGTGACAAGCGTTCGTGGTGAATGGACGTGCTACAAATCTACAAATTTGCTCTTATTAGCTGGCGCTTATCGCGCCTGTGATGAAGCAATGGAATGTTTATGAGGCGATGTGAAAGGAAGGCTTATATTTAAAGCAACAATGTCGCTGTGTAGATTCTCAAATATTAGCAGAGTTCTTCGATTACGATAAATCAGATAGGGCGGATCGGCGTGCTCGCGATAAGCTAGCACCTATAAGAGTTTTGTGAGACAGTGGGTGGGTTAATAATTTGAAGATTATGTATAATCCAAATGAATGCGTGACAGTCGATGAGCAGCTAGTGGCACATCGTGGCAAATGTCCATTTAAGCAATATATTCCTGTAACGAGAACCCTGGCACACTCCGGGCTCGCGTGCAACCATGCGAGCGGGCTGTGGAGAAAACGACAGTTGCGTCGTGAAAGTGAAGCGGGCAGGTGCGCGAGTGACCGCGGTCCTTTAATTTATTTTTTTGTAAACCTTAAAAACACCATCCTAAATAAAGAAAGTTTAACCATCTAAAGAAAAGACCAGTCGACAGTTTTTTTTTTTAAGGGAAAACGGATTTAGAGGAAAGCCATCCGACATTCCTTCGAAGCCAACTATGCCTGGTCTATGCAAGTGTATATTGGACGAAATCGTAATTGCGCTCCTGAAAAAAACCAAGGCATGCGATTGGTACTCGAACTTGCAGAAGGACTCAACGGCCGAAATATAACTTGCGATAAATTGTTTACCTCATACGATCTTGCTGTTACAAATTCTTTTCGGTAAATAGGATACTACCGCTAAATTTAAATTTAATTTAACAACCAGCAGCCAAGCACCAAAATCACTTGCTTCATGAATTGCTTTGCAATTTGGAACCATTGCCCATCAGTGGAGAGCCGAAAACGTCATCAATTTTGCGTGTAGAAACTGATCTACATATATACGAACGGCAACATAGGATACCACTCACTGAAAATGTCATCGATTTTTGGAGTACCCAAAACAATTCTTTAACTTGTGTAGTTGAGATTATATTAGCCATCCCATGTACGCAAGTTAGTGTAGAGCGACTAAACTCTGCATCACTACATAGTATAAAGCAAAGTCGCTGTCGCTGTCTGTCCCTATGTATGCTTAAATCTTTAAAACTACGCAACGGGTTTTTAAGCGTTTTTTTTTTAATGGATAGAGTGATTCAAGAGGAAGGTTTATATGTATAATACATGCATAATATTGTAGACAAACACTGATAAATTTAGAGGTAAACATTGTTTATAAGGACAATCTGTAGTAGGTAGGTATATTTAGTATCAGCATTGCATCCGTGCAAAGCCGTGGCGGGGTGGGTATCAAATGAAAGGGTTCGAGGAGAAGAATACAGAAAATAAAATGACGTCACTCGAAATTCGATATGGCGGCTACACCAAGATAGCGGATCAGTAAATTTTCATGTACTACTATGATATGGGTATCCAATGAAAGAATTTGTGAAGAAAAAAAAATACGAAGAATAAAATGATGCAAAAATATCGGGGCAAAATATCCGGACGGAAAAATGTCCGAGCGACAAAATATCTGGATGAAAAATTATACGGATGACAAAATATAGTTATATAACCCACACACCACATTCCCTTACAACCAACACACCACATTCCCATGCAACCCACGCACCATATATTCCCATCCATACATATTCCCAGACATAGTGCACAGCAATGATCACGACAAGTTGCTCAATCAGCAAAAATCTGCAGCTGCATGAAATATGATGCCATGCAGCTGCACCAATAAGCATGTATAAGCGAATTATGTATTTAAATCAAAACTAAGCCAGAAATTGTTATTTTGACTGTAAATAAAGTTCAGTTTCTTACATTAACTCGAGTTGGGCGGACGTTTTATTTCCCCCAACATTAGTATATACTGCCAAAAATATCCGGACGACAAAATATCCCAAATACTTATTTAACCTTTACCTGGCATAGGGGGTACCTACGAACCCCACGCGGTTTCTCGTCGATTTTCGATATCTAAATCTTCGAAATCTAAACTCGTAACGACATCTATCGGTAGTCAAGGGATACACTTTTATAGCTATGCCACTAGGATAGCGCTGCTACCGTCAGTTCGTCTGTGGCAGTCGTAAAAGTAGGTTGGGGTGTGTAAGTCCCCCACTCGGCACTCAACGTCGTTTTTTCGTGAATTGTGTAATTTTTTGTTTTTGTGATTTTCGCGTATAAAAAGAAAAGAAAGGTGAGTAATCATTGTTTCTATGTATACAATTTTTTTTTCACGTTTTTCAACGATTTTTTACGTTTTTTGTGTATGTTTAGAATGGCATATTTTTTGCGGTCTGGAAATTTGCGAGAGCAGTTGCTCGAGGATGACATGCGGGATGAAGCACTAGAAGACAATGGCTCCGACAATATTTCAAACGTAGAGGAGTCTTCAGGTTCTAGTTATCAAGAATCTAGCGACGATGATGCGGATATCGACATGGATGATCCAACAGAAAACCAAAGGATTAATGCACCTCGCAGTGAACAACAACGTGGCCGCCCGCCAAAACACCTCTTTGGGAAAGATGGCTTCAAGTGGACCAGAAAAACTCCGTCTCGTAGATCAGGTAAGAGCACAGCTGTTCCCCGTTCCCTCTTCGGCTGGCATTGTCTGTCCCTTTCTGTCTCTCACTCATGCTCAGATGATAAAGTTAATCGTAGATAATACGAACTTGAAGATCGAACAGGAATGTTTATCATTGGTTGCTGAAGACAAACAGCAAAGTTACCATCATCATACTGATGCTATTGATATAAGAGCTTATATCGGAATCTTGTATTACAGTGGATTATGGAAATCTGCGGACGTCGATGTTAATCGATTATGGTCAACAGCTAATGGCCTCACAGTGTACAAATGCGTATTTCCAAGGCACAGGTTCACTTTTTTATCGACTTGTCTTCGTTTCGATGATAAAGACGAAAGAGAAAAGGATGACAGATTCGCTCCGATCAGGAATTTATGGAACATGTTTATAGAAAATTGTAAAAGTAACTACAGCCTGAGTCATGAATGTACAGTTGACGAACAGATGCTGAGTTTTAGAGGACGCTGTAAGTTCCGAGTTGAAAGATAAGCCGTATAAATATGGGCTCAAGGCCATCAGCTTAAACGATCCAAGGACTTCGTAGATGGTAAATATATACGTGTTTCCTTATCATTGATTTCTCTAAAAATTGAAAAGACATTTATCCAAAAACTTCTATTACAGATTAACGCGATTCCATATTTAGGAAAGAATACTGAAATCGTAGAAGGCGAAGAAAAAATTCCTGAGTATTATTTTAGATTAGTAACTGAACCCATTTACAACACGAACAGAGCAGTGACGTGTGACAATTGGTACACGGCAATTGGTTTGCTTCAGCGAATGGACAAGGAACCATACAACTTAAAGATTACCGGTACCATTCGCAAGAATAAACGAGAAATTCCAGCAGAATTTATTGCAAAGGTACCAAAAAACGAGCGGCCACTCACCAAGTTTTGCCATACCGAGAATATAACCCTTCTAAGCTATGCTCCGAAGAAAAAAAATCGGACAAAATTGTACTTCTGGCCTCCTTGCTTCTTCACACGGAAGAACTTACAGACGAGAAACCCAATATTGTTTTATATTACAATGAAAACAAAGGCGGCACAGACACTTTTGATAAACTCTGCCACTCTTTCAGTGTCCATAAAAAAACATACAGGGGCCGCAGCGTTTTTTTCAAGGGATCTTGGGCATGGCTATAGTGAATGCTCGAATTTTGAGATCCTGCAGGGCCGTCCAAAACAGAGAAGACCTGGCAGTAACCGCACATTATTGTTTGGAGAAATTATATTCAGATTTGACAAAGCCGCATATGGAACGTCGTCTCCTAGATTTCTGTCTCCGTAGAGACTTAAAAGTAGGGATCAATACTATTTTGAATCGATCTGTAGCATCAGAGCGCAATCTCCAAAATTTAAATCTCGTAATTAAACAAAGATGCGCCTTCTGTCCCCGACAAAAAGATAGAAAAACCGATAAAGGTTGTGCATCGTGCAAACGGCCGATATGTATTGACCATAGATTTTTAATGTGCCCCGATTGTACCGGGTATAAATGAATTAGACTCTACGTCTTGAAACAAGAATATTTTGTAATAAATTTGTTGAAAAAATTAAAAAAAATTTTTCACTATTTTTCAAAACAAATTTTTTTTCCTCAAATCCATACCTTCATTTCTCTAAATAAATAACTTTTTTGGAAGACCCATGAAAACTAATATTTTTCCTTTATAGTGATATAATTGAAGAAGACACACCTAAAATGTTAGCCCTTTTTATCAAAAAACAAAAAAGTTATGACTTTTTTTGTAAAAAAAACTTTTTTTTTCAAGTTTCCGATTTTTTCCTGAACGGCAATCTTCATTTTTCTAAACTCTGACTATTTCACCTTTTGAAGGGGTATCTGAAGTTGATCTCTGATTTTTTCTAAAAAGATATAATCAATATATCAAGTTTTACAAGGATATTTGTCACTGGGGTTCGTACGAACCCCACTGTGCCAGGTATGTTACTCAGGAGAGGTGTGCCAGGTAAAGGTTAACAGGGCTATTCTGGCAACTATCTTTCAACTCACCTCAATCTTTCGAAGTACAAAAATCTTTCGGAAGACAATTTGCTATTCTAGCAACTATCTTGAAAGCTTTTTCCCGTAACATGAATATATGGACAGGCCCGTGCGCTTTCATTGCAAGGAGTATGGTAGAAAGTTATGGTGTGATTAGACACATTCCTTTCGATTTTTCAGATGAGGAGATTTTAAGAAATATAGAGTCGGATATTAGGTTGGTGTCGGTGAGGAGGATAATGAGGAGGGACAAGGTTGAGAAGGACAAATTCTTGCCGACAGAAACAGTTAAGCTAGCCTTTGAGGGTTGTGAATTACCAGAAAGAGTTTATATTTTCTTCACAAATTTCAAAGTGCAACATTACTTTCCTCCGACGCGACAGTGCTTCAATTGTGGCAGGCTTGGCCACACGAAAATGGGTTGTAGGGCAAAGAAAAGATGCTTTTTGTATGGCAAGGAGGGGGGCTGCGATGGAGAATGCACAAACAAAAAGTGCATCTTGTGTGGTGATGTGAACCACAATGTGTTTAATAAAGACGTGTGCCCGAAGTGGGAGAAAGAGAAGAATCTAATTGAAATTATGACGATAAAGAAAATTAGCAAGAAAGAGGCTGTTGAGTCATATGGACACATCAGCACGGGAAACAGGTTCGCACTGTTGGAGGACTACGATAGCACTTTTCCCTCACTTAAGATCACTCAGCCCCAAACTTTAAACAGTAACGCCGAGTTGAACAAGCGACTCACGACGAGGAGTTACAGTAGGGCTGTTGGTACTCGCGAGGAGGTGTCCCCGGGAGAGAAACTGCGTGCTCCGAGGGCAGCCAAAAGTAGTAGTACCACTCCGTGCTTCCAGCAACCAAGTTGGTCGTATGTGAGTGATTTGGACAGGGTTTTCCACCTTTTAAGTGAGCGTTTCCACCTAAACACGAACGACCCCATAACGATGCTAATAAGAAAAGTGCAGGGTAGTAACGCACAGAAAATATCGCTGGATAAGAGGTTGGAGGACATAAGGAAAGGTCATGTTGAGGGTTCTACAGTATAACTGTCAAAGCCTGAGAGCTAATAAGGAGAATATTGAGGTTTTCACACACACACATCAGATAGATGTTGTGGTGTTGCAAGAGATCTTCTCGCATGAGGAAGCGAGTGCAAAATACAAGCTAGCAGGTTTCAACATGATTAGAAAAACAAGGCCTGACGGGTATGGAGGGGTAGCGATTGGCTTTAAGCGATGTGTGCCATTCAAGAGGGTAAAGTTCCAGACGCATCTGGACATTATCATTGCTAGGACAACAAACTTGGTGAACAATGTCACCATCTGTTCGTGTTATTTACAACCGAGCATTAATACCAGGCCCGTGCGCAGGGGGGGTTTTGGGGGTTCTAACCCCCCCCCATCGAGAATTTTTCCACATAATTTTCCACTAGCAATAGTCCTTATTCTACGAAAGTCAAACCGACTTGATAATAAATATTTTGTTGTCAATTTTTGTTTCGACATTATCAACTTTCTCGATCTTGTGCACGTTTTTTTTTTAATTTTCCCGCCTTTTTTAATTCCTATTATCAGTGTCATTGTGAATGCAACCATCGATAGTATCGATACAACCAAAGAATATGAAATGTATAGAAGGCGCATCTGAGCTCAAAAATTCAAATTTTTGTTTGCGAGCTTCATAGAGCGGGGGGAAGCCACAAAAGGGAATGAGCGGTGCCAGCAGGAGAGCAAGCGCTTCAGTTTACGCTCATTGACTGTGCGAACTGAAGCACACGCTACCAACAAACACACATCAAGTGAAAGCGCCGCTTCTCCTGTGTACTTTGAGGTGTTGGTGGTTGTTTTGGTCTCGCAATAATTTTGTGTGCAAATTTCTCACAGCAAAAAGAGATCAATTAGCCAGCGCAATGATCGTCGTTTCAACAACGCCAATGCTTTTTGTTTTTGTAGTTTTTGTGTGTATGCTTTTTTGTGTTGGCGATTGGGTTTGCTACACAATTCGTTTTGCATCGTTTGGAACTTCCTATTTTTTTAATTTACTGTCACAGCATTCATCAGGGAATCTGAAGGAGCAAATAGGTTACCAAAGTCTGTAACCACTTAGCGCAGTTAAAACTTCATCATTTCTTAATTTTTGGAAACATATGCCACAATTAATTTTTGAAAGAATTTTGTAAGCCACATATCCTACAAAATATATTATTTAAACTACATAACTCCACGTTCATTTCTACTGGATTGTCGAAGTTGTTATCTACAAAATAATTTGCGTAACCATTACTGCTGAAATAAAATAATACAAAAGACAGTTTCGTCTGTCTCAGCATGTGATAGGATTTGATCCATAGAATCCTGTGTATCTTCGAAATTAGTTGTTACACTTGACCGAGTAATACAGTGCAAGCTCGATTTTCGCGACTAATTAAAAACCAGACCTGTCGCGAAAACTGAATTTTCGCGATAAAATAATCCAAAATTTTATTGAAAAATTTTATGTAATTTTTAAAATAAGAATTGTAGCAAGGCACTCATTACCGTAGCATAACTCTAGGGGGAGACATTACCAATACATACTACAAAAGCATAGCATAAGCACAGGGGCGGACATTCTTTTTGCGTTTAACTTACAGCACGGACACAGTAATTCTAACTAGGTTTAAGTTCGAAAGTAGGTAAAAGGGACATGCACCGCCAGTTTGGTATCGCTTCCTCGACAGATTGTTGAGGTAAGAGATCGGGCATAGCCGACCAAACGGCCAGCCATCCTTTCCATCTTTTTGAAATATCGTGACTTGCACGGGAGTAAGCATGGTTCGTGGTCACCGAAGAGGGACCGTTCCAGAGCGCTCCTACATCGGCAGCACGGGACTGCACGGATTCGTGGTCACCGAAAAGGGGCCGTTTCCTTTTCCCAGTGCTGCCGACGTCACGATAGAATTTTGGACTAGCGACGGCCAGGCCAAAGATTAATTCCTATTTATATATTTCAGATACAACAAAACTGTGTAAACTTCGTGGCAACCCACACTCTTTAATAAACGTTACTCTACATTTGGCGCCCAACTTAGTGGCCACGAAGCAACAATTTTGTATGACATCAGTTAGAAGAAGCGAGCGGCAGAGCAGCAACATGGCAACTTTTTCAGCGGAACAATTTCAACAACTGATGCAAGCGGTTTCAACAGCGAACTCGAGAGTTGGCTCGTTCAGTAGCTGTACGGCGCGGTTCAATGGCGAAAGAAGTTCGGCGAAGGTGGAAGAGTTCATTGCAGCGGTATCAACATTTAAGCTAGTGGAAAACATCAGCGACGTTGACGCGGTGAATGGAATGCCGATGTTGCTGGAGGGTGATGCCTCCGAATGGTGGAGGGGGGTAAAATCGAGTACTGATACCTTTGGTGCTGTCGTGAGGATGTTGCGAGAAGCATTCGCGCCACCAAGGCCGGCATGGCGAATATATGCAGAAATTTGCGAAACGAGGCGACGGATACATTCATCTTGAAGAGGAGGGCGCTCTTTGCACAGCTGCCGAATGCACCTGCGGAGCGCGAACAAATTGACATACTCTTTGGGATGTTGCATCTTCAAGTGCGTGACAAGATAGCGCGGCATAACATCAGCACCTTTAACGACCTGCTGCGGGATGCCCGAGAAGCGGAGTATGCTCTCGGCGAGCGCAGTGCTAAACAAGAAGCGACCAGTGCGCCACCACGATGCGCATATTGTAAGAAGAAAGGTCACGACGACGGAAACTGCTTTCTTAAAATAAGAAAAGATGAGGCAGACAAGAACGCAGCAGCAGCGGCGACGGTGGTTGCCCAAGCAACGCAAGCTAGGCCAAAGCTGGCTTGTTACGGCTGCAATACGCCGGGGTATATCCGCTCAAATTGCCCTACATGCAGTGGCAAAGCTAAGCCTGATGGAGGCGCGGTGAGTTTTAATGCGCTCACATCAAACTCAATTGGAAGCAACATACCACTTGCGAACGTTCAGCTTTTTGGCGTACCGGGCCAGGCATACTTCGACACAGGCGCCCGCACTAGTGTTGCCAGTTCCAACTTGAAGCAAATTATGGACTACCATGGCTGCAAGTATCGAAAAATGAAGTGTGACATTTCGCTGGCAGACGGCAGCACAACATTACAGGAATGCCTGACAACTATTTGCAAAATAGTAATCGGCGGTAGGTGTCTGAACATACAGTTCATGATACTGTCCGATGCTACACACAATCGCACGTTGCTGGGTGCAGACTTCATGGAACAAGTCGGGATAGTAATGAATATGGGGCAAAAATATTGGTATTTCGAAAATTGCCCACAAACTCATTTCGATTTCGCAGAAGCACTACCTCTTAAACTCAATGTAGTTGAGAGCATTCAGGTGGCTAACGTCCAAAAGAGAAGACCGTTCCACAACTTTAACCACGAGCCAAAGCATTATAGACAGGAAGTATACTTCTCCGAGTTCGAGAATTACGGGCCGGAGCTGCGGGAGAACGACTACTCTCCACATGCCATACAAGCGATATTCAGGGATGCGCTGCGAAAGGACGAAACTACTCCGGAACGGAAAGCCGGACCGGAACTATTTACTGGCGTCATGGATGGTAGAAAAGTCTCAAGCAAAACATACAACGAGGTGGTCTTTACGAAGCTCTACATGATGGAGGTGCGACACATTAAACACACTGACGGAACGAATCTGAACAATGACGAGCTGTCGATGCTAGATCAGCTCCTTTGCAAGCATGAAAACGTCTTCGGCGAAATCACGGAACCAACACCATACGCTGAGCATCGCATCAACACAGGGAACCATGCCCCGATAGCTTCTCTACCATATCGCCTGTCTCTCCCAAAGGCCCGTGAGCTGAAAAACGAAATCGACAAAATGCTGAATCTCGGTATTCTGGAGGAATGTGAGTCACCCTGGTCGGCGCCTGTCGTGATGGTACCCAAGCCGAATGGTGGCGTACGCGTCTGCGTCGATTACAGGAAACTGAACATTATAACCGAGCCAGACAGATACCCGTTGCCAAGGATGGATGACCTTTTACAAGCTGCAAAGAGCACGCAGTATATGACGACTTTAGACCTGCAAAGTGGTTACCACCAAATAAAGGTAGCTGACAAAGACATAGATAAAACTTGTATAGTTACGCCATTTGGTCTCTATCGTTTTTTAAGAATGCCGTTTGGATTACGAAACGCACCTGCGACATTCCAACGACTCATTGACCAATTGAAGACAGCATTACCAGAGGTGCAAATCTTAGCATATCTGGATGATATCATTATATGTTCGGCCACCTTTCAAAAACACCTAAATGATCTCGATGTAGTATTTAAACGTTTAAATAAATTTAAGCTACGTGTAAATGGTTCAAAATGTCGTTTTTGCTGCCCGGAAGTAAAATATCTGGGGCATGTCCTTACACCATTAGGGATTTCTGTAGATCCAGGAAAGATAGATGCTATACTCAAGCGACGTGAGCCTAGGAACGTTAAAGAAGTAATATCATTTATACAAACGTGCTCTTGGTATAGGAGATTTGTCAACCATTATGCCGAGGTTGCGAAGGCGTTAACGGATCTTACAAAGAAGAACAAGCCCTGGGCTTGGGAGGACCCACAACGCGATGCCTTCCTCAAATTAAAGCGACTACTGACGTCATCTCCTATCCTCAAACAAGCGCAAGACGGCATACCATTTATCATAAAGACGGACGCTAGTGCATATGCGCTAGGAGCAGTTCTACTCCAGGGGGAGGGCAGCGAAGAGCATCCCATTGAATACGCAAGCCGCCTATTAACAAGTGCAGAGCGTAATTACTCCACGACTGAGCGTGAAGCCCTCGCCATAATCTGGGCTTGTGCTAAATTTAGAGGCTACATCGAAGGGGCTGACTTGATCTTGGCAACAGACCACCAACCATTAAAATGGCTGTTGAGCGTAAAGACACCAACCGGACGGATAGCAAGATGGGCTTTACAAATTCAACAATACAACTTCAAAATCGAATACACGCCCGGGAAGTCGAACGTTGTTGCAGATATGCTATCACGACCACCACGTGACGAAGGGGAGGAAGTAGAATCAGCCAATTTGCTATCATTTCAGGTAGATTTCCCACATAAAAACGCCGCCGACATGCGGAGAGAGCAGCATGAAGACCCACAAGTAAAAGATATAGTATCCTCGCTTGAAGCCCAAGATGAAAATATAGGCCGATGGATTAACCGCGGCTACATTCTCAACGACGGAGTATTATATTGTCATAGCAATGACGATCTGGAAGATGCCCAATACGTAGTGCCGGTAAAAGCACGCCCAGAAATCTTAAGATTATATCATGATGACAGCACAGCAGGCCATTACGGTGCAGAAAGAACCATAGCCAGGATAACGTCGCGATATTTCTGGCCTGGTATGCGAGCTGAAATCACAAAGTACGTGAAATCCTGCATAGAATGCCAACGTTTTAAAGCATCAAACATGAAGCCATATGGATTGCTGCAAACAACAAGTAGCAAACATAGATTTGAGATCGTAGCTGTAGACCTTTTCGGGCCGTTGCCACAGACAGAGGAAGGTTTCCAGTGGATCCTGATAGCCGAGGACGTAGCCTCGCGATGGGTGGAAATATTTCCATTAAAGGAAGCATCCGCCGAAAATTGCAGCAAAATCCTGATCGAAGAAGTGTTCCTACGTTATGGAATACCGCGCAGCTTGAAGTCCGACAACGGAGTACAATTCGTGTCAGCCATAATGCAACAAGTAGCACATTACCTAGGTATCCAGCAACGACTCACCCCCGTTTACCACCCTGAGGCCAACCCGGTTGAGCGAAAGAACCGAGATTTGAAAGCACAACTAGCAATACTCGTCCAAACCCACCACGACACATGGGTCGTGAACCTACCAACTATCCGCTTTGCAATGAACACCGCGAAATGCCAAAGCACCGGCTATAGCGCAGCTTTCCTTACATTCGGTAGGGAACTCCGTACGTTAGATGACGTACAACATGATGTTAGAGCCATAGATACGAAAGACAACTTCATACCGCAAATCACCCCTTATCTGCGTAACCTGATGAATGTCTTCAAGAATGCACGAGAGATTGAGCATAAAGCTCAAGACCGCAACAAAATTCAACAAGACCAACATAGACGGCCTCAACCGGATCTTGATGTGGGTACGGAGGTTATGGTGACGACGCATGTTCTAAGCCAAGCAGCGAAAGGGATGACAGCAAAATTTGTGCCAAAGAAGGATGGACCATACATCATTATTAGGAAAATCGGCTCTACCGCATTTGAAGTAGCAGCTCGAGAGAATCCCAACCTGCCATTGGGGACCTACCACTCATCAGCGTTAGCCATCTACAAGGGTACTAATGACGAAGTCGCAGAAGCTCCAATGTACCCGTTAAGAAAGCGTGGACGACCCAAGAAATCCTAGAGTATTGGCGTGTGCCCGGGGCGGGTCCCACACGCCAAAGGGGGAGACTGTAGCAAGGCACTCATTACCGTAGCATAACTCTAGGGGGAGACATTACCAATACATACTACAAAAGCATAGCATAAGCACAGGGGCGGACATTCTTTTTGCGTTTAACTTACAGCACGGACACAGTAATTCTAACTAGGTTTAAGTTCGAAAGTAGGTAAAAGGGACATGCACCGCCAGTTTGGTATCGCTTCCTCGACAGATTGTTGAGGTAAGAGATCGGGCATAGCCGACCAAACGGCCAGCCATCCTTTCCATCTTTTTGAAATATCGTGACTTGCACGGGAGTAAGCATGGTTCGTGGTCACCGAAGAGGGACCGTTCCAGAGCGCTCCTACATCGGCAGCACGGGACTGCACGGATTCGTGGTCACCGAAAAGGGGCCGTTTCCTTTTCCCAGTGCTGCCGACGTCACGATAGAATTTTGGACTAGCGACGGCCAGGCCAAAGATTAATTCCTATTTATATATTTCAGATACAACAAAACTGTGTAAACTTCGTGGCAACCCACACTCTTTAATAAACGTTACTCTACAGAATTGTTTTATTGATATATTTACATTTTAAACATTTTTAAAGAACTTGGAGATTTTGAGTTGCTTTTTTGGCAGTTTATTTTTTAAAATAACAGCTGAATCACGTAGTTCATATAGTGCTGTTGTCGGCTTAAAAATCCAAAAAGGATAATATACCAAAGACGGGGATTTCCCTTTTTTGGTTATAGGCATTGTAATAAAATTAAAAAAAAACAAGTAAAAGTCGCGAAAATAGAACCCCGTCTTTCGTAAACTGTCGCGATTATAGAACCTGCAATGTTAAAAATTAAGCCGTTGCGATAACCGGGCCGTCGCGATAATGGGTAGTCGCGAATACCGAGCTTGCACTGTACTTGAATTTTGTCCCAAAATTGCAAAAGTATTTTCTAGTTTATCTTGGTTAAAAAACTTATTTGTTATAAAAAATTTATGTGGGTTATTGCTTAATTTCATCAGTGATTAAAAAACAGATTTTAGTTCTAAAAAAAAAACTTTTATCATCCATACATTTAACATCTTTCAAATAATTTAAAAAAGTCTTTATAAATTTGTACGACTCACTATTTAATTGTAAAGCCGATCTAAAGCAATTATTCGATTGCCCTATTCATGCAATCAAATATTAGGTCTAATTTTTTTATATATTCTTTAGGAACTTTATTGGGGCCAATCTATTCAATTTTTGTTTCCATTTCCTTATCCTGTTTTCGGTTGTTTTTGTTTATTTTTTTAATTGTTTGTTTTTTGCATTGTTTGTAGCGACCATATGAGTCGTCATGCCAACCATATTTTATTTGCTTTTCTATGATATTGCGCACACTACAGTCGGCAATGAGTTCAGGAGCAATATGCGACGACGTGGAAGCTTATAGAAGAAGAACAAAAGCCAGCCAGAAAATACAAATTGTTTGTTTGTTGTCGCCAGCGCAACAACAACAACAACAACAGCACATCGTCTTCATCTCTCAATCATCCCACGCCGCGGCAGTATGCTAACGCAGACTCGCTGCAGTGAGCGCAACCAAAGAGCGCAACACATAAAACTACGTTCTCGCTTGTAAAGCAACGCTCTCACCACATACGTGATCTGTGCGAGCAGAGCGCGGGTTCCAATGTTAGAACCCGCCAAACAAAATTTTTGTTTGTATGACATGCGCATTCTGTATGTTTATTTTCTTTGATACAACTGACTCGAACTGACTAGTCAGCTGTTCGAGCTGTGCGGACATTTGTTGACATTGATTGATTTTCGATCCTCATATTTTTTACCATGGACATTCGTCGCTTTTTGTGTAAAAAACCGCGGATTGAACACAAAAATGTAAGTATCGAATGCTGTTGATTTCAGTAGAATATCAATCACAGCAAGGATTTGCAGGTTATTGTGCTACAGTTTATAGTATTGATGATACCTTTTGTTTATTGATAGGACGTGGGTGAATGTAATCACGATAAACTTCCAAGAAACGGAAGCAGGACAGGTATATTTTAATTTATATAATAGGTCATTTCATATCAGAAAATCTATTTGAATTTCTAGGGCGGGCACGATTCACAACTGCAATTAGAACATTGTGAAGGTTTCGTTGATTTTTATTCGGAGCATTATCATTGATACGTTTTTTATTTCAATATGATATTGACTTTTCAGTTATATTTTTAGAAAATTGCTGATAACGAAAAAACAATTTATTTTTATGTCACACATTAATTATTAAAAAACTAACTGGGGTACAAAAAACTGCAAATAATGCATATTTGTTGCTAGTATAAACTTTTCATGAATGTAGCAACAACAAAACGTATCTATCATCAAACCTGCGAAATTTTCAAACTTTATGAACATAATACGATTTTACTAAAGCCGGACTTTCTTATGATTATGCAAAAATTGGATATTTATTATGTATTTACTTCCTCCGAACATCTGTTATATGTGTATTTTCGACGTACTTCTTAACAATATTATTGTCCTACTACGATGTTTTAAAAAATCCTGTTTGAGAAATTCCAAGAATTCTTTCAGTACATTGAAAAACCCTATATATAAAGATAATGAATTCAGTATGAACAGAGACTAATGTTTCTGGTATTCTCTTTTGCAGAGTTCTTCAGATATGGACATTGATCCTGAAGTACCGAAAAGTCCATCTTCGCCAGTTTGCTCTACGAATGATAATCTAAGTTCATACGATATAGGATTATTCGTACAAAGGTCTTCGGCTGATGGGATAAATTTAATCGCTGGATTGCAAAAGAAAATTTGGACTCCACCTGACGGCTACAGTTTTCCCGCATCGGGCCCTAGAAATTTAAAGTTCCAACGCACTTGTCTCCTGACATACTCATGGCTGGCGTACTCGGAGAGAGAAGACGGTGCATTTTGCAAATGCTGTGTCTTATTTTGTGCTCGAGCGGGAGGGGTTGGTCGCCAAACCTTGGGCCAGTTAGTCACGAATCCATTGAGAAACTGGAAAAAAGCACTGGACACTTTCGAAAAGCACAATGCATCAGAATATCACAAGAGAAGCCTGTTGCAATGGAGCTTGAGACTGGAAATCGAAGACGAAAATGCTTTTTCCATTGATTTACAACTTTCGAAACAAAAACTTGACTTTATAAATAAAAGTAAACTACGCATGATTCCAATTATTGAAACAATTATTCTTTGTGGCCGGCAAGGGCTTGCTCTTCGGGGTTTCAGTGATATGGGGAGAATTTCTGAAGATGAACCGTTAATTAATGATTGAAATTTCCGAGCTATCTTGAGATTTCGAGCAAAAAATGATGAGGAGTTGAAGAAACAACTGGTTGAATCGCCAAAGAATGCTATGTATAAGTTAAGACTCTCCCTTGCAACCCCTTCAGTTCACGCAAATTTCGCTGATCACAATGTTGCCATAATAATGTCAACATTGGATCAATTACAGTTCGACGCACGATCGACTGCGCTGCACGCGCATCCGTTCTTCTACTTACTTTGCACACAAATTTTGCTGATCGCAATGTTGCCATAATAATGTCAACATTGGATCAATTACAGTTCGACGCCCGATCGACTGCGCTGCACGCGCAAATCCAAAGTGCTGACAAGGCAGGCTCAGGCAGGTTACCAACAAAGCAGGGTAGCAAGTAAGTTCAGTCTATAATACAACTTGAAAGAAAGCACATAGTGCTGCTAAAATAAATACTCCGGAAGAAAATCAAATTTTGATTCTTTTAATTGGCGCCCGAGCAGGGACCGCGGTCGAGTTCAAATCGCGGAAAATTTCTTTAAACCTTGTGGAAATTTTGGATTTGGCCCCTTAGTAGTGAAAACGAAAGGGACGGACTGTACTGTCCAGCCAACCAAAAGCATAAAAATTATTAACATCGAATACTACAGTGAACGTAACTAAGCAATAAGTGGAAAAATTTTAAAAAGTTGAATGAATTAAATTAACAGAACGTTGAACTAAACAATAATCGGGAAAAACTATAAATGAATTAAAACATCGGAACGGGTAACTTGGTAATAAGCGGGAAAAAAAATAATAATTTTAAATTCGAATGAATTAAAACAACAGAACACTGGAACTAAGCAACAATCGTAAAAATTTATAAATGAATTAAAACAACGGAAAGTTGAAACAAACTGATAATCGGAAAAAATTAAAAAAAGTAAAATTTAAATAAACTAAAGCAGAGGAACGGCGAAACTAAGCGATAAGTGACAAAAGTTAAAGTTAAAACCTTAACGAACTAAAGCAGCAGAACTTCAATTAGAAGCGGAGAGACAATTGACAGCAGTTAACAGCCAAAGCATCCGAGACCAGCAGGCGGTAGCGGTAACAAGCGACATACTTGAGGGAATAGACGCAGGAAAGCACGGAGATGTTGCAGCAACAGGAATTTCGCGTACTATCATTCCTTTCCCTTACACTACTTCTCTGCTATGGGTCAGTGGAAATTCTAGATTACACGCAATCCGAAATAATTATCATCGAGGATGGACAAGGGAAAATCCAAACTGGGACCTATAGGATCATGCATGTCATCAACCTGACAGAATATGCGGCAATTATAGACGACGTAAACAACCAATGCAGCAAGAATATCCCGACATCCCACCCATTGCATCCCTTCATAACGGAAGAAATCAGCAACATCAATATAACCATTAACAATATCCTACCCAAAAGTAGAAATAAACGATCCCTAAATTTCATAGGATCAGCGTGGAAATGGGTCGCTGGCAGCCCTGACCACGATGACCTTGTAGCCATCAATAACAAATTTGAAGAGATAATAGGAAATAGTAACCAACAACTAACAATAAACCAGAATCTCTTTGAAAGAATTAACAATATTACCCAAGTAAGCAATTCAATAATAAAAGCCGTAAGAAATAGTAATGAATTCCAAACCACACTAATACTTCAATGTAAATTTAAAATCGACATTGTAAAAGAAGAAATAGGAAACATCAACAAAGCTATTCATTTAACTAAAGCTAACATCATTAATTCTTTCATATTGCCAAACCAAGAAGCTCACAGAATAAATAACATTTTTTTGGAAGAAAATATCCCATTCAATTCCTTGGAAGAATCTCTAAACTTTGCGAACATTCAAATTGCCCAAAAACAAAATATGTTAATCTATATCGTAAAAATACCTAAAACAGGAAAAGAAATTTGTGATTGTATTATGGTGAAACCTTTGAGCAGAAATGAAACTATTCTAAAAATATATTTCGAAAAAATATTTAAATGTAACGGAGAGTACTATGGGTTGGAGAACGATTGTAGGACAATAAATAAAATAAAAATCTGCAAGCAGGATCAAATTGTCAAACTAGAGAACGAAAATTGTTTAAGAAACTTATTAGAAAATAAGGCATATGATTGCATTGTAACAAACACGGATCATATCAAAAATATCCAAGAATTGAATAATGGGCTAATTTTGCTGAATGATTTTAATGGAAATATCACCACTAACAATAACACAAAAACTTTAAGGGGATCATATCTGATAAGATTTTTTAATGAAACCATACAAATTAACAATTTAAATTTTACAGCTATAGAAGCACATAGTTTAAGACCGTTGCCTGCATTGCTACAGCACTCAAATTCTCGTTCAGAATTTGAGGAAGTGCTATCGTTGGAATTTATGAAGAATATGAACATTAAAAACATAAACAAAATTAGCTCCCTGAACCTGCTAGTGAAATCCAGCATGGTCACACATTTCGGACTTTTAGCTTTAATTATCACCACAATTGCAATTTTAAAATGTCGGAAACGTAGAAGCTCGGAAGTTATCATTCAAAGTACGATACCCCCTCAGATGGCAAGGTATGATATAAAGAAATCTCCGAGGCACAAAAGTCTGAACGACATTCCATTTTTTGAACCAATCGAGGACGATTGGAATTTCGGAGGGAGGAGTTAAGACTCTCCCTTGCAACCCCTTCAGTTCACGCAAATTTCGCTGATCACAATGTTGCCATAATAATGTCAACATTGGATCAATTACAGTTCGACGCACGATCGACTGCGCTGCACGCGCATCCGTTCTTCTACTTACTTTGCACACAAATTTTGCTGATCGCAATGTTGCCATAATAATGTCAACATTGGATCAATTACAGTTCGAAGCCCGATCGACTGCGCTGCACGCGCAAATCCAAAGTGCTGACAAGGCAGGCTCAGGCAGGTTACCAACAAAGCAGGGTAGCAAGTAAGTTCAGTCTATAATACAACTTGAAAGAAAGCACATAGTGCTGCTAAAATAAAGACTCCGGAAGAAAATCAAATTTTGATTCTTTTAATTTATATAAGCAACCGAGTTCAGAATGAACTGATTAACATTTGTCACGATCTGATCATGAATCACATTGTCGATCGAGTCAACGAATCGATGGGCTTTTCTTTTCTTGGAGATGACACACCGGACATTGCAGGAATAGAATGTAGTAGTATGTTACATTGTAAGAACCCTGTGTAGTAGTATGTTACATTGTAAGAACCCTGTGTAGTAGTATGTTACATTATAAGAACCCATGTTCACAAAAAGACGTTACAAATAACTGTAAATGTTTGGCTGATGCAATCGTCAACATAAGCTTGCGTTTATATAAGTTAACACGACACCTTACGCCACAGTCGTCAACCCGCCAAAACTGCAACGACTCGAAGGTCATCGACTACCGTTCCCGTGGGAAGTGCAGAATAAGCAAAATGCACCTGCTCACGTTGAACGAGCACGGGACTCATAAGTTACGAATTAGGCTAAGAACAATTTTGTAGTTAGTCGTAAGTTGGAATTCAATAAAAGCAGACCATTGTCTGCAGAAAAAATATTTTTTAAAACTTCCAACAATTAAATAATTTAACTTATACACTTATAACTGTAAAGACATGTGATTGTTTTCTCCTTTATGCTTTTTATGTATCGATGTACGTGGCAGCGTACAACATAAGCATACGTTCATATGTATTTGTAACTGCAAAGGCATGTGATCGTTTTCTTCTCTATGTTTCTTATGAACAGCATGAGCGTGTGTACACATTTTGCAACCCTCATTGTTCACTTCTTTATATTTCACATGTGTTAGAGTGTAAGGCATGTATAATTGTATCAATATGCTGACATGTAAATTATGTTTGATGATGATGCTGTCAGCGACAGCGTGGGGAGAATAAAATTGACTGCGAAACCGTGCGGATGTGTTTTCCTTTTGGTGGCGACTAAAGTCTGTTTTCATGTGATTCCCCAGCTTGAGCTTTCGTGACCGGCGTGCAATCACATAATGGGAAAAGTGCCTGCTCAAAATGTTGCCAGGAAGGAAAATACTTAGACAGGAGGGTTTGTTTTTCCAAAGAAATTTGTGTGCTCAGAACGGATGAATCTTTAAAATTGAGAATTAGTCCTTCTCACCATAGCCTTCAATTTAGAGAACAACAAAGTGCGCATGATTCCAATTATTGAAACAATTATTCTTTGTGGCCGGCAAGGGCTTGCTCTTCGGGGTTCCAGGGATACGGGGAGAATTTCTGAAGATGAACCGTTAATTAATGATGGAAATTTCCGAGCTATCTTGAGATTTCGAGCAAAAAATGATGAGGAGTTGAAGAAACAACTGGTTGAATCGCCAAAGAATGCTATGTATATAAGCAACCGAGTTCAGAATGAACTGATTAACATTTGTCACGATCTGATCATGAATCACATTGTCGATCGAGTCAACGAATCGATGGGCTTTTCTTTTCTTGGAGATGACACACCGGACATTGCAGGAATAGAACAAAGTTCAATTTGCACTCAATACTTGGATAAGAGCGACGGGAAGTTTATCATTCGTGAAGATTTTTTGTGCTTCGTCACTATCGCAGATTTCACTGGAAAAGGAATAGAAACTTCTTATCTCAATTTCTTGGATTCTTCCGGACTTAATTGCACATATTTTCTCGGACAGGGATATGATGGCGTGAGAGCGGTTAGCGGAGAATTCCATGGAGCCCAAGCTGTTGTCAGAGAGCGTTATCCACTCGCGCTCTACTCCCATTGTGCTGCTCACAGCTTTAATTTGGCAGTCAGCTCTGCACGCAATATAACAGCAATCAGAAATTGTTTGGGAACCTTCGAAAGCATTCATACTTTCTTCATCTATCCGAAACGCCAAAATGCTCTTCAAGATGCGATCAATGAAGATGAGACGCTACGTGAAAGTCGATTGAAGAAATTGAAAAAATTTTGCAAAACCAGATGGGTAGAGCAACACGAGTCTGTCGCAACTTATCTGCACTTACAACCAGCAGTAATTCGCGTTCTTGATGTGATTTCGACCACCTGGAAGGATCCGACGACTTCATCTGGACCTTTCAGCTACAAAAACTGCAAATTTCCAGGTAAAATTCAAGACTGACACTAGCACGTTACTAGCTCTCTATTATGAGATGTTTGTATATTCTTCATTCTTTGAATTTAATTTCCAGATCTCCATGCATATTTTGAGCTCAGTACATTCTTTGACTTTGTCTCTCAGTCGAGTACTTCAGTCCGAAAACCAGGATCTTGGCGAGGCTATCGAACTGACTGATGCTGCGAAACAAGTCCTGCTTGAAAGAAGAGAAAACGCCGAAAAGGACTTCAGAGGAATTTTCAAAACCGTGAGCGAAATCAGCGCAAAATACGACATCGAACTGTGGAAACCAAGGCTCGCGTCAAAACAGACTCAACGCTCCAACGTACAAACTGATTCAGTTGAAGATTATTTTCGCATAACGATTTACATCCCATACATTGATTTGTTTCTGACCCATTTACAAGATCGATTTTTGAATCACCGCAAAATTTTATCAAACCTTGCTTGCCTCTTCCCCAACAAAATGAAGAATTTCAATGAAGAATCCTGCGCTCAATTGTTTGAACCATACTCTTCAATTTTGCGGGATGATTCCCGTGACATCTGGGTAGACGAAGTCAAACTTTGGCGTCAACGCATCGCCGGAAAGAACGTTAAAAATTCGCTTGAAGCACTCGATGTGTGCAATGGAGATGCGTTTCCAAATGTTCATCAAATGCTTCGCATTTTGGCAGTTCTGCCTGTAACGACAGCGACGAATGAACGCTCCTTTTCAACATTGCGTCGCCTCAAGACTTACCTCAGGTCAACAATGTCTGAAGATCGGCTGAACGGATTAGCCTCGCTCAATATACATCGCGATGCCGAGGTCGATCCGCAAAGAGTTTTGGAGGTTTTTTTCTACACCTCGCAGAGTTAATTTATTATATAATAACTGAATATCAAGTCAAGACACAATAAAATGTCTTCATTTATAAGAAAAGTTTCTTATTATTTTTTATTAACTTCATAACCTAACATGATACACATATGTCAAAACCCCCCCCCATAAACGAATTCTGCGCACGGGCCTGTATATGGACATATCACTACATAGTATAAAGAAAAGAAACCTTTGTGTTTTGATAGACAACATCCAAGAGTTGATCAACAATGTCTATCCTGACACTGATAACATAATTTGTAAGACTATATCTTGGTTTAAAGAAAGAGCAATTCTGTCACGAACAAGTAGATAAGGTAAATAACTTGATTCTTTCAAAGATTGATGCGCCGACGCAAATATACTACTCGGTCGATACTGTTCTCGATTTGGAAGATGCTGTTCATTTTCCTACAGAATTTCTTAATTCTTTGAACCCGTCTGGACTCCCTCCTCATAAAATCGTGTTGAGTGTAGGTTGTCCTGTTATTTTATTAAGAAACCTGAATCCACCTAAACTTTGCAATGGCACGCGTTTGCTGGTAAAATCACTAAAAACGTTCATAATAGAGTGCACAATACTCACCGGATGTGGTACCGGAGAAGACGTATTAATTCCCCGAATTCCTCTGATACCATCAGATTTACCGTTCCAATTTAAACGCCTACAATTTCCGGTAAAGACATCTTTTGCAATGACAATCAATAAATCGCAGGGTCAAACTTTCAACGTTGCGGGCGTTATATGTCGCTCTTTCAAGAGTAACCTCTAAACAAAACATGTTTGTATTGTCTAATGACAAAAAAAGCTGTAAACGTTGTTTATAAGGACATTCTGTAGTAGGTAGGTATATTTTGTATCAGCATTGCACCCGTGCGAAGCCGGGGCGGGTCGCTATTTTTAACTAAAATAAATAACATTCACAAGCCACAAAATCGTCATTCGAGCTTGAAACACATGAATAAAGTCAATATTCGCATAAAAAGCAGTTTGTATTTTTTTTTGTACTATGACGTACCTTTTTTTAAATTAAAAAAAAATCATAAATCTATAGAAAAATGGATGAGGAATCCGAAAAAAATGGTTTCATAATTGTATCATGTTTAACAATTGAAATTATAACAAAAATGACATTTTTTTTTTAGGTTATAATCAACCGATATAGCTCTCTAATTTTTTCCTAGAAGCTACCAATATCGCAATAGATACGCAATTTTTAGTTGGAACCATACCAGAATGGAACTCAGCTTGAAAAATCAGTTTCAATCAGGTTCGATTCTTTCCAATGTAGTGAATTATGATGACAATAATTTCACTATCATGAGGAAAGAGTAGTATAACAAACATGAGTTTTTTTAATTCATAAATTTCATTTTATTCAGTTGTAGTCGAAGAGAAATACTCTCAGGTATAAAACAATACCATTTTGCGGAATGCCCAGCGTAGCGGGCGGGTACGGCTAGTTAAAATATAAAAAAAAAGAACTTAAAGGTTGGATTTTGGGAAACATAAAAATATACACCACCAAACCAGCCACAAACATCAATTTGTTGAAACTACTCCTACAAGTGGCCAAACTCGGCGAAGCGCACATAAATTTGGGCTGAAGTTAACAAAAAACGAGGTTTTAAAGTTCTGCGTTGAACTAGTTACCGTAAAAAACTTTCCGTTCAGAATTTTCGACGACAAGGTTTACTTCAAACAAATTATTGAACCATACGAAAATCAATTTAACTTACATCTCAACTCCAAAAATATAGTGGAACACATACATTTGTGCGCAAATCTCATTAAAAATTCTTTGAAAAAAAATTTTGAAAAAATTATAAATTTAAAAGTGGATGTATCCACCAGAATGGGAAAAAGCATTTTCGGCATAAATGTTCAATACATTAAAGATTTCAAAATGGTAATAACTGTAGGAATGACAGAAGAAGAACGGACACGGACAACACGGACTGGACGAAAATACGGGCGATTACATCACTGAGCAGACGGATACTTGACGAAACGCGGACAAACAACGGGACAATCGGACGGTTTGAATGAGGGAGGAAGGCAAACAGAAAACGGACGAGTCGGACAGCCGTGGAGCTAGATCTTAATAAAATTTGCGTGAATGAGGCAATAGAGTCTTTAAACTCAGCACGCGATAAGGCACACGAAATGGCCTAGAGGAATATCTCCATAATTCAAGAGGAAAACTGCCATACTTTCAACCGTGGGCGCCGAGAAGAAGTTTCTTATGAGATTGGTGATTTGGTAGCTATCAAACGAACCCAATTCGGAACAAGCATGAAATTGAAGCAAAAGTATCTTTGCCCATACAAAGTCGTACAGAAGCAGTCGCACGGACGTTATAAAGTGGATAAGCTGTGTGAAGAGGAGGGACCTAAATTGACCTGGACGGTTTCAGAATACATGAAACAATGGCAGTCGGTAAAAGATTGTGATAAGATGTAAAAAAGTTTAAAAAGATTCAATAAAATCCACAACGATGTCTGCTCGTGTGATGAATCAACCCCTTAAACTTTGAATTATCTATTACACGACTGTCGCGCGATATGCGAAGGAAGGATACGAACATATATTGTTTTGTAATGAATTTCTTGTTCCGCCATTTGAAATATGTATGTAAATTAGTTAAGTACGAAAATCTAATTATTTCCCTTAAAGAATTTGTTTCTAAAATCATAAATACGCTTAAACTGTTTAATGGAAAACCTAACTTGAATAGATTCGTAAAATAATAGCTACTCAAAATTGCAATCTGTTATAAATAGCCTAACTTTTGTATGCCTAAAATTCAATGAGATATCTGTGGCAACACCCACATGAAAAAAAATTGGAGGTTGCACCCTCGCCAGAGGGTTCCTTCTTTTTTTTTCATCATCGTTCGACGTGAGCGCACGTGATTCCTGAAGCGATTGGTTCCTCTGTTTGAATAAAATTAAATTTTATAAAGTTTGTTTGTTTCCCACATATCTGTAACGCCTGTAACTTTTCGCAGAAAATATTATTTCGACACACAATTACTCTTTTCATATAAGAAACTAAACCGGAAATCACTTTGTAAATTTCACACATATTGTAAACAACTATGTAACCAATGAAAAATTGAAATAATATATTACTCAAAGCGCGGCTACCGTGGAGAGACCACAGGAATAAAACGAGATTAACAGCTTGGCGATCGAGGCGAGCTCCACAGCGCACTTAAATAATTAAGGACAAAAACGTAAACTCTATCAAACTTCAAGAAAAGTTGTATGAATAAACGGAGAACAGCTCTTACATTGCTCTCGAAAGTGAAACACCACGTTACATTTATTGCTATAGAGCAGAGAGTATAGGGACAGCGATAGTCCTATAGCAAATATACTTGCAAAATTTGTAAAACCCAACCTAATGGAAATAAGATAAATTATAAACTGTTTCATAGGAATGGATAAAAGTAACTTAAATTAGAAATATTTTTATAAAGAAAAAATATAATAACGAATATCAAAATAATTCATATCAACAAAATTACTCGACCTCATGGGGTCACCGCTGCCGTTGATGGGTTACGAGGTACCTAGAGCTTAATGACCTTTAAGGAACCCAATTAGGAGCCAAGAGCAAAGTATTTGCTTCTAAACAATCTAGTTAAAACTTTTCAACAAGGCATATGTGAGAGCAAGTCGTTGACATGAAAAGAATGTGTATCAGGGGAGGTGAATGGGTCTCTGTCGAACCAAATACGACTCTGTAACTGATGCGTCGAAGGGTTAAGTGGTTAGCAAATATAGCGAGGCAATTCAAATTTCTGCTTAAACAACTTTATAATAAATCGTTAAATTTCCCGTTCGTGGAAGATGATACGAATGATGAGAGTGGTATATGAACTTACCGCTTACAGCCGGCTTTGGACAAAAGCTGCGATGTCATTAGTTCACATAAAAATTTCCACAATGTGAGACTTTATCTCAATGTTTTACTGGTAAATGTCGCAGTGTCAATTTAAAGCAGCAACACTCTTTCCGAAGAACTTCCAACAGCATTGCAGAACACCAGCAGCAAACCACTTCACTAATTACATTCGGCTAAATTCACACAGTGACAACGTTTTCACTTAAATTACTATATCAACTTAAGGCCGGTATTTACGATATGCCGCAACTGCGCTGACAAAAGATCAATTGGGAGTTCATTATCTTAAAGGCTTCTTTAATGGTGTAACGTTACATCCGGTTGGTTGCAAAATCGGTCGAATTTTGTTTACTTTTGACACGGCACAAGTACTTTTGACAGAAGTACAATCAAAATCTAAGCAAGAGTGCAAAAAAGGAAAATAATTTTCTAACAATTGAATAAATTTTGTCTTTTATCAGAGCAGTTGTTACATGTCATGAATATCGTCTATGTTTTGTTCTTCGACTCAACTTGTATGACATATTTTTATACATTCTGTATTATTTTATTACAAAAGCTATTTGAAATGCAATTTTCATTTGAGAATTTACAGAATTTTGTTGATGAAAACAAAAGCTATGAAATTTGGTTTTTGTCTTTGAAACACTTCGTATGTATGTACTTATATGAATGGCAGTCTGACGATGACAATGTTTAAACAATTACTTAAATAACGAAATATTACAAATTAATTTATGGAGATAAACTAAGAATCCTAACTTGTGGCACTCTACATTAGCAACATAGTTGGACAAAATGCAAAATCGCCACGCAACGTACTTTGATTTCAAAGCATAAAACAAAAATAAATATTCAAACAAAAACGACTTGAAGCAAAGACAATTGAATGCAATATTACAAAAAATAGATAAATAAATAAATTCATAACTTGACACTTTTCGGCATGACAATGAATATGTACGTTGCGTGTCGTGTTCTATTTGGTCATTACAAAATTGTTGCAGTGCGGCAGAAGAATATCGAACATCGAACGAAATGAACAAGTGAGTTATTTACAAAATAACACAAACTGAAAGTATTACATTTCAGCAGATTATGTAGAGTCTCATAAATATCTGCGGTTTAGACGGTTTTGCTGTCGTGAGACCAAAACCGAATCGCCATAAACTTGCGTATCAATTCCGGACGATAAGCTGCCCGGGCTGCCAGGACTCATGTTGTGCGCTGTTCGAAAGAAAGAAAAAAATTAATAGTAGTGTTGGTAATGGCATAAAATGTTTGCGGTTTGAACGTGAACTAAAAGCACAGGCAGTAAATTGAAATGCTATTGCCGAAACTTTATTACGGCCACTGGGTGCACACTTTGCAGTGTACACACACACATATATACAAATAAATGTGGATATATTCGGACTTACTGAAGTATGGTGAAATGTTCGGATACATCGGTGAAGATGGCGTCGTAGGCGTTGAGCTGAGACTGGAGTTTGATTTATTTTTTGCTGAAATGGATGTAGAAAAGGCTGCAACGAAAACGAATGCAATTAGAAGTTTTCTAAAAATGGTTACAAAATGTCAGTTATGTGAATCAAAAGACAAGAATTTTAAGACAAGTAAGAGTATTTTAGTCGGTATCGAAAATCTTATTAATGCCTTAGAACTAAAACAATCAAATCAAACGTGTGAAACACTCCCACTTTTGAATCCGCTTATTTTGAATTTTTACCTTTTCAACATGATACCTACATCAATATGTGATGCTTTAGACCAGAGACCTAAAATAATTACACTGTGCTAGTCGAAAATAGTAACAAGCGGGGCACCTACTGCAAGACTTTTCTATAGGTATACTGAGTTCAGATCCACCAGGCGTTTGGCTGAATTGGCTCTAGTTTAAGAGAAATCCGACTTTGAATTTTGCTCATTTCAGTCGGGTTCGTCGCTTAAGTCTTCGAAAAAAATTAGCATGTTTTTTTGGATTGGTGTCTTAAGCAAATTTGTTGGTCGTTAAAATATCTAAAAACTTGTCGAAGACAGTAAAGCGATATTCAGAACGATTTAGGACCAATTAGCATTTAAACGTTCGAGGACTTAAGCGACGAACTCGACTGAAATGAGCAAAATTCAAAGTCGGATTTTTCTTAAACTAGAGCCTATCCACTCAGTATACCTATAGAAAGTAGGTCCCCCTATGTCTGAATTTTCGACTTGCACAGTGTAATCGAAGAGTGTCAGGTCGCATGAATGGGCGGCCAATTGATGAATGTTCGCCGTAAGATGACTCATTCTCCGAATGTCACCTACACAAGTTCGAGCGTATTTAAAACTTAGCCAGTACTTTAATAGTTTTTAACTCATAAGATTAACTAAGCTGCTTTAGACGGTCTTTGACCTCTAACAAAAAATACATTAAGAGATTAGACCTTTGTGTGTTGTTCACGCAAATTAAATGAATCCACATACCTACAGACTTGTGCGTCAACTCAATATTTCTTAACAACACATCACGTGTAGAATTTGCCAAAATAATTATGCAAGCTAATTTCATAAAATCTTGGCCAATTAAAAACGCAAAGTTCTAAACTCGTTCGCAAACTGTCAACTTCATTGCTGACGTTCAAAAGGAGAACCCAGATGTGCCCTCCGCTGCCAAAAGTCATTTACGAAATATGCTTAAGACCAATTACAACCCTAATTGCAATAAACATGTTTCAAAAACTTTTCAAAGCTTTTTGTCAATTTAAAGAAACAAAAAACTGAAAATGCAAATAAATACTATTTAAAAAAACGAAAATTAACAAAACCAAAAAAAAATAAATGCGAAAACGCTTTTAGAGAAATACATAACTCGGGCTGGAATTTCGCGTCAGCCAAACCCGCCACCGTCACTGGCGCGCACAACACAAAAAGGTTTAAGTAATTATGAAAATATTGCGCGCGTTTTTTTTTTGCTGTCGGGGGCAACAAATACTTTTTAAATACCTCAACGGAAAGATGCGTCGTGCACTCGGGAGGCTGTCGCTGCGGCCTGAGCCGGCCAGTTGGCGGCAGGAGAAGGGTCGACCCAGAAAATTCGTACGAACTCGGAGAGGCAAACCAAAATAATTAGGTTAATTTTTTGTAATTGAGGCAATTAAACGAGCAAGAGTTGAGTGAACAACTTCACTGTTATGCCGTTGTCAAAGTTAGGGGGACGGGGGGCTGAGTCTGACGCACCGCCACGCCAAAACGGATGAGTTATTTTGTGTAATTGCGAAAACCAAAAAAAAAAACAAGCAAGGAATCCGAAAATAAAACAAGCCAACGAAAAAGATGTAAATAACTTGTGCGAGATAAAATTCACAAGACTGGAAATTCGACTGGAATGACACCTTTGCGCTCAAAGTCATATAAATTCCAAATATTCATCTACAACAAATATCGTAGGGGAAATTTGCCATTTGCAGTTTTGTCCTAATGATTTTCCGAGTGTGAAAATTGTTTCTAATGAAATTTTTGCCTTTTTAAATAGCAGAGCTTGCAAGTACTATATATTCGAAAAAGAAATGACTTTTTCAGCATTTGTGAAAATATTCAAGTTTTCTAAACTTGCAGTGAACTTTAGCGAAGCCATCATTAGACATGACCTAATTGCATGATAAAAGTCATGAACGTGTGCAGTGTTGGCTCCAAAAACCAACTTTGATCTTAACCTTGAAGCTTAACTCTTGAAGCTTAACCTTCAAATGTGCCTTTGAATATAGAATTATTTAAGCAATTCTTTTAACCAATTTAAAAGGTTTTAAAGTCGTAAAAGCTTTAGTAAAGCAATACTACACTTAAAAGTAGAGCTGAAAATTGAGTTTCAAACGAATGAATAGTCAACGTTTCGTACCACGTTTAGTAATGAAATAGGTCCACATTTGATACATAAAATTTGCATCCTTTGTTTAATCATAAGAACCATTGATGTCTAGTTTCTGGTAGTCACCTGACACAGCTTTATGGTTTTTTTGGAATAAGCAACTTCAGAGTTTTTGAATGAATTTTCGTATTGAGAATTTCAGCATTTCTTTTAGAATAAATTTCTTATTTAACTAAACTGATATTCTTTTGTGAAAAGAAAGTCTGCCATGTAAAAGGAAAAAGAGTTATCTTGCGTAATGTTAGAGCCTGAACCTTCAATGCTGCGAATCAAATTTTAACTACCTTTGCTGCTACTTGGGCCTCACGTGTACCATTGGATGGTCTTTCGGAGTAGATCTTTCTTTTAACCCTTTCGCTATTTTGTTGCCATATGGCAACATGCTACTTTGTGGACGTCTGCATCCTCTATGGTTGCAAGAATACATTGTTTTGTTGGTCTTTAGAATAGTTTGAAGTTTTAGGAAAAATACGAAATTAATAAACTGAATATTTAAGTTTAAAGAAGAGAAGTATACACGTTTTTTTAATGGTATATCTTGACATAGTAAAGGAAGAAGAAGCAGAAACAATTAGAGAACTTTTTAATTTGACGGTTTCTTTCAATTTAGATACTTTTTTTTTAATTTTGGCTGAAGTAAATAAAGAAATATTCAAATTTTCGTTATGCGTAAAAAGTTTTATGTTTAAGTAATTATTACAGCCACAACGATGTGGTTGCTCTCATAGAAAAACACTCTAAAATACAGGGTCCGAGTATACAAATTAAAAAATTTCTTATGGAATGTTGCTAATATAACCACATAGAAACCTAAGACGTAAAATTTTAAATTTTAACTTTCCCCAGTAAAAACCTGTAGCGAAAGGGTTAAAATATTGGGACAGTCTAAGCTCAAATTTTGAAGTTGGTTTGCTTGTTTTGATTTCAAGCATTGTATTTTGAATTTTATTTCGCATTTCGTATGAAGATACCCTTACCTTCGTTTAGAACAAAAGGGGTAGTATTAGTTCTAAAAGTTTTCCTGAAGTTTCTTTTTTTAAGATTTCTAATGGATAATACATTTATTTTCAGGAAGATCAACATAAAGTTCCTCAGCTGAAAGTATGTAATAAATTTTCAACTCAAAAACTTTAAAGGTACCCAGTTATCTTCGTACAGACAGAAGGGTTAAAAAATACACCAAATGAGACCAGTAGTTGAGATACCCACAATGTTCATAGACATGCTGGAAGACTACGTCAATTTTTTCTGACTTTTTTAGAAGCTGCAGCGACGAGGAGAAAACAGAAGAAGTTCTAACTTTACCTATGGTCAATCGCTTCTATTCTAAAAAACCTACAACGAAGCATCAATTCATAGCCGGGATCTTTGCAAAGTATATGAAACAGTCGTCGGAAATGGTCTCGAATGGATCAACTTCTGCAGTGGGTCCGGAAACGGTTATTGAAGTGTTCTCATTTTTCATATTACAGAACATTAAATGTTAATAAATTAAACTAAAGCTATTTTTTATACAATTTCGGAAACAAAATTTGAATTTTTTGAAATGTTAATGAACTTTCAATGTTATTGTATTGAAGTTAACCAAATATATTACGAAACTTAATCATTTTGCAAACATTACTAAGAAAAAGCTACACACTTTCGAAAAAACACAACCACATTGTTTCACAAATCCTTTTTACGAGTACATAAATTTTAATTTTTAAATTTAGAAGAATCGATGCACTAAAACATCAAATATTGCTATTCTACAAATCATGTATTATTTTCCTATGAAAATTGTTGCTCACATTGAACGTTTAAGGGTTAAAATGGCGAAAATGAAATCGTGGCTACGCGTTTTACGCTGTCAACAACACATAAAGCCATCATTAGCCACCAACAACGCAAAGCAGCTCATTTGTCACATTTGCCTCAGCCGTGCGCCGAACGCGATTTGCCACTCGCCATTGATTGTGTGGCAACAGTTCGTCAGCCGTTTGGCACCGTAAATAATGCAGGCGACTGCGCGCCAACGTCGCCGCTTGACTCTGGCCGGCTGAAAGGTGAATTGAGAAGCACATTTTCGCAAATTGGACAGCACGTTCCTCATTTGTTAAACCTTAACATAAGAGTTGAACACTTTTGTTTTTTTGGGAGCTCAGCCAAATGCGGCTGGCAGCAGGTGGCCGGTGACGGCGCTTTTCAGCTGCTGCCAATGATGTGTGTGCAGCGTTTGTGTTCGAGTCCTATTCAGCTCATTAGGGCGAATCAAAATGGAGCGCGCCACCTCAACGGCAAATGATGTGTCTGGCACTATGGCCGCGCGGCTAATGGACTACCGGAAATAATGGCAGCGTTTGCACCGAGAAGAATTTGCAGTCGTAAGTCTTACTAAAATTTAATTTTAAATTCTATTCGCACGTTCCGCCGTGGAACGAGAACGAGTATAGATGATTCTAGTCAGTGTTGCCAGATCAGGAGATTTCCTCTTAGATTTAGGAGATTTTTGGCTTTTTAAGAGAATTTTTACGAGGAAGAATTCTTTAGGAAATTTTAATGGTTATATTTGATATCATTAGTGGCACTGAAGCCTTGAATATTGAAAGCTAAAGTGTCTAATTAATTTAATTGAATTAAATTGTATGCTTTAAAGTGTATAATTTATGCAATGAACGAAGGAAGTTTACAAAAGCGAATTTCACACCGATCTCAATTTTTTATATGTTTTGTTTGTGTCAAGTTGTTGTTAACACTTTCGCGTCCGATCACGTATTTTTACGTTTTTTGCCAAACAATCCTAGGAGCCGTTCACGTATTTTTACGTTTTATGCCGAACAAACCTAGGAGCCGTTCACGTATTTTTACGTTTTATGCCGAACAAACGTAGGAGCCATTCACGTATTTTTATGTTATTAAAAATTGTAATTTAACTGTTTCCGGGGCACTACTAAAAAAAAAAATTAGAAATAGCGGCGCCAACGCAACGGCATACGTAAACAAAGCGGCAATAGGTTTTAGTTTAACTGCGCAGAGAGCGGACGCGAAAGTGTTAAGCTGAAGTTGAATGAATAAAAAAGCTGCAATAAAGAAAAACTTAAATATTTTTTGTTTTTATGAGAAGTTTGGTTGGTTGGTTGTAGTGGCTGCCTATGTATGAGACACACTTAGGCCTATTGACCCGTTGTGATACCACAAATGAGAAGTTTATAATGACAAAAATTATAAAAAAAGTGTAGGAGATTTTTAGGGAGGAAATTTTAACTTTTTTTCAAAGATTTAGGAGAAAGTAATTTCAGGTATCTGGCAACAACACTGATTCTAGTACAAACTTTATAAACCAATAAGCAATTAGGACGACCAGACCACTGTGGAGTATAAATGACATGAAACAATGATCTTTGTAAAATGTAAATGCGAGAAGTGCCAAAAATTGAGCATATTTTAAAGTATTAAAATATTGTACAAGGTTTTAGAAAAAATATATATATTTTTAAATAATATTTTTGTAAGAAAAAAAAGATTAATTTGGCTATGTACCGAAAAGTCCAAACTCTGCCAAGGGATCATTGAGGATCCTCCGGTATAAAAACTTTTACTGCGCTGAAGATCTGAAGATGTGTGAAGAGGTTCACAAGTATCTAAGAAAACAACAGAAATCTTCTGATGTCAATCACGACTCTTCTTGTTGTAATAGGATGAAAGGAGATTAGAGCATAATAAACAAACACAACAACATTATCTATTTGATGCTGTTTGAGTGGGTATTCGACCCTCTGAAAACCTATGCACTAACCACCACTGTGATTGCAGAACATGTGGATTAGCTGTGTGGAGGATATCCCACACCTCTTTATCCGCCCAGTGCACTATGCGCTGAGCTTAGAAGAAACAGTTAAAATAAAGCAATCGTAAAGAACAAACGTGTCGTTTCGTCTCACCCTAATTGGTTTCAACTGGGGCTTCGAGAAGACTGAGTTAGTGCAGATATATGAAATTTTGGCAAATATGCTAATCGTCATTCTTAGGGAATCACAACATTTAGTTCTCATTCACTGCACTTATCGGAGAGTTCCCTGTTTTCTTTAACCCTAATTCCCAGAATTTTAAAAGTAACGTAAATCCAGAAGTAAGACTGTCAGGTTTATATGAGCTAAATTATTTAAGACACTTGTTTAAAAAGTACAAAAACTGTCTAAAATGTTAAATTTATAAATGCAATATAATTCTAACATTTCATTAGAGCATTACATAAAATAATGGAATCGAAAATCTTTTGGATTTATCAGCATTGGAAATCTTTAGTGAGACTGTGAGGCTCACTTCTGGGAGTTAGGGTATAACAACAATGAATCTAATGTGGCCTCCTAATCCAGCATTCTCTTTCAATTGACGCCAACTTCTGTCAAACTTTCAACTTTCATATTTTATGACTCAAAACACAAATTTAGAAGATATCGGGAAATTAAAACACTTTACACAATCTTCTCGAAATATTCACGAATTTGACAATTTTGAATAAATCTTGCCAATTTTTTGCTCAGTGTAGGCTTACATACTGGTATGTAAGCCAATTGTAATGGCGCATTAAAGCATTTTAGGGCTGAATTTGTAGTATTTTCCTTGCCTGCCACTACGACTTCGGTGTAAATAAGGTTATAACATGTTGCGCCGAGTCTGCTTGGGGTGCAAATCAATTGCCAGCAGACACGACAAAGCCTATGACTTGCAGAATATTAAAAAAAAAGCAGCTGCTGCAGAATGCTCTACCCAGGCAGCTCTATGATCGAATTAATGTCAATGTGTAATTGGCGGAAAATGTGCAGCCGGCGAGTAAATCAATAGCTGGCACCTCGTACTAACAAAACCATTGCATCGAAGCTGGCAAGCCAGCATAGCTAACCAGACAAGTGCTCTTCAAATCCGCCCCAATCGAGTGCCGCCAACGACAGTGTTATGTAATTTAGCTGCCTTGTCTCGCGGTGCAATTTTTGGGGTGGCTTTAAATTGTAAAGTCTTCTATTTGTTAGGTACGGTTAAGTATTTAGGACGCTGGCAAATTTGAGAGCAAATAGTCAATGCGGTTTCTCGAATAATTGATGTGGTGGGATTTTTGTTTGGTTTAGAGTTAAGCAATTAAAAAACATTTACTTGTAAGCCCACTTTTCTACTCAATGTGACCAATGTGAAAAAACCAGCCCATAAGCGAATAATTCCCAGCAAAAACAGAATCGGCTTGGCACAGTTGTAGCGCATAAGCGAGTCGGTTTTAACCGCTCTTGGAGCGCTTACATTATGTTTGTTTTCCATCTATAGTTCACCACTGAATGCCAAGCGAAAGGACGCTGCCAAGCGCTGTTTTCCGTCCCACCATAATTACAGTAAATTCATTAGCGCACCTTAATTTCAACTTTTCGCCCATTTGCCAAACAAACGCGCGCGCACAATGGACAAACATTGGCTTGCCACGGCGCTGGCACCGAATTGGAAATTAATCATAGAGATAAAGTGACACTTGACGCCGTGCGAATATTTACGATGTTAGCCAAAGCACAACAGTGGCAACGGCAGCAGAACAGCCGGCTGAGCGACACCTCGATGCCATAGAAAGGAAGCAGAAGATATTTTTGCCACTGCCACCCACTGTTTGCTGTTCGTAGGATGCGAATATACACAGACACACATACACACATTTACTTATCCACGTACCGTGTGTTATTTTTATTCTATCGTCAACAGTTTCTCTTGCACTGCACTTGGCAACAAATGAGGTCTATTTACTGAAATAAGCAGCAGTCAAGTCACTAATTTTAAATGGTTGGACAATTTTGTTTGTCTACCAAACGAAAATTGCACAACCGGCGCGCTAAGTAAGGCGACAGGCAAATATAATTGATTTTAGTTGGGAGTTGTGGGATTTGGGCGAGTAAAGGATAATTCATTAACATAGGAAAAGTTAAAAGAGGAGTTCAATAAAGCAGACTTGCCACTTAAGTTTTGATTAATTTTTAGTATGAATATGTGGCTTGGACCTTTTCATTGTAGATGGAATACAACATTGTCGAAATGGCTGCCAAACTTTTACTTTCACAAACTTTCTATTTTTCGAATTCCTAGCAGGGACAAGTCCATTAAAACGACGAGAGAATCCATTATTTTTGCATGCAATTTTAGGCTTAACTGAGCGCAATCAGAATGATTCGATTTAGGTTAAATTTGTTTGATAGGGAAGATGATCCCATTTCGCCTCTCGCATAGAAACCCTCGTCCCTATTGGCACAAAACTGGGATACAAGCTTCTCTTAAGGCAAATTGTTCAGCAGCAAAACATTCGCCATAAAAAGGAGCAGGTGGTAAGGACTTGGTGCCCGGTACGGGCTATAAACTGGATGCATAAGAAACTCCCAACTAAGTTCTCGGAGCCGAGCGTTTGGTTTGGCGTTGTCCTGATGCCACAACTTCCTCACCTATTAACCAAAGCTGGCCGCTTCTGGGCGATTACTTTCATCAGACAATTGTTGACAGCACAGGTGCAAATAAAGAGTTTGGTTGTAGAAGAGAAATTCATAGTAGATGATTTCCTGTCAATTCCATCAAACACACACACACACATATTGCTTGCACCGACCCACTGCGATTCGACCGTTTTCGCTTGACGTTGACGTAAGTGATCCACTTTTCATCACCAGTCACCAGTCGTTGTCGTAAGTGATCCACTTTTTATCACCAGTCACCATTCACTTCAGAAATGGGTCGATTTTTTTGCGCTTTGTAGATGGAAATTCGCACTGAAGTTTTTTTTTTGCGTAAACTCGAGTGGCACCCATTCATCGATTTTTTTTAATTCAGATTCAAGTAGTTCCTAACGGTTTTTAGCTCCTTGGCAATCAAAACAGTGCTTAAATGACTTTTGGACTCGTAAATTTTTATGATTTTAAAGACATTTTTGACAACTGGCCTTCCAGGGCGTGGTGCATTTTTGACATCAAAATTATGGGAGCCAAAGCGAAACAGAAATGAAAATTGTGCATGATTAGCTGTACTAACTACTAGAGTACTAACAAACAAATTGTCAGCCAACTTTATCTATGAAAAACTGAAAAATATGGCATATTTTCTCTTTGCTGGTGTCCATCTTTAACGTGTGCTCAGAAAAAAATGATTCGAACAATCACAAAACTGTCTTGGAAGTTTTTTTTCGCACGAAACCTTATCTTTCTTACGCCACCTGGCGTAACCCGACCACACTTATACAATGCGAGATAAAGCCAAGTATTAAGAAAATAATAGATTTCTTTTCATTTTGCTTAAAGCATTTTGTATAATTCTCATCTATTTCAAGTAAATAGCGATAAAAGTAGACGATTGTTTAACAAACCCAAACTAGGAATCGAACCTGGAGCCTCTGATATGAAAAGTAAGAGCGCTACCGCTGAACTATTGAGACCGACTGCTTTTGTATTTACTTAAAAAAAAATAACAAAAAGTCATCACTGCGTTTAACCCTCAAATGCATGAATTATTTCCACGTTTGCTAAATAAAAATCGGCTTTTCTTTTTAATACAGAAAACCACTGAAAAGTGAATTTAATATTAATAAACTACTAAATATAAGCTAACAGATTTCGAATGTGCTTGTAGTTTCAAAATATTATATCGGGGTTTAATTTGAAGATATACACAAATATGTTAGTGTGCCTAAAGGCATCAATATGCATTTGAGGGTTAAGAACTAGCGTCGTAAACTAAAGTTTCAGATATAAGACAGTTCCATCCCATCTGGCCTACATTCAAATAACTCATAATCCACCCACGTCATGAACGACCAATGGCGCACAAAGAATTTCATTTTGGAAGGGTTTTTGCATACAACTTTTGAGCCCAATTCAATTTGAAACCATATTTTGCACCAGCAATTTTTGTATTCGGGGGGTTTGAACTCCCTACTCCCCACCTTTGTGCGCCACTCTGAACAACACTCATGTTTCCTTCGAAAATGTATTCAATCACACTCGCAAAAGATACAGCAAACAAAAAATATTTAATTTCAAACTCAAGTTTTTTAAGCGGTGTGTTGAAACCTTATTGTGTATTAATGCAAATTGATCCCCATATCCCCTATTCCAGGTATATAAAGTATGTAGTGCAATGCCGGCATATAGCACGGAAACTGTTAATTAAACTTACCGTCTGGGTTGATCTCGGTTTTGGTTTGTTGCGGACGCAGGAGCACGTACACTGCAAAAAGGATTAGGAAGAGATGGAGAGATACAAAATGCAATTAATCAAGTGGCACGATATAAGTGCAAAAAATTACTTAGACTGAATAGTGTAGAAAAATCAGAGTATCCAAAAAGTATGGGGGGAGGGAGAATATTGCATGGGACGACGTTGAAAGGCCGCCACATGGGCTTTGGGGCCGGGGTTTAAGGACTGCTATCTTTGCGAAATGTGCGCCGTGCCAAAACAAAAACAACAACAAACAATGGTGCGCAGGTGGTCGCTGGGCTGTTAGCTGTGGGTAACCACAAACCGAGTTGCCAAGTTGTTATCAGTTTTTTGGGTGAACGTGTTTTTGCCACCTACCGAACCCGGACCAGGCCGAGCTTGCAACATTTTGAATGCAAAAACATCGCTGAACAAACACAGTTAATTGGTTGCACAGCAGTCAGCGGCAACACTTTGCTGCCGGCCGCCGGTGTGCCGTGGGTGCGGTTATAAGTGAAATGTTGCCGGCTCCCAGTGGAAATGCTTCAAAAGTTCAGTGGCGGCCTTGGCCGCACGGCTGCCATCGAATGGTGGCTACACGAAAAACTGGCAAACGACACACATAATGTGTGAGTCTGTGCGGATCAAGGAAATGCCAAAAACGCACAGCCAACGAACCGAAAGTTGACATAGGTTCTTGCAGGTGGCACGGTCAAGTATACACTTTCGCGCTGTAAGTGGCTCAGCGAATGCCGGAGATGAGCTGCGGTAATGAGAAGATGGGACACAGGAGTCAGTTGTGCAGCAAACAGCCGAACGCAACAGCTTGCGAGGACATGTTCAATTTTTTTTTGCGGCGCCGATAAGAAACAAGAAATACGACTTTGCCGCTGTCTTTGTTGCGAGGGTTAGGCGAAATATGGAAAACTGAAATGAAACGCAAAAGCGAAAGTTTAAAGCTCTTGGCAGCCTAATACGTTGATAACAAAACGGCGAACGGATGGAAATTCGGTGGCTTCTATTTAATACCCAAAACAATCTAATTAAAGATGAGGAATAAGCTATGACAAAAATAAGCATAATCAGCGGGTTACTCTTTTGCGAATCGGCAAGAAAGAAGTTGCGGTGGCCAATTACTAACTTACCCCACACTGTTAATCCCAGCAGAAAGAGTAGCGTGATTATCAGTCCAATGTTGGATAGGACCTTCACGACAAACGATGATGAATCGGTGAAGGGCTTCATGGAGCATTTCTGTAGCATGGTGCCGAGCAGTGGTACCTGTAAGCGTAAACAAAGTTTAATTAAAAGCAAATTACAAATTTAATTGTTAATAAATTCAAATATATAGAACCAAAAAGGCTGATTAGCTGATAGCACACAATTTATATCATCTAACTTTTGTATTTGTTGGAGCTATACGATGCAATAAATATGGAGTGCCGGATTTCAGAATGAAACAAACCCAATTATGGGTAATTTATTAAAGTTGATTTTAACTAAAAAAGTTCGTCTCTTATTAATTCAAGTAGCTTACATATGAAAAAATAATAAAAAATAAAAATAATTACAAAGTTCAGATCAATGTTAAATGTAAATGTTTGGCCTGAGGATTGGACACTCGCAAACTTTTGGTGAATTGAACATTGAACTTTGGAAGCAATTCAACCTGCACAAACAAACATCAAACATAGCTAACCCATCAATCAGTCAAGCAACCTTTCAGGATTAAAGCTCCCACTCTATCTATTCAAAGATTGTTTGGGACAGGCCGACAGAAACGAACCAGAAAACAATAAGAAAATTAATAAACATTGGGTCTGAGGACATAAAGCAAATCTGGCACCAAACTGATTGGCTAATTAGCCCGAAATGAAGCAGCAACAGCCTTTATTGTTCCAAAACCATTCATAGACGGAAGAGCACAAACTTGCATGTTGCTATATAGCAACAAAATAGCGAAAGCATTCAGCTTTAAATTTAAAGTGTTTCCAAGAATGGAAACACTTTCGATTTTACTTTCGTTTTAAACCCACAAGAGAATGAAAGTCAGGGACGAAGGTCAATGCACAGCGCAATAGCAGCTGTCAAAATCATACGGATTCAAATTAGTTGAATTGTAAAAGCTTTTCTGCGATCCTATGCTCCTTAGGAACACGACAGGTACAGGAAATGCAAGGAGGTGAGCAGCAGGGAAACCCTAGAACACCTACTGCTCCGCTATGCCCAAAGCTCGTCTGACTTGCTTACGAGCATCAACCTGTTCAGAACCCCAAAAGCTCTCGAAGAAAGGCCTCAAACATAAACTAGTTACTTCTTCAACCATATAGCAAAGCCTCAAACCTAAACAAGTTACTTCTTCAACCATATAGCAAGGCCTCAAACCGAAACAAGTTACTTCTTCAACCATATATATTAGCAATGCCATACGGAACTCCGGCTGGCATAGCTAAGGAGCCAATAGGGACTATGCGTGGCCTTACTGACAGCCAGTATAACCTAACATAACCTATGGTCCCTAGAGTAGTGAAAAGAGAGCCCAAAATCTACTCATATAAAACAGTGTAGAAACTTGAAATCTGATTCCAATGAAATCTGCTTAATACGTCATTAAGAACAATGACATTGGCTATTTGTTAAGCGCCATTTCACTATTTAAAAAATCCACATTAATTCGTTTTAATGAAACATTTCTTTATCTACTTCGAACAGACTAATGAGAATTTAATACCACATGGTTTGGAGTTTATCACAATTCGCACTAAATCAAAATGTTCGCTTGCAATTTTGAATGCGAACATATGCACCAAGAAGCTCTTAAAACTTTCCACTTTGATCAACACTGGAAAAAAAATTGTTGAGAATTAAACTTTTCATGCAAAAAACAAACCGTTGATTAGCTATGAAGCGGAGTGAATCATGAGCTGCGAGCTTATTTACTCAACATGAGAGCGAGAAACGCATTTAAATTTGCTAGCAAAAGACAACAATAATCCTAGGCATATTTTCACGCCAAGCATTTTTAAAAATTGTTTTCCACTGCGAATTATGCACGAAAATTTGGGCCGCTTAAGCCCAAAAACAAGGCATTTCAAGTGGCGTGCCAACTTCTCGCCCCCACAACAGCCAAATGTAGTTGAAAAGAAAATTAGACAGGCCATTTTTTTCTCTTGCCAATTTGGCCTGGCTGTAAATGTTTGTCGGCGCAACATTCCAACGAAATTAATAAAGACCAAACGAACAAGCAAATAGACATACGGACGCACAAACATAAAGACAGAAAGCAGAAAAGACAGTTGGACAATATTAATTGCATTGGGTGGCTTCTCACAAAAATTTGCATACTAACAAAACGCAAACAAGAAGAGAAATAAAATAAATAAAAACAAAAACTAAACGAAAAATAAAATGAAATAAAAATTATATAAAAATAAATTGCGCACAATTAGCAAAAACAAAAAACAAACTGCCTAATCCTTGGCGTATTTTTATATAATTTTCACTGCTCAACTTGAATTTGTGCCACCGATTAAAGTGTCAGTAAATATGTTTAAAAAGCCCAAAATACACACACATCGACCAACGAACGTACGTGTATGTATGTATGTACCTACATACTCGTACATTGCATTGTACGAATGTGCAACGCCATATTTTATATCAGTTTTCATATTCGTTTTTCAAGGCTCGCTTGCACTTCCGTTTCCGGAATGTACGCCATGAACTGCCGCCAATAATCAATTTTAAATTACTGCTGCGCATTCGATGGAATTTCTTAACGTGAATTCTTCAATAACTGTTAAAATTAACAGAAAAACGAAACGCTGAATTATTACTGCTGCCCGCTGGGACCAGAAGTTTTCGCAGCAATTTACTGTCAATGAATGAAAATTATATAAATAATTGATTGCACATTATAAAGAAATTTACTAGAATTGACAATAGACGAAGGCAGTGAAACAATTTTATGGAAAGCATTTGCCTCCTAGGCTGATGTTTGAAACGATTATCAGAACTTTTTCTTTCGGTCTAGCAAACGAAGACATGGAGAGACAATAAAGCAATAATGGTTCTAACCGAAAAATGACAGAAGATAGTTGAAAAGAATGAACAATATTTGAATTTAAAAAAATGTATATTTTTACTAAAAAAAGTGCTACTTAATTTTTATGTTTTATAATTTAATCAGCCATAATTGTGCAGTACGATCCCGAAACAAACTCTGTGAAAACTTCACGCCAACACCAACGATTGTATAAATGTTCAATGCATTTTTATTGAACCTTTAAATAATCTTACAGCTACTAATCACATGGAAGTCAAATACTAAACGCGCTTCTGACCTACTTTTCCGACAGATGAAATCTTACGCTACTTCCTACTGAGGTGAAACGGGCCAACTATAACGAATACTCTGCCCGTTGCCACGCATTGCACGGTGCGCTGCCGTATTTATTTCCTCTGTAGCTGCGTTTATTCGTGAGCAAAATAAACAAAATGAAATGAAATAAATAAATAGAACCAACAACGCTGGCAGTCGGCAGAAGGGTGGAGGAGTTTGAAAACAAGCAACAGAAACGAATGGGCAGCATATTTTTCTAAGCCGATATTGTTTTCCGCGACAGCAAATTTGTAAAGATTCTTCCTGTGTGCTGTTTCCGCTGGAAAATCGCTACATTTCGAAATTTATAATGTGCAATGCTGCCGACTTGCTGTGTGAATTTTTCATAGGAATAGCACTGCACAGTTAGTAGATTGCACACTGAAAAACAAATTAAATAGTTGCAGCAAGCGGTGACATTAAAACCTAAGTGAGAGTGTATGAGTCGGTTTTGAATGACTGATTTATATCCTGCAACTGGAAGGACCATGTCCAGTTTTTCGTACTATTGGTCATTGAATGGTTCAAATTATGTTTCATTAGGATATCTCAATAAAAAAATCATATTGGAATAATAGCATTTTGTATAAAGCAAATGGCTGATTGTGGCTTATGAGAGGATAAGGCGTCGTGCCATAACCATTTCCAGTTTTGTGATTAAGCCAGATATGAGGAAGGTCCTATATTTAACTATGTATATCTACATTTCAGGGCATCGCTTAGCAAATTTGAAGCACAGTTACCGCAGCAGCTTCAAACAGGTGTACTACATGTAGTACGGTCGGCATATCTGGGTTAATATATTCAAAATTTCATATTATTATTTATAACATATTTTACTAAAATATTCTTATATGGCAAGTTGAGGTATTACAAAGGGTCAAACTGGCCCAAGTGTACCTTTATGACTTGGAGGACTGATAATGATAATCCAATAATAATTCTTCTGCTAATTTGTGGTGATACATATTAGACTAGGATTTAGAAATTTGGCGCCCCCCCAAAAACCTTTTTCAATGGTGGAATAAGTGTGGTATTAAAAGTTTTTCAATCAGTCATTTTTGTATGCAGTAGGAGTAGCACTAAGTAAGATGACAGAAACTAATCGAATATTCGATATTAGGCCAATGCCCAGACATGTATAAATGGATTCTTGTCTCAATTCAGGGATTTTCCACTTATAATGTTAGTACGCGTGCCAACGAAATAGGCGGGAAATTGAATTCCCACGAATAAAACAAGTTTTCAAAGTTTTCGCCAAAATTTGCCGCCCTAGACATAGCCTACTAAAGTTTTCAGGCTATGTTCATTTTTCATACCGAGCGCCCCGAGTTCGATTCCTGGCTTGGGCTGGAAAAAACACTCATCTACTTCTATCGCTATCCACATGAAGTAGATGAGAATTACAAGAATCGCACAAGTGCGCTCTTGGCAGACAATGGCAAAAACTGCCAATCGCCGTTCGGATTCGGCGTTAAACTGTAGGTCCCCTCCCCTCCCTTTCCCCATCCGTTTGAAATGTGTGTTGTATCACATGTTAAAAAAAACAGTGTTGCATACGCATTTCAAACGGGTGGAATCTGTGGTATCACAACGGGCCCGTTAAGAGGCCTAAGTGTGTCTCATACAGAGGCAGCCACCGCAACCTAACCTAACCTATGTTCATTTTGGCAGCACCAGACTTTCCAACTATCCCCTTTTCCAACGTGCATAGAATTAGCAACAACTCAAATATGATTTAAAATCGTGTATAAAGAAACGAAATTTGTAAATTTAGTCCATATTAGGTTACTAAATCCCATCATTCGAGGACAAAAACCTAAACATAATTTTGGTTTATATTTATTAACGTCGTCTTATTTTTTATTTTGTAAATTACTTTTATATGGCAACCCTGCTTAAAAGTGGCCGAAACATGTCCACAAGACTGTTAGTTCTTAGTTGGAACACAAGCAGTATTCGCAGTGGCGCACACAGAGCGGTTTGGGTGTTCAAACCCCAAACACAAACCTTTCTGGTATAAAATATGGTTTCGAATGTTATTCGGCTCAAAAGTTGTACGCAAAATGTATTGTTCGACATCTTTACTCGTTCAAGAGCTATCATGCGAGCAAACCGTTTAACGGACGGACAGACATAACTAAATCAGTTCTCCCCATTATACTCGATTCTACTAACCATATCCATACCGGCCAAGCACCCGACCAAACTGTACATACCGTATCACTTCAATGTAGGGTATCCAAAAATGAATATTTTGCACAATTTTCGATATTTTTGTAGCGCATGAGCGAGCGCCAATAGTTATTTATTTGCAATTCGCTGCGTTCGGCATCGTTGTCAGGATTTTCATTGATTTCTGTTGCACGGCAACGCGTTTGCCGCCAGCACACACACAACGCGAATCGGAACCGTTCAGCGCAGTCAATGTTACGCGCGCACCTTATCGAAACGCGCGACTTTTGGTGTGCGCGGAAGGCGGTTGGCGACGGACGGGTGGCGACAGCGCTGGCGGCTGTGGGCTGCGTCGTTCTGTGCCATCAACACACCCAACCAGTCGTTCGTCGGAATGCGCGCGCGCCAGCACACCAACCAGCCAACCGACTGATGTATGGTTTAACTTTTTTCAATTTGCTACAATTTCCGTTATTTTCCGCCATTTTTACGTTAGCAACTTATGTTTGTGTGCAACTCCACTATCAGTGTTTGTATCTAAAAGCCGTGGCAGCAGGAACCACTACAGCGCACACTTATACAAACACACCCACACACACACACGCACAATAAACGGGAACTTGATGTTTGCTCATTTTGCTGCGATTGTTGCGCGCGCCCTCGCATGTTGTTGCTATGTAGTGTTGTTGTTTTTACTATTATTGTTGTTGCTGTTTTTGTGCCACTGTTGTAATTCGTAAACGTTGTTCATGTTAGTGTTATTGCCTGCCATCATGCAATGCTGTTGCTGCTCTTGCTGCTTTTGCTGCTGTTCTCCTGTTTCTCCACTTGTTGTCGCCACTGTTGTTGTGGTTCTCATGTTGTTTTTTTTCGCTTTGTTGTTATTATTGTTGTTTGGCTGTTATTTCGAAAACGCTTGATAAAATGTGACTGCAGCAATTTTGTAAAATAAACGAATCGACAACTTAAGGCAGGTTTCTACCTTGTGCGGCCGAGAAAACATGTTTTTTTTTTAAAATGTTTGATGGGAAGGTTTTTAAGATAAACACTGGAAAATTTTTTTCAGATGTAGGTATATGTTTATTGTACAAGTAAAAAAAGTTTCAAGATAAAATATGCAAAGGGGGGGAGGGGGCCATCGAGCAATGGCGGCAGGACTTTCTTACTCGCGGAAGTCCTGCCGCTGTTTGAGATGACTTGAAACACAAAAATGAAATTGTTTCTTATTCTGTATCCTTTTGTCTATGGCAGGAACTAGGATTTTTTAAAAAAAATGAAAAATTAAGGAAATATGCGATTTTGACTAAAAAATTCAATTTTTACCTACTTTTTTCAATACAAATTTCTATTTTCAATGAGAAAAAATTATTATTTCTTGAAGATCCTAGTTCGTGCCATAGCTAAGACCTTGATAAATGACTGTTTAAAATTTCGTAGCTATTGCTCAACTCGTGTGGCCTAAATCACTTCCGCCAGGTCAAAAAATGTAGTTTTGAGAAAAACGCGTTCAAAGTTTTGCTTCAGCAGGTCGGCGCGCCCGACACCGCTACCTGTTTCGATAAATTGCTTCCGTAATTCGAAAGATTTCAACTTCAAATTTTGGGAGCGTATTCTGCAATCATGTATTAATCCAAAAATGCATGAAAAAAAAATCGATTTTTTTGAACGCACAAGGTAGAAACCCCCCTTAATGGAATTGCATACGAAATTTTTGTTGTTTTTGTACGCAAGAATTGAAGACCGGCTTGCAGCAGTCGACACAGCAACAACAACAAACACAATAACAACAGTTGCACAAGCTGCCAAAATAACGCCGACTAAGGAAGCAAAATATGGAAATTTGAGGCGATTTCGTATTTCTTCGCATTTATTTATTGAACGCGTTTCGCTGAGTGCAATGAATCCTTGCATTACTAGTAAATAGTTAGTCCTTGCTGTGTTTATTTGGCCAAATTGTGCTAATTTTTTGCGGAATGTGTACTCGCTAACAACATTTTCTAAAAGTTGGTCACATTTCCAGCAAAAAACTAATCACTAAATTCTTCAGTGTGATTTGGTCATACTTACAATTCGAGTTTGCTATGCTGGCAATTCTGTTTATTAGAGAACTGTCAATAATCACGCGTGATTCAAACAGAAAAATGTTAGCTAGCATCAACAGAGTTTTCTAACACTAGAAAGACCGCAACTTTTCCATACCTAGAAAGACTACATATTATATCCGCTGATATCTTGAAAAGTACACATCATCACATTTGGTTAGTTGTAATTGTAGAACTAATTGTAGAACCCGATAAAAAAATAAAAGTCGATAGAAATACCAAGTAAAATGCAGATATTTCAAAATGAAAAACCGTCAAAATGACCGCAATGGTCTTTCTAGTGTTAAAAGATCTATAAAGCGGCGCTAAATTGTTCAATTATTTTACGAAACAACAATTCTGTACACACATTTCGTCGTTTAGACAAAAATGATAGACAATCGAATCGTTGTATTCTAATATTCTGACCAATTAAAATCAATACAGCAGAGCAGTACAGTTAAAATTAGAGAACACGAATTCAGTTGTGGTATAATTAAGAAAAAACCAGAAGAAAGAATAGCAAATCAAAAACACTAGACAGGCAGGCAGCATGGAAACTCACAAAACCACCTGCAAGTAGAAAACACGCCAAACAAACCGAAACAACCAAAGGCACTCAAGTAAGACAGAAAATATTTGTAAGGACGCCATGCTCTCAAATGGATTAAAAAGGATCAAGGACTTTTTACTAGCTGCTGAGCCCTGTACAACGTTTGCATCAATTTTAGTCAAGCAATACTTTATCCAGTTTATTAATTGAGCAATATTTTCGGCCTTCCAGTTCTTTTCATAAACTTTTGATTTTAAAACGCCCCAAAGATTTTCAATTTGTCGCGCCTCTGGCACATTTGCAGGGTTATCTTCTTTCTCCACAAATGCTTATGGTATTTACAGTTCAGCGGTATCTAGCATGTTAAATTTCCCACCTGGCAATTTTCCCATATGGTATCTCAATTGGTTTTGCTTTGCATGAAAAACAAAGAAACCACTAGTTTCAAAATTTGGCGCACTGCTGAGCATGTTTATTGAAATAGTCAAAATGAATTTTTGACAAAATCTCCGGAGCGAATTTTTTTGAGTATCTACTTTATGCCACTATCGGGACGATTTCTTTATTTGATGTTCAAGGCTTGTTTGTCATTTGAGCAAGGCATTTTTATTTTAAAAATTTTTCCACAATTGTTCGAAAGATATAAAATGGGGTGCTCACATTTTGAACGTTATTTTTAGGGAAAATTGCCCGAAATAAATTTTCCCACAAACTGTGAATAACTACCATAACTATGTTTTCATCACGTAAGAACTCTAACACTTCTTTCGCATAGTGGGCGCTGGCAAGGTCGGGCCAAAACACAAAATAATAATAATGATAATTTTTTTAATAAAAGGCAACAACCGCAACCGTATACAATCATTAAGATAAGTGTTTGTGTTTACAGCGTACCCAGACCAACCAATCAGGACTCGTGACAATCCTTTGCAACTCATAGCTACCCACACCAGTATATTTTCTCAATGTAATATTTTCTCAATCTATTTTCTGTCATCTTAACTCATTTATGTGTACTGTTTCAAAAACGATGCGATATAAACAAAAATACAATTTGTGTATTAAAGAAATCCGCAACCCGCAACCATTCGCCTTGTGGAACGGCGAATTGGGGACTTTTTAAGCATTCAGTTTACTTTCAGAGGTTTGAATGTTGAATTGTTTTTCTTTTTCACAACTGAATTGTCTGTAAATTTTTTGGAAATGAAAGGACACGAACGGGTTAATAGGTGATAATTATTTTAAGAATAAAACATCAAAAATATAAGGACGAGAGAGTATAAATGAAAAAATGTCAAAATATGGGTATGGAAAAGAGGCTGTCATTTCTGCCCATCCGACTTTATTATTCGACTGTGGATTGCACAACAGTTTGATTAAGGAATAAAGTGCTGGTTTATCGCACCTACATATTTATGTTCTGCACCCATGTTTGTAAACAGACATTTTTATGACATTTATTCGCCAACAAATGTTTTACATTTCTTTCTGCCATTTTTCTGTTGCTGCTGTTACCTTCATAATAGACCCTCAGACTTGCAATCCAACCCATATTTGGCCAAATTCACAGTACTTTTTATCAATTTTAATTGAAATTAAAATTTAATGCTATTGTAGAACTTTGTAATAGTCGACTTTGTTGCCTTTTAAGGCTGTCAAGTTAATTAAAATTTGCGTTTACCTCACAAAATTGTTGCATTTCGTGTTATTGGGTCACACATACTCATAATGCTGTTGTTTTCATATTGGCCAAAAGTCCGCCTTTATCAGCTACCATTACACAATAAATATATTCACGTCAACTGTGTTTTAAACTTTTAAAACAATAAAGCTCCCGAATTTACTGAAAAAATACCATTACATATGAACTAAAACATTCTTCGTAACTTTGGCCACAATGTAAACCTTGCTTTTAGCTATTAAAAACTCCTACCAGTGCTTGTAGCTTACCAACAACGAGGCAAAATATTTAATATTTCTAAACTAAAAATATTCTAGTGCCAAAATGTGCCAGCGGACAAAAGGTAAACTGCATTTTCATTATTATTTTTTTTCACTACTTAAACCAATAACAAGCCGACTGGCAAAAGTGCAAGTCCTTCACCGAAAAGTTCTGGAGCATGAAATTAAATTTGAAAATTTTTATTTAAACCAAAATATTTAGCAAATTTGCATGCACACTTGCAACATAAACCAACAATGGAGAATGAAGTGCGAGTGTTTAAGTACAACGAAGAGGCAACTTGAAGGCAAGTCTGTGTGATACACACACATACATACACAGTGGCGCGACGAACGGGGCGCTGCGGATTGAAGAGCTGAAGCGAAATTCGCATTTCTTATCGTTATTTGTACAGAGAGTTCTGGCGCAATTATAGTATTTACAAAACTCTAAAACGATTATGATAGCTTAACATACTTGAAGTTGTTGCTCTTCACTTGTTGTTGTTATTTGACAATATTGCAACCAGACACAACTTACTGCGAAAAACACACTCAAACGGATATATCCAAGTTATGCATTCACACACAGACACAAAATCATTCATACCCTGTCGGACCTGAGAAAACTGGTTCCCAAAATTCATTGGTTTTTCAACTGGTTTTTTGTAAGTCAATTGGACAACTAGTTGTCAAAGTAGCTGTCAGCGGATGCAGAAGTCAGTCAGTTTGCGTCGAATCGTTCACGTTCTTTGTGCGCATTTATAGGCGAGAAGATACATGAAAATACGAAACGAAAGACGAAACAGAGGTGAAATAATCAACAAAACTCTGTTACGGTTGCGATACTTTTGTTACAACAACAACGTAGAAATGTTTGCATTTTTCGAACTTTCTGTTTCTATGCCTCGAAGTTCGCTCGATTTGCACGTTTTACCTTGAATGATTTCAGTTAGAATTTTGCGTAGTTGCGTTAAGCAACGAATTGCAGCAGCAGTCGAATGGTATGTATTAATAAATTTATGTAATTATGTTTATGTAATTATTTATTAATTAATTAATTTTTTTATTAATTGCAGGCGAAGTCAGGATGTTGAATTGCGTCAGACCCCAAACAATTTCGACAGAAGTGTGTCAACAAGTCGAAGTTCATTTTTACGTGCACCAATATTTTTTGTATTCGCGATGAATTTTTGTTGTTTTGATAATATTTTTAAAATAAAATGAATATTTACAAATTTAAATGATTTCTTTTCCTTTATAAAAATCAACTGGTTAGAAAACGAATCCAGAATAAACTAGTTTGCAAACTAGTCGCTTTGCAACTGGTTTATAAACTGTTTTACTTCGGACTAACCTTGGACTAGTTGCAAATGGATGCAGACGGGGACAATTGACTGTCGCCACGTTAAAAGAGTGAGTTTGCTCCAAGGAAACGAGTCGGTTCTGAGGTCAGCTATGACTGTCAAGCAACCAGTTGGAAAACTTCATTTGGACCAGTCCGATTTCCTACAGGGTATGCACACACACAAACTCACATATGTACATGTACATGTGTACGTATGCCATCACTTCAGCTCTAAAATAATTCACTACAACATTTGCAGCATTTAATAATGTAGCTTTGTATTATTTTATCCGGCTTGTCAGAAGAGCTGCACAACCAAAAACAACCACAACAACAAGAACCACAACAGCAGCAAGACCAGCGCATTTTTGCGGCGATAACCAGCTAAATTGCGCAATTTCGCAATAGACTGCAGAATGATTACAACATTGTGGTTGTTTTGCGGTTGTCGCTAAAGTTGCTATGATACGCACACGTTTCTCATAACACCCCGCCCACTCAAATTGCCATTCGCCGCGTAGCTCGATTCATATGAAATTTAATTTTAATTTGTTGTTGTGCGAAAACAAGACAAAACAAAACAGGCAGCAATGTGCAAAATGTGGAAAATTAAATAAAGTCACAGACAACAACGATGATACAACAACCACACATGAGGCAATCAGAAAATGTTAGTTTTTGGCAAAAGTTGCAGCGATTCAATTAAAGTGATAAAAGTGTAATGAAAAGATAATTCCGATTATGCTAACCCAACCCAACATTCCACAATAAAATGCTGAATTTGTATAAAGCAATGTTTGGCAGCTTATAAATCAAAATAAAACAAAAGTAAAACTTTGTAATGTTTTTCATCCTACGAGAGCTGCATGCCTCCAGTCAGCAATAAATCATAATTTATATAAAGAAAAAGTCGAGTTGGTCTCAACTGACTTCCAACTAAAATCCCACTAAAAATCGAGTAAAATTTTAGTCAAACTAATCATGACTGATAAATGGGAAATTGTGGTTCATAAAGGGTTAAGGATGGGCGTCACACTCACTTTCAGTTGCATTTATCAATAAATACTAAATTCTGAGAAAGAATATTAACATTTCTATATTTGACAAAATACTTTTATATGGCAACCCTACTAAAAAGTAGGTCAAACAAGCTCATTCTGGCATCAGCTCCTCCGGATCCTAGTAAATAATAATAATAATAATAATAATTGACTGGCACGACAGCCCGCTTACGCGAGACTAAGGCCTAGCTTCCCGCAACTACCCGTGTTGTGCGTGTGAATTTGTACGCGGGTAGAAGGGACCTACAGTTTTTTTTTTTTTTTATGCCGGTTCCGAACGGCAGGTTGGGAGCTTTATCATAGGCAATTTTTACTCTCAGAGGTTTGCCATTTCCAGCTGAGAGGACAGCCACCGAAAGAGAAAACGAATTTTCCCGTTATTTTTTTTTAGGTGTTATTACGGGCAGTATTTGAACCTGCGGTTTGCTGCCTTCGACTCGCGGTCCAACGCACTAACCAACTGAGCCACGGCGGCTGCCATCCTAGTAAAACCTACCATTAAATCGTTTAAATCATCAACCAGCAGTTTGACTTGGCTATATACTTTTCCCATACCCATCATGCCTTACTTGGGGCATTACAAACTAGACATTTACGCCGCCGAGCCACGCCGCCGCCGCCGCCGATTTTTGCTTTTTCTGACACGCCGCCGCCGAATTAGGTAAAAACCGGCGCGGCGGCGGCGGCGGCGGCGTTCGGCGTCATATAAATTCTTGTACAACCTAAAAAAAAGTACTTATGTAAAATGTGAAAAATGACTGTGAATTTAAGGAGCACAAGAAAAGCTTTATTTTTTTTTGTTTAACAATTGTTATTGTTTTTTTTTAATGTATTAATATATAAATCTATCTATATAAAAAAAATGAAGTGATGTGCGTTAGAAAAAAACTCAGAAACCGCTTAGCCGATTGTAATACTTCTATTTTGGGGTTTTGTTTGTCTCAGAGCTGTTAAAGAATGCAATCATTTGCGAGTAATTAGTCAGTTGATTTTTTTGGCAAAAGAGTGCATTCCTTTTTTGTATGCAATGAATAAGAATAAAAAAATTAAGTCATTATTCAGACCAAAAATTTATGAATAACACAGGGCAACAAATTTCGACTTTTGGTCGGCTTTTCTGGGTTTGACATCAGTTCTAGGGTAATTAGGGCCCGCTGATTTCGAATCCGCAAACCGTTTTGAAAACTTAGTTTCCGTTTTCGCAAAAAATGGGCGTGTCACTTTTTCGGATTTCCCCTGACTTTTTTCACGTTTGGGATTGTAATTTCTAGACCAATAAACCGGTTGACATCATTTTCACCTCGTTGCATTATCAACACCGCACGGTTTCTTTTCCGATGCAATTTATTTTTATAGGTTTTAAAATTCCGCGGCAATTGGACCTCAAAGTCGGAAAATATGGAATTTCAAGGCGTTTTCTTTGATGTTAAAAAACAAACACATTTTTCGTAAACCAACTATCGAGTTATGTATAACAAGAAAGCGGAAACATCAAGTAATGCAACACAGCCACATTTTTTGGCGTGAGTCCAATTCTCATCGAAATAATAGCAAAAATGTACCAAAGTCATTTTCAACAGATTTCAATTTTTTCCTTTAAAAATTAAGAGCCTCAAAATATGCAAAGTTTTTAATTTTGTTTTGTTTGAAGCAATTCAAAATTTTCTTGTTTTTCGCTTGTATTCCAGACAGTGAATGGAATATATAAAAGAGCATATTTTGAGGCCTTTAATTTTTTAAGGAAATAGTATCAGAAATTATGAAAATGACTATGGTACATTTTTGCTATTATTTCGATGAGAATGGGACTCACGCCAAAAAAAATGGCTGTGTTGTATAATTTCATGTTTCCGCTTTCGTGTTATACATAACTCGATAATTGATTTACGAAAAATGTGTTTGTTTTTTAACATCACAGAAAACGCCTTGAAATTCCATATTTTCCGACTTTGAGGTCCAATTGCCGCGGAATTTTAAAACCTATAAAAATAAATTGCATCGGAAAAGAAACCGTGCGGTGTTGATAATGCAACGAGGTGAAAATGATGTCAACCGGTTTATTGGTCTAGAAATTACAATCCCAAACGTGAAAAAAGTCAGGGGAAATCCGAAAAAGTGACACGCCCATTTTTTGCGAAAACGGAAACTAAGTTTTCAAAACGGTTTGCGGATTCGAAATCAGCGGTCCCTAATTACCCTAGAACTGATGTCAGAACCAGAAAAGCCATTTTGCTGTTGATCAGTGTAATTATTCATTTTTACATTCATTTTTTGCTAGTAATTTGATTGCAATAATTTGATTGCAATATCAAAATGAAGTCAATTGAAGTCATTTGAAGTCATCTGAAGTGATTTGAAGTCATTTGCAGTTAAGCTAAAGCCAGCGACCCTAAGTTAATTCACTTTATGCTTGACATTCGTTAAATGCATTGACGGAGTGCGTAGGCGGTAGTCAATTTTTTGATTTTTCATCAACAGGTAATATCAAATAAATCAATCACAAGCCAAAAATGGAGCAGAGGGCCCATTCATAGGGCCAGCCCCGATGTTCGGGTTTAGCAAAAAAGACCTGAAACAGGACATCCAAAACTGGACGCAAAAACGCAAACATAAATACTGGAACAACATGCAAGGTCTACACCACTCCAAAAAGTTCCTAAACTTCAACAGAGAGAGAGCTATCTCTGCTCTAGATCTCAACAGAAGCCAACTTAGGACTCTATGTGGTGCTGTAACAGGCCACTTTTTCTGTAACAACCACCTCTACAAACTTGGTCTTACCGACAGAAGAACATGTAGATTCTGCCAGGAAGCTGACGAAACAATGGAACACATCATTACCAACTGTCCTGCCCTGACACACAGACGTGCAAAGTTTCTGGGGAAACATAGCCTCGGTGAAGACGACCTGATGCAAATATCGCAGAAAGGTCTGATTCAATACCTGAGCATATAAAACACCAGATGATTTAAGGGGCACAATAAACCTCTCAGGTTGCGGTGCGCAAGGGCTTGGCCCAACCCATAATCATTACATTACATCAAATAAATCAATATATTCAACAGGTTTTTACTACAGATTTTACATAATTTTTTCTAGATGAGTTATCTCTGGAAACTTCTCGTTCTTCCATTGAAGATGAATTCCATTCATACATGGTTTATAAGTCTTCATCGATAACAATGCTGAATCGCTATCCAACAATTAAAAAAGCGTATTTAAAATATAACACACCGTTACCTTCTTCAGCTGCCGTGGAACGGTTATTTTCGTTTGCAACACTATTAAATACGGCTCGTCGAGGTTCCCTTTCGGACAAAAATTTCGAAAAAATTATTGTTGTTAAAAGTAAATCATGTCGTTTAAATGAATTTACATTCATTTGATTGCTACCTTTTGTTAGAATGAATTATTTTAATTTTAATTTTGTTAATATATTAAATATTTTTCAAAAAGCGCTGATCTTAATTTAAGTCATTAAGTGACTTCACCAAATGACTAATTATTCAGAATAACAGAAATGACTTCAGACTTCAAATTTTTAGTCTTTAGTCAAAACGTTAGTCAAAGACTGCAATTAAAAATTGAAGTCATTGACTGTGACTTCAACTGATTTAATTCGCATTTGATTGCATTCTTTAACAGCTCTGGTTTGTCTTGAATCAGAGAAGGTTTTAAAGTAAAACAAAGTTTCGATTTGAATGCCGCATAACTTTGGAACTATAAGTCACACATCAATGAAACTTGGTACGAGCTTACGATTTAGATGCGCTCAGCGACTGAAAGAATAGTGTAGGTATTGGACAAGGGGGCGTTGCACCACCCTTAAAATTGGGTATACCATCGCCCCATAGATCTGTTGTTCCACTGATAAAATTGTATGGGCGTTGGAGAAGGCGCGTGACATTTTTTGGGAACCCTAAATTGCTATGTAACTTTGGAACTATAACGTTCACATCACTGCCATTTGGCACAAAAATACGATTTAGTCGTGCCCGTCGACAAGGGGAATGGTCTGGGTATAATATGGAATAGCTTCGGAATTATTACTCGGACAGCATTTAAATTTGTTACTGGGACAATCGGCATGAAAACATTGAACATAATAAATCTAACTTAATTGTTTAGGGCCGTTATACAAATAGTTATCAGATATTAAAAAAAATTTATTATGAAATCGACGTGAGTGAAGCCGCTGGGTACAGCTAGTTTTTAAAATAAATTGAAATAGAAAAATGTCATTTAATAACTGGATACACCGTCCTCCCCGCCGCCGCCGCCGCCAAATTAACCGGCTCAGCCGCCGCCGCCGCCGCCGCCAAATTAACCGGCTTAGCCGCCGCCGCCGGTTCTCTCTGGCCCCTACGCCGCCGCCGAAGCAAAAGCAATCGGCGTAAACCTCTATTACAAACTTGGCATATAACTCACTTTACAATCCAAAACCATACTCTTGCCTACTTCCAGTAAACGTCGGTGTTGTGCGTATGAATTTGTATAGGAATGGTAGAAATCAGTTTTATGGCGATTCCGAGGCAAAGGATTGCCTTTCCCTAGAGTCCGACCGATTAATCGGCTTCGTTTTCTGCCATATTCGGCAAAAAAACGCACATTTGGCCAATAATCGGCTTCGGCCAAAATACAGGCCGACGCCGAAGGTAAACATTTTTTTAGTACATATCGCTCGATATGGGAAAGCAAAAGTAGCAAAATCAGTAGAATTCAAAAGAGCTAAGTAGCTAAAAAGCAGCATTGCCAGCACACACTTTCGGGTAGCACACACTCACAATAGCCAGAACGGTGTTTTGAAAACGGACCGAACCTATCTGTACTCCCAATATTTTGAGAGTACACAAATCTGTAAATCAAAATGAATTATAAGTAACGAAACTCTTTAAAAACCAGCAGTCGAATTTATTGACAACTCCTGTCAAATTGTTGTTGTTTAGGTGTAAAACTGTATCTGGTACACTAAGAGAAAAATTTGTCAGTGCGAGTTTCACTCAGTTTCTAGTTTAAACGCGAAATAAAATTTTTCAGAAAAACTTTAACCCTTCGTTGCATGATTTAATTTCCATGAAGAAAAAACATTTTTGTTATATAATTCTTGTTGCTTGTTAAGTTGTGATGGTAAAAATGAAATTTTGTTGAATTCCTGTATCTATTAAAGAAGTTTTGCGGACATTTTCCGTATCCTGGTGAGAACACTACCGCCGAAATCAAAGTCGGTTTTATCTATATTTTCGAGCAGAGGTCAGGTGTCACTGTATAGTTGTAATTCAACGTACTAAACAGCTGAGCGACGACGACCGCCATATCACCATCGCCGTCAATAACCAAAATTATTTCACCAAATCGAAACAATTGTTGTTTTTTCGATTTTTTTGCACATACTTTCAATGTTAATCGCAAAATTCCGTTAGTAATCAAATGCTTTCACATAAAAGGCACAACTAAAGAATGAATGACTGTAAAATGGTGAATAGTATAGTTTCCAAATCTATGAAACGTTAACATTGCATATATGCAATGCCATGCAGCGAAGGGTTAATAAAGTTTAAACTCAGTTTAAACGCCCATTCCAATTAAATTATTCACCTTCGGCTTCGATTTTTGCCGAATATCAGTATTTTAGCCGATTAATCAGCTTCGGCTAAAATGTCACCTTCGGTCGAGGGTAACTACAGAACGAAGAAAACGTTTTTTTTTTATAATTACTGATAATTCGAACATTGCACCTCTGTATGGCGATTCAACACGCTAACTACTACTAAGTACTAATGTGTTTTGGTTCTTTTTCTGTTTTTAACAGAGCTTGTGCTGTCGTGACTGACTACCTGCTGAGGCTGAGCAAACATGATTTGAGAACCAGTGAGGGGCTCGTCACTGGATCTATCTTGCTTAACGAGTACGTCAAACGATTTGGAGGACATGCCTCGGCCATTTGCAACAGTTTTGTAACAGACGATGACGATGATCACGATGACGAGATGATGATGAGAGTGAGCTACTGGAACACCCTTTGCTTTACAAAAGCGACGGAACGGCCAAGAGAGATCAAGAGTCAAGACTGCAGAAGACAGTACAATCATCCAAGAATTGGGCTGGCCAGATCTACTTCAAGTAGTTGCAGGCCTGGGCACTTGTTCGAATTTCATAACACTTTTTAATTCATGTAAAAAGTAAATAAAATAGTGAACTGCATCTAAAAACTTGAATGTCATGGAATTTTAACGAGTTTTATTGTGAGAAGTTTTATGATGAGTTTACGATGTCATTACGAAAAGTGCTTTGTGGAAAACCTCTCACTTTGGTTGCAAAAAGTGAGAGGTTTTTAGCAAATAATTGAAATGTTCCATGGTTGTAGAATGAGAAATCGCTGGTAGCACTTCAATGATATCCTCTTCGTAGTTTATTGAAACCTTGTCATCGCTACTGAGTTCAAGTTCAGATCCATCTTCAAAAACATCTTCGTTCCATTTTTTTATTTTCTCTATGAAAATGGAATTATTGCAGCCCTGATTTGTTGCATTTTTGGTAGTGGCATATCATTGTCACTGCCGTATTGGTCAGAGTCCCAGTTTAACTATTTGAACCAAAAATTCGTAAGAAATTTTTTCGGCAACTTGCAAATACCACCATCACCACAATTTCGAATTTTAGAGCATTCAACGTTATTAAATACGATTTTCGCCTTCTGTAAAATTCGATTTAGCGAGAGCTCGAACTTGTGAACGTCTACTGTATACATATATCTCAACTATAAGGTAAACTCATCTCAACTGACTATAAGGTAAATTAACTAACGTCAAAGGACAATCAATCGCATGCACGGACAGTCGAAAGAATGCACAGACAAACGTCTAAGTTGATTCAATTAATATTTCGTCAATTTCATTCATCAATTAAAATTTGTCCATTTCCTCCCTGTCTTAATATTTGACATCGCTTTTTCCTAATAATCTTCTTCAACCCATGACTTTTGCAGCGCAGGGAAAGAGAAATAGCAAGGGAAATAAATTTGCTGAGCATTTGTCAGGTGAATGTTCTGCACTTTAAAATTAGCGTCAGGGGCAATAGATCTTTCGAAGATGGGGTATAGTTGCTAATGCGGCGCTGGAGGTAAACATGCAACCGAAACTAATGACGGTTTCGATTATTCCAAGCAGAACTTTGACAATTTCGAGTATCATAATGAGCCTTTCTGGTTACCGAGTGACCTAATATTTCCTGTTGTGGAAAATTGTGAGTGACTCATATCTGTGTGAAATCTTTTCGAGACAAACACTGCTACTCTACATTAGTCCTTTTTCTTATTGTTGAACTCGTAAACATTTTTAACGTGAATCCTGTAAATATTTTAATTTAAAAGCAAAAACTGCAACAGTCTGAACTTAATTCTCCCACTTCTTCTCTTCCCCGACCCTTTCATTTGTGTATGTTTTTTTTTATTTCGCTTCAAGGGTGCGGTTGCATCCTCATTTCGTCATTTCACCATTTCTCCCATTGTAATAATTCATTATTTATTGTCAGCTTACCTCAATCTCCTGCAATGTTGCTGGCGAGTGAACACGAACAAATAATTGTTCATCCGTTGGCAGTTCGTTCAGCAGTTTCACCTTGTACTGCAGTGTTCCATGCGCCTTCGAGTGTTGAGTGACTTGCAGTAGTTTTGTATCTGACGGTTTCACCTGCAAATTGATGATATTAAAATGGAGGAAATTAAAGGCCAACACCGATTGAATGATAATTGCACAATGCACTATAAATACGTATAGACTATATATATCAAGTACAAAGCATTGAACGAAATACTTGCAGCAAATAATGTAAAATAGCCAAATTAATTTCAAAAAGTTGACAGTACTCAAAACATTCGAGACAAACAATAATTGATAAATGTGTGGATTAACATTTACTCAAACCAGCACAACAATGGTTGCTACAAATTGCTGAAATTGTGATATATTGTCTGACTGTCAAGAAATACTGCTGAGCATACAGTGGCTTTGTAAAGAAATCGACCAGCTGCAAGTTTTGTTCAAAATGCAATGCTAAAGAAAACAAATAACAGATATTTAGCAAAAACAATAACTTACAAATTCAGTTTAATTTTCAACAGAAATAGATGAAATATAAATTAACAAAATGTATACCACAATAACTATGATTTTGTGATACATCAACTTTTTGGTTTTCCCCCTCACTTTTTAAGTAAAAAATCGACAAGTCAAATTTTAATCAAAAACTTTCGTAAACAAAACGGGTTAATGTGGCCCATAATGGGTTAAGGGGATGTCATATTATTTCCAATCATAAACATTAGTGTTCGACCGAAAGAGGATTTTTGCCGAAGCCGAATATTGGGCCGAACCAAAAACAGTCTGAGTTCAGTTTTTAACAAAAACAAAAAATTTAACAATCGAATTGACATAAATAGGTGATTAGAGATCATTTCTATTAATAGCAGTCTTGATGTCCGAAATATCGTAAAACCCGATAGTTGATTAAATGCTTCGAAACAGAACAAGTTGACTTGCATTACAGGGCGAAAGCCTTCGGCTATTTCGAGCGAAGCCGAAGATTTCAAATTGGCCGAATAAGCCGAAGACGAATACTCGGTCGGACTCTAGTAAACATGTATACATACACTAACAACTTATTTTTGTCTATATTAAGACAACCCGGCTTAAAAGCGGGCAGATCATGCCCACATGGATAACAGTTCTTGGTGGGAACACCAGCAAAATCTGCACCAGATTTCATGCCGATATCTCTACTCGATAAAGAGTTTTTGGATGAACCAACCGATTGACAGCCGAACAGTGCTTCATCGATTGTTTCAGTGATCCAATTCATGTCTATATATAATTTTCTATACTGACCACGCCTACTTCTGGGCGTTACAAACACCTCCCAGCACCTCAGTGCAGGGTCAAAAGTCAGGTATATTGTGTTTGAATTTTCAAAACGCACAAAGTTTGTTCAAAGTTCTTTCTTGACTAAATTTATTGGTGCACTTTGCTATCAATATCTGCAATTTATGAATATTTAGTTGAATTGGCTTTAAAAGTGTTTACATAAATGGCACTTGATAAAAATGTCAAAATATCATTTAAAATTTGTAAACGCAAAAAATTTGAAACTTTCTTGTCCGACTGCTTTACTCACTCACTGTAACATGTTGTGTTATGTTTTGTGTGTGTGTAGGTGTGCAAAAGAGCAAAACATAAGGTTCAATGATTAGATCTTTGTTTCCGATTCACAGTGAGTTCGGTTTTCATATTTTAATTAACAAAACAACAAAGCAACTACAGCACTTTGTGGCTACGTGCGCAGTTGCTTTGTGAACGCACTATTATTTATGGCCTAAATTAGAATTTATTGCCAATTTTAAGTACTAAACAGAACACACCGCATCGCAGCACACACACAAACACACACACATTCACATGTGCTGCAACATGTTTGTGTGAAATGAAACATCGAGCACTGCGCCCAAACATTGGCAACAAGAAAACGAGCCATGCAACAACCACATTTTATTTGCGGTCTGTAGCGACGTGTTGATAACACTGTGCAACAGCTTTTTCTGACCTCGAATCGCTGACGACTACAAAATTGGTCACGAAAATTTCGGTGAGGTATAACATAATTACTATAGAATGTTCACAGAATTTGTTAAGCCAAACATTAGCTGCAAAATTGCTGAAGACAGTCATAAAAAATGTTGTATATCTTAGGACTTTTAAAGAAAAAACTGATTATGAAAGCACACTAACACACACAAACTTTAGACGGCTGTAACTTTTAAAAGGAAATTTACTTTGCAAAACCCAGCTGGTCTTTTGTAAATCCATAGCAGTACTACCAATTTGTCTGGAACAATTCCAGGTCAGATTCTATGATCCCGAAATTGTCTCACAGTGTAAGTCATTTCGAAATGGGCCAATGAATTTAATGAGTCAATTGAGAGTCACACATATCTAAATTATGTAAAATACTAAAATGGCTAAATTTGGGTGGCTTTCGCCTCTCTGCCATGGCGAATAGTTCAAGTTGTTGCATAAATGTGAGACGTTGATTAAAACTTGAGCTTGCATAAGTAATTGCGAATAGCACTTTGCTTGTCTAATTCTCTCATTCAATTTGGCCACTGTTACAATAAGCGAGAAAAACCAGCAGTGAGTTTGCAACAATGTTCCGAAATTTCTATTCAAAAATAAAATATGATTTCAACTTGTTTTGTAATCCAACACTTTGTTGCATTTAACACTTTGCACAGCTTAAATGCTTCTCATCAGATTGTATCCCACAGCAACACATCTGTCGGCGGTGCATGCAATTTTTGTACTCGATTAGCTCAACTACTAAAATGAATAAATTCCCAAATCTCTGATTTTGCAATATTCAACTGAATTTCCAATTTTAACTCACATAACGCCATTTAGAAACTATTGCACTCGATTTAGAGAACTTGTATGGAGATGCTCCAAGCGCTACAAACACCCAACTACGTTCATTATAAACAATTCACCTAAATTATGCAGTGAGAAATGAGCTGTTTTGAAACAAATAAAACAACAGGGTTAGACAGCCTGCAGAGGCAACAGAAACTTCATTTAGACATTTTCCATGAATATTTTCAACCTTTAGTGGCATTTTTACAAAATATACCATGTTTATATGACGGACCCAGTTGGTACGCATTGACTCGATACGCTTTCGAGCCAGGTGTTTATACATTGATTTCAGAAACGAATTGACTGCAGACGGTTTGAAAAGTATGCTTTTATTTTTTCGTTTTTCCTATTTTTTGACGTCTAATGAATATTAGCTGTTGGTGTTGCTTGTTTTTTACTTGAAAATGCTCAAAAAACTAAGTGTACATCACAATCAGCAGATTTTCAAAGCACTTTGAAAATGTTTAACCGTTTATACGAATTTTCGAAGCGACTTGAAAATGTAAGAACTCATTTGAAAAGCGCTTTGACTCGAAAAAAGCGCTTTGTTCAAAGCGATTTGAAAACGTGTTTATACGACTGTATTGAGTCGATGCGTATTGACTCAAAGCGACTTGAGCTGTCGTATAAACGCTGATACTCAGCTCTGAGCAGTACACTCCGGCTCCTACTTCCTCCTTCATCTTGCAGCCATCAGAAAACATGTTGACAGTGTTGCGACTTGGTACCGAGCCTTTTCGCCACCCATTTTTTTCGATCGTTGTTTTGATGCGTTTTCCAAAGTTCAGAGTCGGAGTCAAGCAGTTCAGATTTGCTACAGTATACAGTGATTCGACTCCATACAACCGCGGCAAAAAATTAGGAATAGTCTGTTTTTGATAAAATTTTGTATACTAGTTAATCATGGTCTGCTAAATTTAAATTTTCATTTTGTATTCCTTAAACTTTTGTAGTTTGGCAATGCCTGAGACTTAAATTAGCAATTTTTGTCATTTTTGGTAAGCTATGGCAACAACTGTGTTGGCTAGATTTTTCAGATTTTACATTTAATCGGTTACCTCAACATAGATAATTGCAAAGAGTTACAGAAATTGTATTAGGACCCTTTAGTTTTGCAATAAAAATGATAATAATACAGTCTGTCCGTTATCAAAAAAATTTAAATGCACCTAAGTAGCCTCGCCATTTTTGTAATACGCATTGCAAAAACTGTCAGTTTCGTGAGATAATTACAAAGTACACGTTGTTTTAACAAGATGAGTTCCGCGTGAGAGAAGCGACTTAAAGCCGTATTCCTTTGTCTACACCCCAGAGTGCCGAAAATGTCACGTTTAGCTGCAGCAAAATATATGAAGAAGTCGAAGTCATTCATAACGAAGTGGACGAATCGGTATATGGAAGCAAAAACTTTCGACGATTTGGCTGGGCGGGGCCTTGAAAAAAAGACCTTCCCAAAACAGGACAAGAAAATCATTGATTTGTTTGCGACGAAGCCGGGCTTATCGTTGCGTAAAGCTAAAGCAGTTTTAGAGAAAAGTGGTGTTCAGATATCAAAAGAGACGATTCGAGGGCGTTTACGAACTAACGACGTTAAATACCGGAGCTCTTTGAAAAAACCGTTGCTCTCATCATCACACATTCAAAAACGACTTGCCTGGGCTTATGCCAATTCAGATCGGAATTGGAATAACGTAATATACACGGATGAATCCTCATTTTGGGCCAAAAGTAGCATAAATCGAACTTGGTGTACCGCTAACAACCGATTGTTCCAACGAACTGTTAAAGACCTAGTAAAGGTCAATGTTTGGGGCTGTTTCTCAGAAAAAGGATTTGGGTCACTTTTCGTTTTTTCCACCAACTTGAACGCGGTTTTGATGAACAAAATTTATGAAAAAGCTTTATTACCATCAGCTGTGAAGATGTTCGGGAGAAGAGGGCTCTCTTGGATTTTACAAGAAGACAACGACCCCAAACATCGCGGCCGAATGTGTGCTGAGTGCAAACAGCAAAATGGGGTAGAGGTTTAGATTGGCCCTCACAGTCGCCTGATGCCAACCCGATAGAAAATGTTTGAGCAATAGTAAAGCAGAACCTCAGAGGAAAAACGATATGGACAGCAAAACAGTTATCGAGACAAATTCGGCTGATTTGGTGTCGATTGCCTCGGCAACTTGCTCAGAATTTAGCGCAAAGTATGAGTCGGAGGTGTGAGGCCATAATACCGAATGGCGGCGACTATACCTGTTATTAAAAATATTGCGTACAATAATCTTAAAAAATTATAATACGCATAAATAAATAAAATTAAATAAAATTATATACGCATAAAATGCAGTTTGTTTGAAACGAATCGGACAAATAGTTATGACGATCACGCTTCTACTGGACAGACTGTAGATGTATGTTTTAATTTTGTGAATTTTGTTTCATTTTTCATTTTGATAAATCAGGGATAAATAAATTCAATTTTGTCGAAAAATAGGACCACTTTTCAAATTGAATTGTTTTCTGAGATTGGAAAATATCGGAGGATGTAATTATTCGACAAAGAAAGAATGCTTCTTAAAATACAAAAAAATCCAGGAGCATACTTTCACATACTTTTTACATATTTCCATCTAAGACTTGCCAATTTTCAGGTTTTTTATTTTGAAAAATATTTTAAATTAAGTAGAAGCCTCAGCTTTGCATATTTTGAGAAAACATTAAAAGCGAAAATGCCCACATCAATTTTTAATTTATATTGAAAGTTTTAAAAACTTGTTAAACTAAGCCACTTTAACCCTTTCAGTCACAATGTCCAATATATTGGACTATAGCCCATACAATTCATACAGAACGGGTTTATTTTCATGTCGGAAAGGGTTAAATAGATGCAAGCCCGCCACTTGCCTAACCCTAACCCTGTATATGGGAAATTAACACAAATTGAATCGAAATCACACACGTCGAAAGGCTGTCGAGGAGCGACTGTGTGGACGACCGAGTGGGCGGTCAGTGAAATATTGTGTTTAATTACAAATTAAAAGTATTCACTTTGCAGAGTGCGAATTGTTCATGCATTTCAATTAGTATAACACTGCATCTAATAAAACAAAATTGTGTGAAACTTTACAAATTTTTCATTGCATGTAGTTTGGTGGTAGCGAACGGCTCGCTGGTGTGTTTGGTTCGACAGAATTTTAGTTAGTAGAGCAGAAAAAACACGCGTGAGTGCGCCGCAATTCAAAAATCGTAATAAAGTGATACATTATTTGCTTGTTTACACAGCGCTGCGCAGTGAACGGCGAGTATGCGAATGACTGAATAGCTGCGGGATGCAACTTTTTATCGTGCGCCCACAAAGAGCGCAACGAACTTCCTCGGGGGCGGACGAGCAGGAGAGCAGGAGAGATACATTAGGGCCAGAGGAACTGCATGTTGGTTAGGGCACCAATGAATTGGGGCCTTAGCCGGGCAATATTTGATAGAGTGCAAATATGCAGTCGAAAATACATTTGATTGATGGAGTTGATCGATTTATTGAATGGATTGATTGGATTGGTTCGGTTGATTGAGAATCATTGGCAATGTCGGTGAGTAAGTTATACATTTACTTGCATGGCAATTGGAATTAAGTGTGGCGCAAAAGTCGCAGCTCGGTGTACTTGACATTTTCACGCTACACCGATAAGTGCGCTAGTTTCATTAAAATGTATCATGGCAAACATAAATCAATATTACAACAAAGTTTCATGCATAACAACAACAAACAAAAGCAGCGCTTAAGCAGTTAAAAATATATAAAACATAAATAAATGTCACACCGGATGTGATGCAAAAAAAGGGTACAAGCATTGAAACAGCAACAAATGCAGCGGAAGCTGCTGTCGGCATTCTGTTGAGAAAATATTAAATATTAAAAAATGCAATTAAAAGTACAGTATAATCTCGATAATCCGGACAATTAAAAAACGGACACTGGTGTCCGGATTACAGAGTCTACAATAGAAATGGAGTGTCCGGATTACAGAGTCTACAATAGAAATGAGTGTCCGGATTATCGCGTTGTCCGTATTAGCGAGTGTCCGAATTATCGAGATTATACTGTACTTAATAGAAAAAACTATGGCACATTAAATATTTATTGTCGATATTTTATTTCAATTAAATTGTTAATTAAAATTATGCCAGAAAAGTGCTGTTGGAGTCTGATTTCGTTTTTGTTTGCAACTCAAACCTACGACCCAATCGGCTTTTGCAATGTAAAAAGTTGATGAGCCAACAACGCGTAGGACAGACATTACACACACATCAACATATGTGTGCCTGTACAGTTATACTTATGTAAGCGTAATTATGTGCTACGATGTATGTGTGTATGGATTTGCCACACGAGCTCACTACTAATTAGCCAAACAGTCATGTCAATAAAACAAACAAAAATTTCAAATTTTACAACCAGCAGATGTTGGACAATTAATTAAAATTGTGAATTCATTAAATTTTAAGCCAAAAACGACACTGTCACCTTTTCATTTCGGCTTAGTAGGGATTTGTAAAATGTTTTGTTAATTTTTATTATCGTTTCCATATTTCTACGTTCACAATTTGTGAATTTGTGCAAAGAGCAACAGTTGATGCTGACTTTTACGATTTTAATACCCTGCAAATTGGCTCTCCAAAATAATAAGAAAACACTCTAAAATAATCTCCACGTGCACAAAAAATCTAAGAATCTAAATTTGTCTCACAACGGAATTGTGAAATCTGTAAATATTGCAAATTTCAAGGTGAAAAAGGTGCTTGAAAAGTTGAGTGAACTGTGCAAAAGAAGATTGAAAGATGCGAAAAGTTATTTATTCTCTAGGAAAAATCAAAGGAAATGGTACAAGCAGTCTTGGACTTTGTCGGAAGCTGCGGTCGTTCTGGAGACTAAAATGCGAAATAACTTTCGCCAGATTACAACATTAAAGGGAAAATTAAGTTCATAATTAGAACGAAATTTGTTATATTTCTACATATTTCTATTCCAAACTGTTCGTTTACTTGCTCAATTTAAAATCGGTTTTATAATGCCGTATCTTTTATAGTTCCGTGTCCGTATAAAACCGTGTCTCCGTTGAAACAAATTAAGTTGAGAACGCCCTGGAGAGAACATTTGCGGCAGGCCGTAGCCCGGTAACGGGTTGTTATGGCCAGTTTAGTAGGTAAGGTTGCAAGTAGGAACAGTCGTCGTAGCTCAGTTGTTAGTGCAATAGATTGCAAACGAGAGCGTCAAGGGTTCGAATTCCCACTGCGAAAATTGGTTCTAACAATCGATTCGAAATCAGTTTAACTCAGGTCCCCAGCACTCATATAAAACCCATACAAAATATTAATGGTGATAAGAAGTTTGACCTTAGTCTTAGACAGGTATTGAGTTGACAGGAAAATAATTTCCTGGTTTGTTTTCAAGACTTTTTGAAACAAATCATCACTGGTGATGACAAATCGTCTAAAACAACATCGAATGAAAAAGATTATGGTGCAAGTGTGATGAACCAGCACAAACCACATCGCAATCAGAATTTACAGGTGTTGTGTGTTTTAGCCAGGGACCGTAACAGTTATAAGTTTTATTATAAAAATCAATGTTTAAGAGTTATTTTTTTACTTTTATTTAATGACTCAACAAATAAAAGTTATTTTTTATTTATATTTTAAAAATCCTATAATAACAATTATTTTTGATTTTTTTCTTATTAGTCCACAAATAACATTTTTTTCGATTTTTATTTTAGTTGTCCTATGATAACAATTAAAAAATGACTGGAACATATTGCCCCATAGTCCCGAAAGGGTTAAGCTGAATCAGAGCAATAAAATAAAAACGGTCAAAATAGATTGATCGCAAATAAATCGTGTTCCAAAACGATGATACAAGGCGTAATATATCTTTGTTGACTTGGAAATTATTGGAGAATGGTTGGGAATTATTTTCACATCTATCATATAGCGCTGACCTGGCACTATCGGATTACCATTTCTTCAAAATTTTTGAAATTCTTTGAATGGTAAAAATTTCACTAATGATGATGACCTGAAATGGGACCAAGTCCATTAAGTCCATTCAGTTTTGGATCAGAAGTTCTATGAGCATGGGATCATTGAGTTGCCAGAAATACCATTGATATAAAACTATTTATAATATTGATACCATTGATTTAAACAATTTATTGGTTGTATAGTTACAAAGAATTTAGTTTTATTTCACATTTAAAACAATTATAACAGATCGACAGTCAGAGCATCATCTAGGCCGACTTTAGCTTAGACGTTGTCATTGTTTTTCACAGTATAAGATATATAATAATATAATATAATAGAATATTTGTACTCGTACACATAGCAATCACAAACGACACTTGAATTCTATTCCAACTTCAGCGTGTGATGTTAAAACTTAAAAGTGCATAAAAATCAGATGAAAAACTGATGTTCACAAACCAACATACCCACCTTACATATTCGATAGAATTAAAATATTAAAATCGATTGCTATACTGGAAATCAATTTAGCGAAATACGCCACATTTTCAACAGGATAATGGCGTTAAAAGTGCATGACAAGTGAAAGCGTTACATTTAAAATCCTCGTTAATAGCAATAATCGTTGTATAGTGCACAACGGTGCACGGTAAAAGTGCAGAATTCATATGTTGTTAAAATTTAATATTTGACGCATAAAAACAAAAGCCATTACACCATTAAGTGCCGTTCAATTCTGAGCGGAGCTCAGCTTCAGATTATTTTATTTAAACAATTTTTTTCGTTGTTGTTGTTTTGTGGATTTTTATTATTTTGCCTTGCACTTTGTCCTTCAATCAGGATTAATGCACTAAAAAGCCATTACTGGATTATGCCACATTCTAAAAACAACTATAAAAAATAGCGTAAAACCTTGCAATGCCAGTGCTGTATGCAGTTAAAATCATAATACGCTCGGCTGCTGTGTTGAACTGAATTGACATCCAGCCGCCATCGCCAGCAGCCGCCACCCCAACAGCGGCAACGGCATTCACATGAACACCAACTCACACCCACTCACGGCTGCGGCTCGCTGAGTGCGGCCGAGCGGGAGGGTAGAACATCGCATGGATGCTGTGCCATTAAGTGTTGGCTACACACACACACACACAAACACAGCGCATAATCTTTGTATTAGGTAAAAACGCTGCAAAATGGCAAATCGTAAAAACTTTCTAAAAGAAATCAAACTGAAATTCTTCAGCCCGCGCCCGCATACGCCGGACAACGGAACCCTCTGCCACCCTTGGCGCGACCCCCCTACTGAAATATGCCGACGACATATTAAATGCACTCGTACGTGTACGTGCAAGTCCGCTCAAGCGTTGAAATGCGTCCGCCGTATGCCACGGTCCACTCAGCTGTATAAGTCAGCGCAAAGGACCCTCGAGCCAGTCACTCGGTTCTGCGCACAAGCTTCAACTTGGCCATTTGCTTGGGATCGAGTGCGCTTGCCTTGTCTTACTGTACAAAAGCAATGGTTGAACGTCTAATGTTTGTTGTCTGTTGTCCGACGGCGGCTGATGTCGGTCCATCTCGACACTCCAGTGGCGTGAGATGTGTGCACAGGACGCGCAGCAACGCACACGAAAACAACTCACAAAAGCACTTGAGCGCTGAATCGAATCGCATTGCAGCGAAACGTCGAATTGCTTATAAAGATTCGCATTATTATGGACAATTGAAACAGGATGTCAATTCCGAAGCATAGCAAAATGCAACTTGAAGAGTTATTGGCGCTCTATGCGGAGTCGCAATGTAATATGCAATGTTGGGTAAGTTTATTCTATCATTTTGAGTTTGGGTCTGTTCACTTTCATGTGATAAGTTTGTGTAGTCAGACAAGTAAAAAAGCATACAGGTCACAAACAACCATATAGATTTCCATAGATTTCCATATAGAGCTCCATACATAGGAAAGCTAAACACTTTTGTGTTGCGTACGACGATTACAGACGTCACAGAAAAAATAACAAATTACGACTCAATGTTAGGACTCAAAAATTAAGTACGAGGGCAGTTTGAGAAGTCAGTGACTTTTTTAATTTCTCGCGTAGTAACTTTAAATGCAACCCTGCTACTGTCAACTACCATCTCTTAAAATTTTGAGCATAATGCGTCATTTACTTAGTGTTTGACAGTCATTGCAAGCACTGCCAAGCAGACAACTTTGTTAATTTCGACAAAAATGGAAAAAAGTGAATTTCGCGTGCTGACAAAACATTATTTTTTGCTTAAAAAAACCATCACCGAAACCAAGGAAAGCCGTGATAAATACTACGGGGACTCTGCGCCATCAATTTCAATGGTTAAGAATTGGTTTACCGAATTCCGTTGTGGTCGTACCAGCACAAGAGACGCCGAACGTTCAGGTCGCCCGAAAGAGGTTGTCACGCCAGAAATGGTTGATAAAGTCCATGGAATGATATTGGAATAGCGGAGAATGAAAGTGCATGAAGTGGCTGAAGCTGTAGGCATCTTCATCACATTTTGCATGAATATTTTAACATGAAAAAGCTATCCGCGATTGCTCACACTCGACCATAAACGCAAACGTGTGACCACTTCAAACGAGTGTTCGGCGATGTTCAACTGAAATCCGAACGAGTTTTTGCGCTGCTTCGCAACCGTGGATGAAATATGGATCCATCACTGCACACCAGAGACCAAGGAACAGTCAAAACAGTGGACTTCTCCGGGTGAAAATGCACCAAAGAAGGCCAAAGTGGGTCTGTCGGCCAACAAGGACATGGCGCTAAAGTTTTTTGGGATGCATGCGGTGTCAGTCACATCGATTACCTTCAAGGGGTTAAAACGATTACTGGCACATGCGAGTATTATGCAGAGCTGTTGGATCGATTCGACGCAAAATTTGAAGCAAAAACGGCCGGATTTGGCAAAGAAAAAAGTTCTCTTCCACTAGGACAACCCACAACCGCACACTTGTGTGGTCGCTATGGCAAAAATCCATCAATTGGACTAGGAACTGCTATCCCATCCAGCATATTCACCAGATTGAGCCCCTTGCGACTATTTTCTGTTCCCAAACCTGAAGAAATGGGTCAGCGGTAAGAGATTTGGCTCGAATGAAGAGGTCATTACTGAAAGAAATACCTATTTTTAGGACCTTGAGAAATCCTATTATTTGGAAGGGATAAAAAATTGGAAAATCGATGGACTAAAAGTATCGGGCTAAAAGGAGACTATGTTAAAAATAAAACGTTTCTTACCGAAAAAAGATTATTTTATTAAAAGTCACTGACTTATCAACTGCCCTCGTAAGACACATATGACATTTAATAGTGTATTTTCTCTTTTTTTATTTCAAAATGTAAACTGTTTTCGGTTCCCCCATAGTGAAATTATTCAAGTGAACCATGAATGATAGCCTCTTTTTTGTATAACAAAAAGAGAGAAATTTGAAAATGTCATAATGTCATGTCATTTTATTAAATTAACGCTGAATAACAGACAAAAGTTTCAAGCTTGGTGGGATTTCAAACAAAATTTTAAATTCCAAGAAAATTCGTTTCTGTATTGGCAGCAGCACATCTAATATGAAAAGTTTTGTAGTGTCCAGCGTACCAACGAATAGCAAAAAATAGATTGAGTGTGGGCTGCACTTCAATGAATCAGAGAGCGATTTGAGGGGTGTTGGGTTAATGCAATAGAGAAACTCTTTGACAAAATATGTCATGTTTTTTTCTATTTATGAAGAAATATGAAGCCGTGTCAATATCTGGTCTACTGTATACGTGGTGGTATTTATTATACATATCACTCTTGGTGGTGGGGGTGGTGGGGGTGGTGTGGTATTTATTATATCACTCTTCTTTATTAAGAGCTTCTTCAATACAAAGGAATAACATGTTTCTGTGCATATTTTTGTCATAGTTCTTGTTGCACACTTGGAACTACCATAAGCAGACCTTTTGACTTTGTTATGCATATGAGCAATGAAATGCCAGAGTCAATAAAGCAAAGCAGGTTCAAACAGATATGCAATTTTATATACACATAACTGTTTCTATTTCAAACAGCACTAGTTGTATTGATTTAGAAGACAGTAATAATAATAATAATTGACTGGCACGACAGCCCGCTTACGCGAGACTAAGGCCTAGCTTCCCGCAACTACCCGGTTGAAAGGGACCTACAGTTTTATGCCGATTCCGAACGGCGAGTTGGGAGCTTTTTCATAGGCAATTTTACTCTCAGAGGTTTGCCATTCCCTGTTGAGAGGACAGCCGCCGAAAGAAAAAATTTTTTGTTTTTCTTTTTTCGGTGTTAGCAGCAACGGAGTCTTGAACCTCAAAACCTATACTTTACATAAATAAACAAGCAACCTAACAATCTTAATGACGTTTATGCGCCTTTATGATAAGAAAGCAGCTGTGCTTTCACCAAGCCGTGACACAAAGAGCTCCTCCGTTTCGGTCACTTCGCTTTGCTATCCTTTCATTCGGTTGCGTTTCTATACCATTGGCCAAAGCAGTTTTCTTGCAACCATTACGACAGCAGTGCAATTGTGTTGCGAGTCCGTGCGCGCGCCATAGTGCCGACAATAATTGCAGTACATAATGGCGATTGCTATTGCAACGACAGCGCTCTCCGTGTCATTTGCAACACGCCATTGCCTGCTGCACAGTGGGCCACCTCATTGCACTGCAATTTGTCGGCACTCGAGCACAAAAAAGCGATGGCTTATATAATTTTAAGTATTTTTCAACAAATAAACTTGCATGTGTGAGTGCAGTTGCACCTGTATTTACACAGCAACGACACAAATTGTAAAAGCCCAAGCACTTCGTGCTCCTCGTATTTGAATAATAGAATTTCAACAAAATTTAAACATTTCAAAAAATGCTGACTGCGCTTGCGAGCATGTGCTGGTATCTGCACTAGAAGTAAGCACTCACAGCCAGCCGGCATTAAAACTTGCGCCAACAATTCGGTGTGCAAAGGTTTGCCTCGTTTTTCTTTGCCCATTTTTTTACCACTTTTTTCTTCTCGTTCATATTGTGCTTTTTGCTTCAGCATCAATTTAATTTTGCGCAAACGTAAAAGTTTTCGTGAAATACCCATACACGCGCACACGCGCAAACACAGCGAAAGGCACTGAAAAAGCGCCAGCACAAACGTCAACTGCTCTCAAGTGAATTGGCATAACTTGGGAGCAGTTGAGGATATTTTGGTCAACTGGTGCACAACTGCAAGCTCGCGCCGCACCACTGCCACAACACCGCTGCTGCCACGACTACGACTGACAAATGGGATATTTTCAAGATTTTCCAAAGTATATTTTCTCCGTAAGTATTTAGCAAAACTTTTAACATTTAAGTTATTCAAAAGTGTTTCATTACAATTCTGACTTTACACTTTTCAAGCTTTTAACGGCAGTCAGAGATAGCAAACGTGATACGTTACGTTTGTCATTACATTCGACAGAAATACGGTTGTTATGACGTTTAATAAAGCACCAAATGTGACACATATATTTAGAGCAAAAAATTACTGTCTAGTTAAAGATACCATATACAATTCAACAATTTCTATAATCTAAAAATCTGGTATGAATGTCTGCAAAAATTCTTCAAAATAAGTCACAATAAGTCAGTCTTAAAGTCATTCCAAAACCTTTAAACAAATCTTTTCAGCTCACACAACTACACAACTGGTCCCAGTCGAATTTGGTTGTATACACGTATGAATAGTTCGTATAAAATTTTCTATAACAAAGCAACAACTAAGTAGAGAATGAATGAACTACAGTCGTGTCTGGGTATAGTGAAAACCCTATATAGTGAACACCCAAATTGTGACATGGAGCCTCTAAATCATGAACAAAATTTTTAAAGCAATTTCAAGCAAAAAGTAAAAAGTGTATTTTGAGCAAATAAAACGAGTTTTTAAACAAAAATGTTAACCTTGATATAGTGAACAACCTCAATACTGTGAACAGGCCTTGCAATAATTAGTTCACTATATCCAGACACGACTGTATTAAGAAATAAAATAGGCTAAAAAAATTAACTAAATTGAAATGAGTGAAATTTATAACTTAAGAAAGTGAACAAAAATTCACACTATTCTAATTTCTGAACAATCGTACGATTTGTACAAGTTAATATTTTTTAATTCTGTTAATGTGTGTCTCATGCTTCGATTATTCGGAATTCAATCACCCGGAAACATTAATTACACGGGTACGTTTAAGGAAAGTAATTGTGTTTATCTAAGAAATTAATAGCAAACATATTTTGGTTCTCCTTTGCAAATAATTCAAATTTTGTTTCAAAAAAAAAATACATAAGTCAACTAAGAAAGCTGGGAATCTTCTGAACACTACCATTGCACATAACAGACGTTCGAATATATCGCACACTGAATACAAAAGTCACAACTAATATATCTCTAGTTTTCAGAAGACTGAAATACAGTGTTTTTCAATTTAAAGAAGATTGTGAGAAGAATGAAAGTTTTCAAGTAGTTGTGTACCGTAAATTGATTAATGGAAAATGGTAGATTTAAAAAAATTTGGAGTTGTGACTCTTATGTATTTAGTATGCCATAAGTATGTAGACATGTCTATAGGTATGCAAATAAAGCAAAAACATATGTAATAACTATTTAAAAACTGGCCATACCTCGATTTTTTGGAGCACTTTATCCAAGCCTGTAATTGTCATTTCCTGTTCTTTTGTTTCAGTAGCAAATAGCGAATCCGGCGAAACCTTGACACCTGGCACGAAATGTAATGACAAACTGTCGGATAATCCATTTGGCAATAGAGCCTAGAAACGTGACAAATAGCAAATTCACAAAAGCGATGAAAATTACGTTGAATAGAAATCATACTAGTAACTACAGTTAGTTAAGGCAAACAAACAACATATACATACCTCCAATTCAAAGTGCACATCATTAGTCTTAACAATGTTAAGTACTTCATTGAAATTCGACGTTAAGTCAATTTGACACGCGTAACGGCCGGTATCGACCTCAAATGTGGGCGCCACGTTGTAGTGTTCGAGTAGCTGTTTGCCCAAGGGCTGCTTGGACGAAAGGCGGCATTTAAATAATTTCACTGGCATTTTCTCAAGGATACTTGAGCACTTTGAGATGTTCTTCGCCAGCTAACGAGGTGCAAAAATTACAAAAAAAATCAATTGTGATAAAAATATTGTAGCGGCACGTTACAAGGCAATAGTCAACTGCAAACTTACCAAATTGGAGAATTTATCCACTTGCAAATGATTGCGTACAACCAAATGTCCTCGATACGAGGAGCCACTAAATATATCGAATGATTTCAGTAATTGAATCTACAATATAAGAAAAATCCACACACACACACACACAGTGCATCAGTGCAAGGTGTAAAATAAAACGGCTAAATTGCAATTACAAATCTTTTGCATGCATTTAGGCGCAACCGAAAGGAAACTCACCACATCGGCATCGCGTACTTCGACATCGTATTTTATGTAGCTTCCGCTTGTTTTATCGCCGTTGGTAACCACGATTTTTTCGCCTAATTTAAAACGATTGGCAAGTACTTTTGCAACTCCTAAAAAAAGAAAAAAATTAATTTATTAAAGTTTCTTAAGTAGAAAAATAAAAATACCTAATGTAATGTAATTATTAATTTTATTTTATATTCATGAAATTGTGTATATTTGAAACATTAGATTATAGACACATAATTATATGACACTAGACTATATTAACTGCTCTAACAAATCTACAAATGCACAAAAAGAGCAAACAAACTTCAAATAAACTGAATCGCCGATATTAATATTTCACCACATTAAGCTTGCTCCTATAATTCGCAGTGCTGCACTTTTGCGAGTGAATTTAAGGCAACGCTCCGAGAGCGCGTCGCTTTAAGTGAAAAATGAACGCCAACAAGTATCTAGGAAGACATCAAAACCATGGCAATAAAATATACCGTCGCCAACTCCAGGCAGCAAATGTCTCGGTTTGTATGCAATGCGGATTCACATTTCAATCCGGTCGCATTGAAAAGAAACGTTGCTGGCCAAAAGGACAGCGGGAAAATGCGGGCACAAATATACATACATACATACAGAGCGGAGAATTATTCACCAAGTTGGAAACTTTAGCAATCTTAAAGTCGTCTTCAGCTGGTGTTTGTTGCTGCCAGACAACTCCACTGTTGTGCGATTCAATTGCAAGGCAGAGCTTAAACAGATGTTTCCATCTGAGCGGACTTGGCAACAGCGAACTCAAATCAAGTGAAGGCTTGCATAACTTCGAAGCATTCAACGGGCGCGTACGCATAAAACTCAATCAACAATGGGCAGTCGCAGCATTTTAAAGTTGCATTCAAGTCTCAAAACTACGCTGTATTTCTGAAGGGATTTATAAATTAATGCGTTTGTTGTTGTGGTGGCTTTTGCTTCACTTAAATGTCGCCGAGCAGCCGACTACAATGAGCGCCGCGCACGAATTTGTACACCAAACCGCTGTCATTATCTTAAATTGGATTGCTTCCGCTTGAAATGTTTTATTATAATTTTGTTTAGCATCGGCAGAAGCCGGCAAACGCCCGTTGCAATTGTGCAGACTATGCAGATATGAAGACAAATGTATGGAGCAGCCATTGAATGAGAATTGCCCGCGCAAAGCAAAAGTCAAGCAAGTAGCGGCCAGACAGTAACAATTTCTTTTCATTTAAATTACTCTTTTAGTGGGCATTAGTGTAGTTGTTATAGCAACTTGCAATTAAAAGTGCAAATTCGAGGAGCATAAAGGCTCAGACAAATTCAAACCAAAATGTTTCAGCAGCCTTGGCCAATATAAGAGTTACGTATACCATATAGTAGGATCAGGGACCTTACCTTTGTTTTCACATTCGAAAGTCAACTGTTAAAGTCTGCGTCACATACGACGAATGTCATAGTTAGACTTGAAATTGAAAAAATCTTTGCGCACAATGGGTGTCACATTCGCTAACAAGCGAACAAACTCGAATCTAACATTCAAATCAGAACGTAACTTTCGTAATGAATCTTGTAATTAACTATATTTGCAGTGTTTTAAGGGGGATACAAATAGTTTTGTGTGTCGATTCAACACTTTGTGGAGAAATTGAATCGAACCCGGTAAGCGAGTTGGCGTCCAGAAATATCTTGTCCGAGATAACCCAGCTTGCTTATTTGGACAGTTGTAACCAATATGGAGATGTCAGAAAAATTTGACAGACAAAACGGACAGCGCGTTAACAGCAAATGTTCTAATCCTAAATAAAGCAAAACAGATACAAAATACTTTTGCTAACGTGAGGACAAACACAAGTGCTATGATTTATTTGCATACTCAACTATCCGGCACACATGATTGAGCTTTCAAAGTTGTGCGCAAAAAATGTGGCCAGATATGAAACAAATAAATCATTGAACTATGCTTAAGCCTATAAAAGGATAAGTCGCATAAGTGTGTGAATGTGTATGTGTGTACGGCCAGCTCCGTTTGCTCTATTTGTGTTGCTTTTAGAGACAAGGACATGCAACACCCAGGCTCGATTTTATCTTTGATTCCTCGACGTCGCCGCCATCCACATGTCCTTGCACCTCGCCCCCCAGGCAAGGCCTGGCCCAGACATATGTTTTCACTCGGGTTTCATAATATTTCCATTTGCTCGCCCCTCTGCAATGTGATAGCCGCCTGCACTGACATACATCAATACGGATACATTATCTTAATGCCTGAGCATATTTCAAGCCTGAAATAATAACAGACAACAACGTACCAACGCGCAGAAAGGTCTCTTCAAGCATTCAAGCGTGCGGACTCGTGCAGGGTGTGAAAATTTTATCTTTTGTTGCTGTTTTCTTTGTGCGCTTTTACGCTCATGAATAATGTATTTAGTTTAGATTCGGTATTCAGCTGTTTCTCGTTTTTTGTTGTGCTCTTTATTTATTTTTTTTTTTTAATTCTCATCGAACGTATTCCCACGCACTCATATGTTGTTGTCTGCATTACAACGAAAGCATGAATACGAACCTCGAACCGTTGCCGAAGGCTCTGAATATTTATTAGCGTTTTTCCAGTAAATAATTACAAATAATGTGCAGTGCCCGGCAACAGCGGAACTGAAGCGTGTCCGCGCGGCCATTGTTCACGTTACATTAGGCACAGGATTATGCCTGAGCGGCTTTGCGCAAAGTGTCAATGTCAAGTCGCGACGCAGGCAATGCAAATTTCCAAATATTTGCAATATGTGCGATTCAAAAATGTTGTTCGAAACATTATACTAATTAAAATGCGAAAATTTACTTTAATAATGATGCTAAACGTTGCCCAAGCGGCAGCGATGGCGGTTGATAAGCCGCATGTGGTCACTGGATACATGCAGCAACACTTTGTTTGCATGTGTACAAAATCGAGTCGATGTGTGCGTTCAACTAAAGCGCTCGAAGATAATAAATATTTGCTAGCTACATTTGAATTAATAATTTTGTAAACACACGCGGCGCTGCGTCGCACTAATTAAACCGATGAATGCGCTCGCACATTGACAGTTATTTTGAGCAAAATCGCACTTTTTCATGTTGGAGAAAACTGCATAATTCATTAAATTAAATTTGACTGAATTATCATATTTGTTTATGGCTAATGCGATTATGTACTTGCCACAAAAAATGCCCACAGAAATAAAATTGTTTACTAAAACTGAAAATGCGCCGCATTTTCATCAATTTACTAATTTTTCATTACTTTATCGATTACACAGCACAACAAAAAACACTTTTTTCTGTTGCATGGAGTTTTTCTACTGATTTTTTCAAGCAGCTCTAGTTTGTGAGATATAGGTACCGTGTCATTTTTTCAGTTTTTCCTCTAGTTTTTCCACATTTTTGATTGTAATTTCTAAACCAAAAAACCGATAGACATGATTTTCACCTTATCGCATTAACCACACCGCACGGCTTCTTTTCCGATGCAACTCATTTGTATAAGTTTTAAAATGCCGCGGTAATTGGACCTCAAAGTCGGAAAATATAGAATTTTAAGGCGTTTTCTTTGATGGTCAAAAACGTACACAATTTTCGTAAATCAATTAACGAGTTAGGTGTATAATGAAAGCCGACACATCAAACATTACAACACAGCCAAATTATTTGGCGGAATGCACATTCGCATCGAAATAATACCAAAAATGTACCATAGTCATTTTCATAATTTTTCATACAATTTCCTTAAAAAATTAGGAGCCTCAACATATGCTCTTTTATATGTCACATTTATAGTCTGAAACACAAGCAAAAAAACAAAAAAATTTTGAATTGCTCTAAACAAAAAAAAAATAAAAACTTTGCATATTTTTAGGACCCAAATTTTTTAAGAAAAATCTATGAAAAGTGATGAAAATAGCTATGGTACATTTTTGCTATTATTTCGATGCGAATGTGCATTCCGCCAAATAATTTGGCTGTGTTGTATTGTTTGATGTTTCTTTTTAAGATATTCATATACTTCGTAACTTGATTTATGAAACATCTGTACAATTTTCGCCATCAGAAAAAACGCTTTGAAATTCAATATTTTCCTACTTAGAAACCTTATTACAACGCCAATTTAGAACGCATAAAATTGATTAGTGTCAGAAAAAATGGCGTGAAATGTTGTAAGTGCAACTATATAAAAATCATGTCGGTAGGATTATTGGTTCAGAAATTGCAGTCGAAAACGAGAAAAAGCCGAGGAAAATTCGAAAAAGGGACACGCCCATTTTTTGCGAAAATTAGAGCTGTTACATAAAAACGGAGTATGGTTTTGAATTCAGATTCATGTAAAAAAACTCCATGCAACAGAGATGTTGTTATGCAGTGTTATAGTTTTTTGTTTATTTTGAAGCAGGAACTGCTGGAATTATGTAGCTTTTGATCAAAAAATACACGGAATGCTTCATCAAAACAATTTAGCTATGCAACGATATTCATTTCATCTCCTGCAAAGTAATCTACACTGATTCTTGCTGATTATCATCCAACAGTTGGCGTCATCGATTCGGATGAAAGCACTAAAATGCAACAAATATGGTGTCAGGGAAACCTTAGAGCACATTCTATGTTTCTGTGCGGCTATCTTAAGACTGCGCCGTACCCACTTAGGGGCTCCGTTCTTTTCTGAGTTATATGAGCTCCCCAAGCACGACATTAAGTCGCTGCGGACTTCACCAGGAACGCCCACATTCTCATCGACCACTTCTACGTGGACTCGCAACACTAAGGAGCTCTAACTGGTACTGCTAGAGAACCAAAAGAATCTATGCGTGACCGAACTGGCCAGCCAACTAACCTAACCTAAATACTTAAATGGCATTATTTTTCTTTTCCTTTCAATAATCACTGCCATTGACTTACTAAAAGCGAAAACATGCGAAAGCAAAAGTGTAAGTGACCACTTACATAAAATATAAAACATAGATATATATATAGATACATGCACACATACATAAATTATTAAAATCAAAATACGAATAACGAATCAAAAACTTACCGGTGAATCTGTTAATCGAAACGATTTGCTCGTCGGAACTTGTCCATACCGACGACAATGTCAGCGGCGTATCGAAGCAAATAATGTCACCGACAGAGAAAATTGTCTGGTAAAGATGCGAAGAGGCGGCAATGTCGAAAACAATAACCACAACAGCAGATGTCAGCAGCACGCGCAACATCAGCAGCCACAGCAGCAACAGCGAAAGTATGCAGCAGATTGCATTTGTGTGCGTTGTTCCCGATATTTTCGTCGACATTGTCGAGGGTAATGACGTTGGCGATAAGAAGGTTGAAGGCAACGACAGCAGTAGCGACGACGATAATGCGACCAGCAATGATGTTCGAGTTGACGATGGCATTGCCAATGACATCCGTATTGAATTTTTAAGTTTCGAAAAATAATAAAAGCGCAAAAGTAGAAGAGAAAACTTGTTACAGAATATTGTTCGATATGGAAGTTTGCAGCAGTTTCAAGTGGTTGGCTACGAAAAACCATCTTGCAAAAGTGGCAAAAGAAGCGCCAAGTTTCCATTATCTTTCGATTGCATGGAATGGCATTGCAACAAGTAATTTTGCCTATTTGCATTATACACTTTTTCTTAATATTCATAAATGCAATTCGGTGTGCCATTTCATTGAATCGAAAGTAAATGAAAATCTATATAACTTTATACTGTTAGAAATGCTTGATATGAACTTAAATATTTGGCTTGTCCAGTAAAATTATTTGGAGTAGTCGAAGTTAAGGCAAACAATTTGAAAGAATTGAGAATTTTGTGATTTAATTATTAGTTTCATTTCATTTTAGTATATCAAACTGATACCGAAAGCCTAATAGTATGCAGCGTTAAATAATTGAACTTAATTTAATGTCGGTTATATTTTTTTTAATTTAACTCTTTCACGGTCCACGGGACATATGTGTCTGGCACCTTTCAAGTAGATTTTTAATCATAAAATGCCAGTGGACCACTTCACTGATATTTTCTTAAATTTTGGCATATTAAACAATATTTCTTGTAGTTTTAAAGCGGAAGCCTAAACCTAACCTAACTAACTAACCTTGCTAACCTTACTAGCTTTACTTTTAGATACTTTTCTAGTGAGACGCGGGTAAAGTAAGAAATTTCCGTTGCTGGTTTATGCCACAAATGTTGGATTCTAGTTATGACAACTTTCGCAATCTAAGATACACGCGCATTAATTTTTTTTAACGTTACCGAAAATCTTTTATTAAATGCAACAGAAACTGGCATGGACATGTCAGTGCCGGGATTTGTTCGCACAACAACATAAAGTCGAGACATTAAGCAACCAAAGGCTGCCAGCGCTTGCTGAGCAACCAACAGCACGTCACACCAACAAAACGATGCATTTTCTTGAGCAGCAGCATTGCCAATGGCACTGCTAGTAGCCAGTGCAGTGGCAGCAGAGGATGCTGCCAACAAGAAACACGACTACGATATCGTAACAAGCTTACCTTGGTTGGGTAAATATGCTTCGATTCTGCCACTGACAGCTTGATGTAATCCTCAGCGTGTTTAACTCCGGTGGTGTCCTTTAAGCTTATTGCAATCATGTTGTTTGTTTCACGTGGTAGATTTATCTGTTGCAAGAAAGGAAAGCAAACAAAAAATATAATAAAAGGTTTGCGTTAAAAATTGCACACATGTTTTGCTTTTGAATGCACACACTTGTTCCAGAAAAAATATACCTACACACAAAATACATACAAAGAACGTAGAGATATGAGAAACTACGCGAAAAGTTGTAGTCTTGCGGTTTCTCACAACAGACAACAAGCAAAGTGCACAGCATAAAATAGAGCAAAATCAGCAGTACAGAAGAGGCTGTGTGGTAGCTGTGAAGTTGCAACATGACCACACCGCAGCAAATACGGCTTGGAACTTAGAGAATATTGCAGCAGAACAACGGAACGCAGCGCATTTTTCTTGTGCAGTTGAACTTGCCGCAACACCGCATCAGCACCAGACACCAATGTGTCGCAAAGATATGCTCACAACTACCGGGACAGAGCATGAAACGCAAAAAGACTAGACGACGTCCAAGGCTTACATTGGAAGATGCTCACTTGAGGGATTTTTCGAATTTAAACAAGTTTTTTCTGCATTATTTCTTCTACTTTTTAGCAGCCGGTTGCATGGCCAATGTGAGACTTGAGTTGTTCTTGTCAGTTGCACAGCCAATCACTGCACGGACGCTGCAGTCGATGTCTATTGCATAAAAGCAACTGTGGCGGCATTGCCGAGAGAAATAGCAAGAAAAGAAGCGCTTAAAATTGAGAGCATGGCATCACACAAAAAGTCACACCGCACATCAGTAAGGACTCTGAGCAAAGTGGGACAGTTTTCAAAGTCAAGCATATGCAATATAAGTTGTAGGCGGAGTAGCTCACAATAATAGGAAAGTCGCTTTGCAGTTGTTTGCTGTAAATTAGCAAATTTAATATATTTACACTTAACTAAATCCAAATAAATAATATTAAAATATGCACAACTTCCAAAATGTTTAAAAACATGCAATAATTGATTTTACTTACCGCCACTGTCAGATTATTGCCAATTTGCACATCCACAATATTCTTATGCGCCGAATCGTACTTCAGTCCATTCACGTCCTCAATGTTGTGCGAGAATTCATTGCCCAAGTTATCGTGCAATGAGATTTTCAGCACGAAATGCATGCCGCGCGGCACTTTCTCCTCGGTCTGCTTCAATTTGACGCCTGGATGTGCCAGCGAGGCCAAGATGTACTGCACATTTTTCACTTCAATGCCAATGGGTAGCGTTTGTTCAAAAGTTTTTGCCTGCACATGAAAGTAAAACAATGGCACATATGTAAGCATACAAAGAAATCAAGTGCAGCGAAATAACAACTGCGACAAACTAACAATTATCAAATCTCTGCCCAGCGTGTCCTGTGTGCGCACAGTGCCATCGAGCGTGATTTTGACAATGCCGGCGCTATCGCTGTCCGGCTTATAGACTACATCATCAAGATTGGCTTTGAGTTGTATTGTGCTGCGTGGAGCAACTAGAATCCAGTCCATGGTTATCTGCTTGGGTGCTTCCAATTCAAGTGTTTTAAAAACTGAAGGAGAGAATTTTAAATGAGCATAAGAAGTAAATGCGCTCAGGCATTGTAACCCACCAATTACTTCCACAGAACTGGAAATTTTATTTCCAGCTGGCAGCTCAACGGTTGCTTGTATCTTGGCTTTGCCGGGATTAAGCGCTTTCACGCGCACCGATATGAGGTCCGTACTTGCGTATTCAATGCCTAGAATTGATTTAAGTAAATATATAAAATATGCATCAGATTTGAATTAGGAAATACAAATTAATAAAATTGAAATAATCATAAATTTAAATTTGAAAATACACCAATAATATATTAAAAAATTAGAAATATGTCAGTTAAAAAAATATGTAGTTAAAAAAATGCAATCAATAATATTACTTAAAAAAACAAAAATTTTCAAAAAAGCAAAACTAAATGAAACTTAAGCCACAAAACTCTACTGAGTACCATAAAAGCAATGATACGAAACCCAACTAAAAGCAACATAATTTTAAATACAAGTTGAAATTCTATAGAACACTGTTACCTAGTCAATTAACTAAAATACAGCTGGAAAAGTTCGCAGAATGATTCCGATTGGGTCTGTTTATGAAATAATTGCTACTTATTTTATTTTTGAATATCTAGTGAGTTTCAGAAAAAAAACCAAAGAAAATTCTGCTTGTCAGTTCCGTATCTGTTCCTGAAAAAAGACTCAATCAATCAGGCTCATCGGCGAACATCAGTTTTCTATGCGGACAAGTTGTGAGCATAATTCGAACAATTGCAAAATCATGCTGTATCAGAATGTCCGCTTTAATGGAGTTGCATATTTTTCATTTTCCTATTCCAATGTCTTTAACAGTTTAGATTTGTTGAATATTTTCTTTCCCTCATAAATCGAACTCACATTTTGATATATTGAATTTTTTGTGTAAACAACAGTTTGCTACTAATAACAAACTAAATCGACTACGGTTACATACCAGCATCAGCGAAAATATTATAAATATCAACAACGTCTGGTTGATTTGTGGACCAAGTGACGCGCATATTCTCCAATGTCCCCAGCACCATGGGCGACAGATCTGGCACACCTGCAATAAATAATAACCAATTAATTCAATTTTTAAATCCGCCAAACTCAGCCAACACACGAACTTACCCCACACTGAAGCCGGCATCACTGCTCCACTGCGTATACGGATCAGTGGAGTTTTTATTTGTATGTTCAGCAATGGCACAACGTGCACGTCCACGGTGTCCTCGGATATGACCACATCTTTGCCATTTCCCGGATTTGTCATAATACATTTGCCGGTAATTTTCGTCTCGCCCAGCTTGTGTCCAGTTACAATAGCCGACTCCATTGCTAGACAACAGTAAAAAATTGTGAGACGGTAAGAAGGAAATTATTGCAATAGTAAAATAACTTACAAATCACTTTTTTATCTTGCACATAGTAGACAATATTGACATCCGGCTGTGGACCACCGTGATAGTAAATTTGCACGCTCGAGCCAACCACCAGCGTAGAGTTGCGCGGGTACAACCGCAACGGTGGAAATACCTGCGCACAGAAGAAAAAACATTATAGCTAGCATAGGCAATTAGGGAAAGCGAAGGTCGTTAACACATACTTGCACATTTACAGGCTCACTGGAGACAAGCGTATCGCCGCTGCCAGCATTGAAGACAATTTTTGTCTCACCCAGATTATTTCCGGTAATGATGTACCTTTAAAACAAAAAAATCGCAGAAAATATGCAATGTTAAAATCACATCACAACTAACCTGATTTCGCCGTCTTCCAGATTGAGCTGGTCACCCAAAGTGATACTCAGAATTTCGGCATTGAAGACCTCCTCAGACAACTCGTAGACGTGCAAATTGAAAGGGTCAACGTGCAGCAGATTGTCATTGGAATCGTAGAGTTTGATTATGGCTTCAATGGACTTTGTGCGCTCTACGCGATCGGGTGCTTCCACACGTATGGCGCCAATGGCAACTACCGAAATGGAGAGATGCGCCGGCTCTGTCATCAGACAGCGATCGATTACCTCAATACGCGCCTAAAACAGGAAATGTCATATTATCGGGCATTTCCTGCCATTGCAATACCCAGAAACTCACGTGGCCAATACGCAGTGGGGTCACAACCAGTTCCTTCTCTTTGGCATCGTACTCCACGCTGGCAACATTGTGCTCGTACATCTCAAAATCGTAAAAGCCACTGCCCTGCGTTATGGGAATGCGTTCGCGTCGGTTCTTCGCCAGAAATATGCTTATGTGATCCGTGGGGAAAAGGGTACTGTTCACCGCCATGAAGCGTATCTCATTCTCAATGACAGGTGTGAACACCTCGCCCGTTTTCGGCTGTAAAAGCGTTTAATAAAGCACATTGAACTTAGGAACTTGAACCGCATCAAGCAAAACTCACATTTTTCACGCCGAAATTCGGCTCTTCCGGGTAGATGTCGTGTTTCCGCATTATTGTCGCATCGTAGCGCGTCACTATGCCCTTGATGCGAAAGTTCTGCGCTACGTCCGTGATCGTTGTGACGAGCACGTCGCGCGCTGGCAGGCGCACACCCTCGAACAACTCCTCCTCGGTGTGGCGGTAGTGCATGATGCTGTCGCTTAAAAAGCGCTCATCGCCCGCTGAAAACTCCCAGTCAATGAATAGCGACGTAATGTTCATGAGTTTGCGATTCTTCACATCCTGCACTTCAATCTCGATTTCAAACTTGTCGTCGCGCTCCTTCAGATGCAGCAGCGAGTTCTTCACTTCCATGGGACAGGAAGGCCGCAGCTGCTCGGTAGCGTACAAATTAAGGAAACGTGGCTTTACGCAGAACACTGTAGTCACCACATTGGATATGTACGGCTGGAAGTTGACTGCGAACAAGGCATTGTGAATGTTCAGACTAAATGTAGTCTTGCCCACCTTGCGACACATCACATTAAAGACGTGCAGCGGTTGTTGCGACTCGACTCCCAGCTCGACAATTTCGGCGATACGCTGATCATACTCGACGGATTTCGTGAGCTCGGTTTCGAGCGTGAAAATACGCTGTGGGCCGTGCGAGTAGATGATGTTGCGTGAGGCGCCAATAGGCAGCACCACTTCATTCTCCGCTGGATTCAAGACATGAAGCTTCTCAAAAACACTCAGCGTCACCTCATCCTTGAGCAGTTTGTCCTGGAATTTGTAAGACAGTCGCAAATGGGTCTGACCCACCGCGGTGCTGCGCAAATGAATCACTTGGCAGGCTTTGTGCAACATCTGAGTGGTCGGCTCGCTGTAATCAACTTGGAATATCTGAGTTGAGAACTCAAAATCAAAGATGAGGTTCTCGCAACGTGTAAACGGCACAAACGATTGATTGACGAACGCGTACATGGCCACATGCAGACGCACGTAATCCTTGAGAGCAGTCTCAAAGTTGTAGAGGAGAATTTCCAGCTTAACTGGAGGTAGGAAGTAGATATCCGCTTGCCGGGTTATTTTTGGGTTCTTGGCCAAAGCAACTCTGACACTGGCATGCGTGGTGAGATGAGCTCCTTCCTCTAGAGTATCTTGGGTGCGACGGGTGTCAGTATTGCGTATAACCGTCGTAGCTACGCCGCTTTGATTGATGTGCATTGCGCGTTGATTTTGCGTGTGCCATGTGTACGATCCGTCGCCACCTTTGGCCTGAAACTGTATCTTCTGTGTCTTGATCACGTTGGGATCGTATGGCAATATAACTTTAGTAGGCAACAAAACGAGCTCGCTGAAAATTTGCAACTCCGCTTGAGCAGTCAGCTAAAAAGGAATACGAAAATTAAGCTAAAACGACAAATGCACACAGCACAGCGACTGACCTCTTTAAAAGAACCGTACACCGGGGAAACGCCTTCTCGTGTAGCTTCGCCGTACAAGCGACTGCCGTTTTTATTCTTGCTCAAAACATAGAACAGCACTTCGTCCAATTCCGTAGTCATGGAGTAACGTGATCCCAGCGTAATCTTTTGGTCGTCGCTGTTATAAAAAAAATATTTTATATATCGTAAAAGGTAATTTTAAGCAACTATAAACTAACCGTGTGTACAAGTCCAGGGCAATTTCGTGTTTCTCTCCCTCCACCGTAATCCAGTTGTTATGCGGAAGCAAGCTCAAGCCCAGTCGCATTGGTTCGGCTACAGTCAGCTGCGCACTCGGTGTTGACTTGGCTATGGCACTGTCCAGTTGTGCACTTTCGTCGCTGACCGGCGCATTGCGGTCACGCAGCACAATTGTAGTGCGTCCCAGCTTCAGACCCGTGGCACTATTGCTTCTAATGCTTGCTATGTTCGAATCTTCTATCTCCAGAAAATATTGATCGTTCAGCGAAATCTCCTGCAGCTTGCCCAGTTTCAGCTGCAATATACGGAAATTGATAGTGTCGCCGGGAAGCATGTGCACGTCCGAGGGCTCTAAAATAATGTTGGCTAGCACATTGATGTACACTTCGATCTTTGGAACATGGCTATACTCGGGATACGGAATGCTGATAGTGACCTGAAAAGACGCAGTTACATTTGAAAAACAATCAATGTCATAAGCAAAATGCGCAGCTACCTTCGTCGTGCCAGTGTTAATGCCCTCCAGGAGCACCATGTATCCTTTGAGGCGTTGTGCCTCAAATTTTTCTAGCGAAGACGGCACTGCATGATACGGACTCTCGCTAAATGTTAAAAATCGCAGTGCTGGAGTCCAGTTCTTGCTGGTATCGCGAGTGCCCAGTGAAGAAATCACCCAACTGAACTCAATGCCCTCCAGCGTAGTGAACGCGTTGCCTTGGGAGTCTTCGGCCCGCAATTTGAACGTCTCCGGCGCCTCTTCCAGGTACAGCTGTCGCGTGGTTGTGTGCACGAATAGTTTGCTGATGACGTCGAGTATGACGTCGCAGCGCAACGACTCGCCCGACGAGACATCTTCCGCCAGCACAATCGCCGTGTTGCGGCGTCGTTCGCGCGACAGCACGGTGACCGTGGCCCGATACGAGCACTCATTCTCGCTGTCCTCGTAGAGCGGTGTAATCAAAATCAAATCCTGCCGGGACGACGTCCTGAGGGAAATGCAAAATTTCCAATTGCTCAAACCATTAATGAATAAATTATTTTAATTTAAACGTGCACCGAGCGGGCCATAGTTCTTGTAGTAATTGAGGTTAGAATTGGCGAACCGCTATCGAAGCCGGCTGTGGCCAAATTTGCTTACCACTTAAAGCAGCCTTTCTCGATGACTTCCAGCGTAAAATTAACTGAAATTTTGTTGAAAATTGGCAGTAAAACGCGTGGATAATTCAGTTTTGTGGCCTCAATGCCGTGATGGGCAGCCAGAAGAACAAGCAGCCACACAAGTTTGCCTTCCATTGCTGCACAATTAATGTCCAAAAATGTTTTCACGAATTGCTGTTTTTGTTTTTAGTCTTTGTTTTGTAACTATACTTGCGATTAAATCGTGGAAATTTATTAAAAATTTAATTTTGTTTAGCACAACCACGATTCAGCTTGCAGAACGCAGCAAATCATTTTCAAGTTTGAGCGCAAAAATTTATGTAGCGCAGGGTTGCATTTCGGCGTAAAGCGTCATAATAAAATTTCTTTAGAATACAGCAAACCAAACGAAACGCGCCAAAAAATTTGCGAACCGTTGGACTTGAAAATGTGATTATAAAAATTTTTTTTGGTAAAGCAACTCACTGCTAGAGCGCTTTCTGTACTGATCAGGAAAATAATTGCATACTAAATTCCCAGAACACACATGAAAATTGTGAAACCTTATTAGAGTCCGACCGATTCCCACTTTTTTGGCCGATGTCAAATAATCGGCCGATGATGATTCCCGTAAAAAATATAAAACGAATGGATTCAACCAAAAACAGTTTATTTTACAGAAGAACAAAAACGAAGGGCTATATTAAATATACATTTGTTTGTAACATATTTCACATAAATAACACAAAGACGGAAAAATGAAAACTAAATCAAATCACTAGAAAATCCAGCATACATTATTATTTTACATTAGCATTTATTTAAAACAAAATTATATATCACATATATTCCACGTGTCCACTGGGAGAAACAAAAATACTGACGTAAACACAACATATTAATAAATATTGCATTAAAATGCAGTTTCTTCGATTTTGTGGCCGATACTACCCGATGCCGATTAATCGGTCGGACTCTATAGGATTTAGACTTGTTCTCGGTTTGTCGTCTCAGTTATCAATGTGAATGTATGTATGTTTCGAAGAGCAGACAACTAGGGCAAAATTTCATTTAAATAATTAAAAGCAAAGTCAGCGGGTTTTTGCTAGTCGAAGTCCACATTTAATTAGTTTTACAGTCATCTTTAAGAATTTCAGCGGTAGGTTGCTATTCCACAATGAAACTTCGGCAAATAATATTTTCTTTGATATGCTGTGTTTCATACCCAAGTGTTCCGAATTAGTCGAAGGTGAAAATGAAACGATTTTGTTTTCTTGCAAATTCAAACGTAAACAATGAAAACAGGGTGAAGAGGGATTTTTATTGAAAAGTTTTTTCAGCATTTTAATAGTTGAGAATAAAAATCTAAAAGTCATACAATACGATTTCGAAGATTTTACCGTCCAGGAGCTCCGATAACCTGACTAACCTGGCGAGTGTCAAAATCGAATGTATTCTCCTCTGTGTCGGAGAATCCGCGTAGGGCCCCTCCGGGACCAGGACAATGTGTTAACCTGTGGTACCACAGCAGGTCTACTACGGCCTAAGAAGATTCCCTTGAGTTGCCACAATGACCTAATCTGTGGTGATTTAAAACTGTTAACACATCAGTAAATGGTTGCATCCCCGTTAGGTGATCAAGAGTATCTCACACATATGTATTTGAGATCTTCTGTCAATGTGTTAACATTGAGTAAACAAATAAATTTGCTGGAATTTATATCACAAACTCAGTAAAAAGTAAAGACATCGTATTCACTTCTTTATATTTGAATAGTTCAAAATATATGCACGTTCGTATGCACGTAGTATTACAAAAAATGGCAATTGAAGCACATGAAATTCATTTGAGAACAAAAAGTGGCAGCGGCAGGGCGGTGCCGCCAGCCACATCTTAGTTCACGTCTTGGTTATATACAATAAATCTAGATTAGGTTAGTTGAGGTTACAGAAGGCCGAGTGCGATATGCATCTCCACTCGGAGACTCTGTTAGGCTCGTTGTGATAACCTTCATTTAGGATCCGGGGCCCGAATCCTACAATAAATTCCAAGTCAATGCCAAAATTTATGGCGGGTTTTCTTTCAGAATGTAGCACCCGTCCACATTCTCCTTACAAACTAAATGTCTTTGTATGACTTAATACAATTCTTGTAATTTTTCCGATGTCTGTGATTATTGCATTCACGTGCCGTTCAGTACTGCTGCACGCTGCACGCTTCTCTTGTCGCTGTATTAACCACCTTTGGTGGGCTTCTCTGTGAAACGCAGTATGCGCGTCAGCATTGAGCTGACGCATGGAATTTGTTTCTGCTTATCCATTAGCGGATTGTCGGGCACGTGCGACTCAAAGCCAACGGCTACGCGCTGATTAACGAACGTCAGCAGTGTCAGAATGTCGTACTTCTTGCCGTTGGCGTTGAGCTCCTCCACCAGCGACTGCATAAACCATGAGCCGTTGGTCGTGTTGCGCCATGAATAGAAGCCCGGTATGGTGGAGTAGGCGAACAGAAAGTCGGCATGCACCGGAATCTTGTAGCTCACTGAGGCCTCACCGTCGGTTTCAGTCTTGCGCATCAGCACGCCCGGATCGAGGCGATCGCCCTGGCAGGCCTGCACGAAAAACAACTTTGGTTTGCCGGCCAGCGTGGGGCAGTTGTGTGCGGCGAAAAAGTGCCAAATGTGATCCAATCGGTACTGTACGTCCTTGGCATACAGATAGCCATGTTCGCCGTGTGAGAGTATGGCAATGAGAATGCAATCGTTGTCGCTGTGATTTTGCGAAGCAGCTGAAATGCGAGAAGAAAACAAGTCAGTCAATGTTGCTTAACGACGACAAATATAACGACACTTGCCACTGTCTACATATTGCAGTATCTCGCCCATCTTTGCATCTTTGTAGACGGACACTTCAAAGTGGAGTTTCTCCAGAGCGGTCCTCAGATTCTCGCAGTCCACGTTTGTGCCCTGGCGTGGTTTTAGCGATGGTATATCAAAGTTTTCGTGGTTGAAAATGAGTGCCAGCCCGCGATTCTTGTGGTTCATGTTGTACTCGCGAGCATCTCGAGCGGTGGGCATGCGAGCAGTCTTCGGACAGCTGAAAGGGCATTGAAAATACAAGAAATTATTACATACGGCCACTTGCAGTTGAGGTACGATAACCTAGAGATTAAGCTGGATTACCCTACACGCGGCAACAATTGTTTGCGACAGTTGAACCCAAAAAATAATAATTTTTGTTATATTGATAGCACTTGGTAGAGAGTGTCTGATGGCAAGGAAACCTAAAAGGGCCCTTATATCGCCAGTTCGTCAAATGATTTGACGGCTCAGCAATAAAGGAGAATTTTTGTTAAACAGTGTGATAATTTTGTATAATTATGTATTATTGTTTTAACCAGTGTTTTGCAAATATTACATTGAATTTTAGAATTCATTCTGTTTGTTAATGCACTTACCGGTGATGACAGTGATTTACCATTTTACAAGGAGTTTTCAAGTTTAGCAGTTTGTATAAATTTTACGAGGACTTCATATTCCACAAGATTACTACTCTAACCACAAATAATTCGTACACTTCACTTTTCTCCTACATCATAATCTTTACAGATTTTTTGCAAGCTGGGAAAATGACTCCTTAAAAGAAAGTTATATATTTTCAATTCGTTATTAAATCCACTTTTTATTAAAAATATTTTTAAAAAATATTTAGTTGTTAAAAAAAAAAATTTGTACTTTATTCAAATGTACTCAGAAACATATGAAGTAAACAGTGACCATTATTAATTCGTACGGTGGCAAAATTCAATATTAATACTGTGTTATGTCTCCTTTTGCTGCAATTACTGCTTCAACTCGTCTTGAAATACTTCTTGTCAAGTACTGGCATTCATCTGGTGTAATGGAGTACCAAATTTCCGCGATTTTTCGTTTCAAATCATACGCGGTTCTTTGTGGCTCGTTTCTCAGTCGCCTTTTCATTGTTTCCCATACTGATTCAATAACTTTAAGGTCTGGCCTTGATGATGGCCAGTCCAAAACATGTAGGTATGCCTTTTGTTTGCAACCAAGTACGAGTGAGTTTAGCTGTTTGAGCGGGCGCTCCATCTTGCTGGAAGATAAACTCTCCATTCGAACTCAATCGGTCAATGCTTGGAATGAGACTTTCTTCCAATGTGTGCACGTATTTTGCAGAATTTATGGAGCCATCAATAAAATGCAGTTGACCAACACCTTTCGACGACACGCACCCAAACACCATTACGCTTTCAGGACATTTAACACTACGTTTTAGACAATCCCGATGAAAAGCTTCATTCTTTTGCCGAATCACTTTTTTTGTGCGTCACCGACACAGACCTCAAACCTTGACTCATCACTAAAAATGATGGAATCCCATTGCTGTTGAACCCACAAACGTTCATCCTCAGCCCAAGCAAGTCGTTTTATTTTTTTTTGTTGGTTAGGAGCGGTTTCTCTTTGGTCTGCGAGAAATAATTTAATGAGAGCGAAATTCGGGACAAGCATGTTGAATGCTAATGTTACCTTGAAAAACCATTACCCAGTTTTTTCATGTTCAGTCTTCACGTCCAACGGGTTTTTAAATTGCTTGGGACCATTCTGCCGATATTTTTCTGACCGTGCCACGCCTATTTATTTTTATAACTGACGACAATGTTCTTTTGTCGCGGTCGGTCAGTTTTGATCATCTTCCAAGTTTTGCGACATTGCTCGTCACGGAAGAATTTTTTTTGAAATATCTTAACACACATTGAATTGTTGATCGTGGTAAACTAAAGAGCTTTGCGGCGGCACCATAACTTTTACCAAAATTTACTTTTTCCACTATTATTTTGCGAATGTCTTCGGAAACAGGTTTTCCACGCACCATGATGAAAATGATACGACAATTCATCGCCCACTGAATAAACCAAATGAAATTTTCTTTAGAATCGGTTGCCTATAACGTTTATTTTTATCCCGTTAGTTTTTTCTTTGCTTTTTTTAACCAGTTTTTGAGTTTTTGCCACCGTACGAATTAATAATGGTCACTGTTTACTTCTTATGTTTTTGAGTACATTTAAATAAAGTACACATTTTTTTTCTCAACAACTAAATATTTTTTTTTGAATATTTTTTATAAAAAGTGGATTTAATAAGGAATTGAAAATATATAAGTTTCTTTTAAGAAGTCATTTTCCCAGCTTGCAAAAAATCTGTAAAGATTTGATGTAGGAGAAAAGTGAAGTGTACGAATTATTTGTGGTTAGAGTAGTATATGATTTCAGTAGCTCCATAAGATAATGTAAAATTTGTTAAAAAAAGGTAAAATGGAACCTTGGCATTCGAAGATAGGATGATTGGGGGTTTCAACATGTTTATATCTGATTTCAAATTTCTTAGGAGTGCGCTTTCTACTGCACTTGCTGATAACACTCCCACCAAGGCCACTGCCGCAAGAAAATGATGAAATGCCATTTGTCATAGTTGCTGACGACGCATTTCCGCTAAAAACCTACTTGCTAAAACCATTTTGTTATCGGGGACAAGTCATGTCATCGCACAAAATATTTAATTATAGATTATCACAATCTATCAATTATAGACTATCATATGCGCAGCACGCTTCCAAATTCTAAGAGCAATGCAATTTTACATAATTTTTTAATCACATGAAAATCTGTATCAGTACTTCAGGTCGACCAGCAGATAATGCATAAGATATAAGAGCATCTTTTATGGAGTATTTTATGACTCCTCGTGGTGAGGTATCCTGGCAATACAACAGAACCATTCTTCACAACTCATGCTAACGTAAAGTTGTTTGTTTTTATTTAAGGACACTGGCAAAAAATTCATATAAACGTATACAATAATACTTCGCACATAATAGCTATATCGAGATTTCGAGGAAGTTCCACGGACCTTGTTGTTTTTCCATAGTGAAATCAATAAAGTGTACCAGGTAGATGACGTACACTTATTTCGCTGAGTAGCAATTGTCAATGTGTCAATTTATTTGTGCCAGCTCGATTAACCTTTATTTCGAGTACTTTCAGTACTCCAGAAATATATATTTCGTAATGTATTTTATGTTAGAAAAAAAAAAGAAACTGCATTGCCGTGCGTTTTTTGCAGAGACAGCACGTTTTTCCTGACATGCAGTTGCGTTTTTGATGCCGGTTTTGATGCAGAACGTATTTTCAAACAACAATTTATTTTGAAATTTTTTCATACAGCACAGACGGGTTATTAACCCTAACATTTTTCAGCAAAATGACATTAACTGTCGGAAAATAAGTGTACGATGAAGAGAGAGTTCCTGCTATCTGGCACACTTTATTAATTTCACTATGTGTTTTTCTAACATAAAACACATTACGAAACTATATATTTCTGGAGTACTAAAAGTCAATTTTCAATTTTGTGCTATTTTAGCGACAACAAAAATAAAGGTTAATCGAACTGACACAAATAAATTGACACATTGACAATTGCTACTCAGAGAAATAAGTGTACGTCATCTACCTGGTACACTTTATTAATTTCACTATGGTGTCCATCATAGTCAAATAATAAAGTCATCCCAATAGTGACATTTTATGTCAAGTACTCTTATTTTGACAACTGTTCTCTCAAAGTAATTTGAATTCAACTCATTCGACATTTTTTTTGGTTTTAACCCTTTTTCAAATGTGTATTCAATTAGCTACAAGCAATGGAGTATATATGTTGTGTACTGTATGTACATATACAAATATACAGAAAACACATAAACATAGATATGCAAGGGTGATGCGTATCATATAAAGAGTTTATTTAAATAATGCGAATGGGTTTTACGAAACAGTTTCAAAAAGTTGTCATCTAAATGCATGTATTCATCAATGTCTTCAGGTGCAGCGTTCATATATTTCACTGGGTACACAAAACATTGAAACTTTTTGGCCCCATGTGGTTTTGCAAAAGCAGCACGTCGCTGGCATTTTTGATTATCACTGCACTGCACTTCAGTTAAAATTTTCAATGAATGAAAAGGTTAAAATTTGACAGACAAATTTCATTCATGTGAGAATGTAGAGAAAACATAAATGGCAGCTATCAAAATAAGAGTACGTAAACAAATAGACGTCACCTATCGGAATTACTTTATTATTTGACTATGGTGTCCATGATCTGAAATGTAGTCAATAGTTAAATTCAAAAATTATTTTAAATACAATATGTATGTAATTACCTTTTCCTGGCGTTGGGGCGAAACGTTCAAATTTTCAAATGCAAACACAAACGGTTTGCCAGCACGTTGGCAAATTTTTTTTTGTCGTCAAACGTAGTCAAATCGTTCGTTTGACACAAATTCATTCGTTCTCATTTGACTGTAATTTCGTATGGCAAATCGTAGTCATAGATGCAGGCAAACGCAAATGTCACCATTCGACAATCCGTGTTCATTTAACTGATTACAAATGCCATAATATATGACATAGTCAGAACGGGCCATTAGGAACATTTAATCAGTTGATGAAAAAGCTATATTCACTTTTACAATTTTCTTGTTTGATCAAATTTTTTTTTGTTTTTTTTTTAATCCATTTCGAATCCAAATTAAAATTTTAATTAATTTATTAAAATGTATGCTATTCTAAAGTTATTCAAAAGATTTCAGGATCTGACCAATGCACCCAGTTTACATATAAAACTTGCGCCTTGCACACATTGGAAATTCCCGCCTCAAACTTCATACTATTTTTTTGTTGTACTTACCCTGCATTGTTTGCACTGACAGTAGCAACTGCAGCTGCACTGGCTGCCGCACCACCTCCTCCGCCTACTCCTGCGTCACTGCCACGCCTTGTTGGCTGTGCATCGGGCCTGTCGTAGCTCAACTCCGCAACATTCTGAATCGTCAAGTACTCGAATTTTACGCTAATGCACTCGTCAGTCATGTTTCAAATATAATTTGCTCCTAGTCAGTCTTTTCTTTGCTCTGTTGCTTCGTGCGCCTTCGATAGAATCGCACCACACTTGCGCCGCGTCGTTTACGTCTCAGACACGCTGTTTCGACACCAGCTCCTTGTTGCGATAATGCACTCGTCGTGTGCGTGCTCGCTGCTGACTACCTGCGCTTGCTGCAGCTGTTGCTTTGTCTTCATCCAGAATCGGTGTGTTCTTAGTAGCTATTTCTCATCGCAAATTGCAGTGCAATCAAAATTTGCGCCGAAAATGGCCAGAACAGCTTCAGGCGGCCGCTATTGTGCTCTGTTTTAATTTTGTTAGAGGTCAGTTCGCGCTTTACTACCACCACCAACGCCACTTTAAATCACAGCCACGAACAAAAACAACGCAACACGACGTTTCGAATCCGCGCTCCAAACACAATTGCACTTGTTCGACGGGGAGGCAAAACACAAAATGCAAGTCGCCGCGCAAAAAACTTGGAACGAAACAGCACAACAATAGCGCAACGCAGCGTTGCCATCATGTTACAATTTAATTCCCCACAAGCTCACAGTTGAAAATACTGTTTATTCCGACGTAGCCGATTGAAAACGATATAGTCGACTATTTGGCACAATTCACAAACCAGTTAAGAAAATTAAGCTAAATTGCGCAATGACTAAATATAATTTACCTCTTTTAATGAAACACATAACGCGGAATCTTTGAAAGGTGTAAATTTTTAAAAGCTTCCAGATGTTTCTGCAAAAGTAACCAAAATGTAGAAAATTAAATTTCGGTCGTTCTTTCCTGTAGCCGATCAAAAACGTCCAACCAAAAAACGTCGAGCAAAAAAAAAAGTCATCAAACAAGAATAAAAGTAACCAACCACAAAAAATTATCCTATTTTGGTTAAAAGTAACCAACTGTGGCAACCGTACCCTGAGTGCACAATCTCTGTGCAATATTGTCACTCAATCATTTGGAACCCAATTCATATTTCATCCAATATTTCCTGAACATCAAATTATTATTTCATATCTTATCATATGGCAGCAAAAACAAGGGTACTTCCCAAATATCATATAATATTATTGCGGACAGTGGGTGTGGTGGTTCTTATGTCACTTCTTATGTATCTGATAATGGAAACTGTATGTGGGATATCCATCTGACCACGTTAGTATATTTTGGCCCTTTTTTTCCCAAGAGATAAAGCCAACAGATCCGTTTTAAAACCTTAAAAAAGTTATATGAAGAACAACTTTTGAACTTTGTACAACAATATTACGCAAAGCATTTGGATTCTACCGAAATTTGGCGTTATTTGTTCAAGTTCAAGTATAGAAGGCTAAACAAGAAATTTGTTTCGAGTTTTTGCATTCTATATGTGATTAAAAGATGTGTTAAATTGCTGTTTTTCTTGTTCCCATTCACAAATTTTCAAGAAAAATGGCTAAAAATGCCATAGCTAGATTAGATTAGATTTGGAAAGTGGTATTTGCACTGAGACCAGAGATAATCTATTGTGCCCCTGCAATTTTTAGAGAACGTCTCCTAGTCCCACCTACCTAATGAGGCTTAGTAACTCACGGGGGAGAAGGTGTTTGACATTCTCTTCTGCAAGCCAGTATTGGTCCAAGTGTCGCATTGCAGTGTACAGTCGCTTGTCTACAGACGCTTACCTGTTCTAGCCCGATTGTATACATGTGTTTTCTCATTTTGCAGTGAACTCCATTTGGAGTTATAGCTTTTGATGAAGATTTTCGATTGCCTGAGTTCCGAGGCATTAGACCAGTGCTCTGAATTCTTGGTTTACGGGATGTATCCTGTTTCTAGACAGCTCCTCATGATGCCAGTAGAATCCCTTTGCTTTCCGTACTTCCTTTGTGTACTTGGTGAGTGAAGCTGTGTATACCTCCCATTCACCAGTGCGCTTTGCTCTCTCCAAGAGCTTCCACGTGTCAGTTCTGTGCTTTGTCAGGGTGTTATTCCACCACGGTGTGGATTTCTTCCTGGACTTCCTACTCTCCGGGCACCTTAAATGATATGCATTCATTACTCCCCTGTTTAGGATTTCAGCTTTTAGCGGATGACACATCGTACCTCGGAGGTCTAGCAAGGGGTTTCCTAAGTCGTATTTCTTGGGGTTTTTGGTTGGAGGTATCTCCAAAATGCCACCTGCTATTTTGAATTCAATCATCCTATAGTCTGATAGGAGGGTTCGCTAGACACTCTCCAATCAGACACATAGTCACTAATTCTACTGTTACCTATGGTAAGGTTAAGGACCTGCTGCTTAACTCTAGTAACATATGTCGAGGAAGATCCCGTGTTAAATATGATTGGGTTAGTAGCTAATACTTGCATATGTATATTCTAGCAGGTGCTCACCTCTGATGTTGTCACCGGTGCTGTGCCAGATCTAGGTCTAGGCATGAGCATCCCATGCTCCCATACCTGAAGTTGAGGGCGTTGCCATTTTCCCTGATCGCGGCGATGGATTTATCGTCAATAATCAAGTTCCATAGTACACCTTTGCCCTCCTATTTGTCACCACCTTCCAAAGATTCGTAAAGATCCCAGCATTTCGCGCTTGTATGAGCGTAAATAGTTTGCTGGGTTCTTACCCAGCGCTCCTGGGAAGGAATAAAATGACGTCATGTGTCTTGGGGACATCATTTCCAAGGCACACAGGAAGCTCTATCCCTTTTCATTCCCATCCCATCCTTTAGCTATCTCACCTACGATAGCTTCATCGAGAATGGAGAGCTCCTTCTTACTCAGTGTCTTCTGGGGATATTCCCTAGGGAGGACCGCTACTCGAATGGCCTCAGGTGTTCTGAGGATACTCGAGTTGGCTGCGCCCGTCATGGGAGTATTCCCCGACTGATTGCTATTTTGGGGCTTGCCTGTCCTAACAATCGGTGCCTGGATTTTTTGATCTCAGGACGTTGGTGTCGCTCGTTCTCTTACTCGGCAGAGTTAGTTGAACCGCTGTGGCCGTAGCCATGGGTCCTCTCCTGTGCTCTTCCGCTCTGCTTCTCGCTTCCTCTTTAGTCCGTTTTTGCCTGAGGTATCGGAGGTACCATTTTATCCCTGCTCCGCTTTAGCCGCGTCTTAGGGGATCATCCAGGCCACCTGGTTGCCCTAAGGGGGTAAATCGGGGAGTTACCTTTTAGGAGGAGGTCGACGGGGGAGTTTCCTGCGCGGCCGCATCGACACTTGCACTAGGAGCCGGGCCTGTAGGTTTTGTTCAAACCATCAGCCTGGAATGTATTCTTCCAGGACCAGTAAGAGGAGGTGAAACCGTGCTCACCTGATTTGTGGTAGGTGTCTGGCTGGTAGATGCAGCCACTTATTTTATGGGTAGTGCTTAGTACGGGCTCCGCACCAGACTATTCCATTCCGTTCATCACTCGGATTGGACTAGTCTGCGGCGCCCTTGCCCGCGGCAAATCCCCGCACCACGACAAGGTGACTTGTGCCATAGCTAACATTACCAACTTATACTTAAGAAGTTAATGCACATTATAAATAGACCGGCAAAGATTTATTGAAATAATTGTGTATTGGAAGTAGAGAGCTTAGAAGTTATTCCACCATCAATTAAATAAATTTTCGTAGTGCGTGATATCTATAATCCTACTTACAAATGACTCACAATAGATATATTGTGTTCAATAAATAATTCGAATTCATTATATTTAAAATACACTTTGTAGACAGAGCGGCGCAAAAGTTGATGGTGAAATTACAGTTTAGATTAGATTATCTTATCTGCAAATTGGAACAGTACGAAATTAGAAATTTATATAAAGAGATATCTTAGACATTGGACTTGTGTTTATATATTTTTAACATGTAAAGTACGTGGTATATAAAATGTGATTCACAGCAAACCGTGCTAAGGTGCACCGGATTTTAATAGTTCAAGCACCAGTTGACAAGGTTAACTGACCTTGTGCACTTGACATTCACCATAAAGGAACTCCATTTGTATTCCAATCAAAAATAAAAGTAATTCGCTACAAATAAAAACGTTAGAATTGAAAATTGCTTCCATTGTACTGACTCATTTGTAGTCTGATTAAAATATTGATGATTCTCTAATCTAGTTTCAATGTCATACGGTTTCTATTATTTTCATCGTTATCAGCACCACTTAACTATATTCGCAGAAACTCAATTTGTTTATCGTAATCTAAGGTAATACTTATGTATGTTTTCTCATTGTTTTCACCTTTAAAAGTTTGTACAATGTCAAACAAACGCAAATCGCTAAATACAGATAACAACAATTCATACTAACAACAAATCTACTTGACGAAAAGTCAAAAAAACTTTGCCTGCCTTTGGAGAAATGGTTTCTCATAAAAATATTGTCATACAAATTTTCAGTTGAACAATATTGCATTTTGTTATTTTCATCTGAAATTGGGTTTTCCCCATAGTTAGAAAGACTTGAAATAACCGCAATGTGGTTTGAAATATCTGGAGTGTGTTATTGACTAAATGGACGGGTTTTTGAGTTAAAATTATTTGGGTTAGACATTTCGAAAATGCGGATGTTTTATCATTTCAATTTGAATGGTCTGAAAGTGTTTGAAGGTTGTGAAAGTTTACATGTTGCAGACTTAAGCTAGGATCCTAGGCATAGCGTAAGTAAAGTTGGAGTATAAGAGTTAACCTTACAAATGTCATCTGTTGCGTTAACAATGGCCATACATGCTATGCTTTCAGTACAATTTTTGCGCTGTCAGTCTATTACGCTATGAACGCAGGTGGGGTTTTCAGAAAATAATTTAACTTATGTTATTTTCTTTCAGATTAATCATTGCAGAAATCTAAGTTTTTTAAAATAAATCAATCAGAGTCACTTTTTAAAATGTTTGTCTAACTTTCAGTTGTTCAAAAGTGTCGAAAAATTTGGTTTTCCACAACATAGCGCAACTAATGAACTTTCTAATAAACTATCATGTTTCTTAACCCATAGGGGCTTTGTTACTTTATTTCAAATATGTTTTAATTTTATTACGATTATTGTAATTTTATAAAATATTCATTACAAATCAATAGAAATCCTATTGCCTACAAATCAAAAGACCTTTGAATACATTCATGTCCTTTGAATACATTCTTGTGTCTGACAATTCACATATTCACCTTGTCCTTTTTTTGCTTTTTTGTGCAAACAAAAAATCTCACTTGTTTAATATTTGGAAGCAATTTAATACTCAAACATCTGAAAAACATAGATAATTTAAACTCAGACTTATTACTTTTAGCGATGTGCTGTAATAGTATAATCACTGAACTCTTTCTGCACCGAATCGCAACAGTAAGGAGCTCCAACTGGTGCCGCTATGGTCCAAACAGGGTCTACGCCTGGCCTACCTGGCCAGCCAGGTTACCTTACTTAACCTAACATATTCCTGAACTCCGAACTACTTAATATGTGGTTAGAGCACTCTTCAAAAACTAAACTCACCGTTGAAAACATTCAAAATTTGCTTAGGGCCTATGCAACATACAAAGTTTTGATAGTTGCACTTTGTACTAAACCCACTTAACTTTCACAGTGTATTTGTGCTACAAGAATGCTGTGGCGTTTTGTTCCGTTTTCTTTTTTACAGCAATGCCCCTGTGTTTCGGGTATAGCAGCATTAACTGTCAGTTGTGTACGTCGGAATGGAATTGAATTTTTTCCTAGTTGCTTAAAATTATTTCGCTGCTTGCAATTTTCCATAAATAATTAAATAAAACAGTGAAAGAAGAAATGTCCGGCAGTGATACCGAAAAAATCGCAAAGGAGAAAAAGACTTTAAAAAAATCCAAGTTCCAACTGAAGAAATTATGTGATATAAAGACACTGGAAGAGACGGAGGTATGGGCCTACATTGGGAAGTTGCACGACCTGCTGAAGAAGAATGAAAAGAAAATTCGAAAGTACAAAGACCAAATCAAGGAGCTGGTGAGCAGTTTTTTGCAAATTAGATAATTGGATTTCTTTATGCCGAAACTAAAATCGTTTCGACACAGCTCAAACAAAGCGATCAGCGCAAAGTAAACGCCGATGCGGCTGCACCCGAAGTCGAGCAGTCAAATGCCGGGGCCGCAAAGCCAACTGCAGCAGAGCCCAACAGTGAAACAATTGATGCCGCCGAGGAGAGTAAGTTTCATTTATTTATTTTCTATAATTTCTGATACAATGTTAAGCCGTACTAGCCACTGCAGGCTACGGCGGCCACCAGTGCCGCACCACGACCCGACCCGTCTTCGGAAAGCATCAGTTCAAAGCTGATGCTTGGGTGCACCAGTTTTTTCATGGTCTCGCGCATATAATCATCAAAGTGCGGATGGCAGCGGTACACCGAGCCGTCGACGCCCACCACCACCTTCGGTTCGTTGATGCGATTGATGAGACCGCTCATTCCGACCGCCACCAGCTTGGCTGCACGCTTGGAGATGCACTCGCAAATGCCCTTCAGCTTTTGGCAGTCCTCCACGGACGCACGCTCCACGCCGAACAGCTCCTTCAGTATGCTTTTCGTAGTGGAGAAGTCGGGAAAGTGGTCCGCCTCGATTTCCGAAATGAAGCGCGACTCGAAGCAGCCCACGTTTTCGGCTAGAACCTCCAGGAATCTCGCCTTGTCAGCGTAGGCTTTGAAAATCAGATTCACCTTGACAGCCTCGTGCAGCACCAGCCGCACCAATTCGCCCAAGTACATGCCTGCAAGCAGATCGCAATCAGTCTTTGCAACGGCACACAGCCAATTTTCAAGAACAAATTTCGTAAGGAGTGATTTACTTTTGAAGTTGGTGCTGGTTAGAAAACAACAAATGCCAATTTCAGTTGTTAGTTCACCAAACACCACACGCTTTCCATATTAACCTGATATCATTTTCTCGAAGAGCTGAGTGCCCGCATTCAGACTGTGATTGTCCACCTTCCGATCGTAATCGGTGCGAATGAACTCGAGCGCACCGTTCTCGCCGAACGCGCCCAACTCGGTGTTGATTAGCACGCGCGTCTTGTTCTGCTTTAGGTCCGGCTCCAGCAGATCCACGTGCTCCACGCGCTCCATATAGCATGCGTTGCAGCCGGTGCCCACGATCACGCCGATCCGGCAGTCAGGGTTGCGGTACGCGCACGACATAAGCGTGCCGGTGGCGTCGTTAAGTATGGCTATCACTTCGATCCGTAGGTTGCCGCGTCGCGCTATGGCCTCCCGCAGCAGCTGCACAACGTCCTGCTGCTCGACGCCGGCACACTGGAAGCCCTTGGTCCAGCGCACCAGCAGCGCCTTCGCCAGGCCGAGCTGCAGGCACGGAAAGGAGAAGGTGAAGCCGAGCGGCAGGTGCGAGTCGGCGAGATCGTGCTCCGTCATAAAGCCGGCCAGGCACTCGGCGATGTGATCAAAGAGCTGTGTGCCGGAGCCGATCATGATCGCCTTGGGTACGGCGTAGATTTTCGAATCGATGACGGCCTCGTGTTCACCGCACAACGAGACGAGCAGCACGCGGAAGTTGGTGCCGCCCAGATCCAGGGCCAGGTATTTGCCCACCTCCTGGCCGGTGGGCAGTTCGTGCACGTACGTCACGAAGCATTTGATGTCGGCCTGCGCGTGGGTGGCACGTCCCAGGCCCTTGAGTATCTCGGCGCAGAAGCGCTTGTACACCTCCTGCAGCTGCGAGTCGCTGATGCTAAAGTCCTTTAGGAACTCCTGCAGTTTGCCATCTTGCATGGTGGCGTTTATTTGATGTCTTACTGTTTTTTGCAAATCGTTACGCTGCGCTACGAGCTTGCGTCTCGTCTGCTCTATAATATTCAACTACACCTTGAGCTTGACGCAGTGCAAATGTAAGCCGCCTTAACACCAAATAAATTAATTTGATAAGAAACCATGTTTTATAATAGTTTTACTTGCGCTAAGCAAAAACAGTTGTAACGTTTTTTTTTATTTTTACAATCGTGAACGTTGTGCACAGTGGTGTAAAAACACCGTTTGTCTGGTTTCTAGCTAAACGCTGTCCGAGGTCTGAGGACAAAATTCAGTTGGCATTTTTGGTCTGCGTCTGAAGATTCAATGAAATACCCTAATTTATTTATTTATTTATTGGCCAGACGAATGAATATTACGGAGCCAATATTAGAGATTCTTGGCGAAAATTTGCAAAAAGATTTGCTTCAGATTATGTAAATTTCTTTGGCTAGTACGCCCGACGACGAGCTTCATGTGCATTGTGAATTGAGTTTTCAAGCAGTTGTGCGCACAAAGCACAGATTGCCGTTTAAGGCTTTAGATTTGAGGAATGTGGCACTTCTAAGGGTCAGAAACGAAATTCTTGCGCCAAACAGTTGTCGCGCAAATGTATCGGCGATTGTATGGAATAGTTTGGTGGGTGTTCGGCCAAAGTTGCGGATTCAATCGATGTCCTAGAGATAAACTTTCTAAAGGCAGTTTTTTTAGAATAAGAAAATGCTTTCATTCGGTTAAGCCACAAGTGGAGAATACTTAAAAATCGGTTTTATCGTTGGTTTTGTGTAAAATTGATTCTAGTAGTGGATTACAAAAGTGTTGCATGTGAAACTTTAGTTTTGTTTTAAGATTGACAGACATTTCATAATGATGTGATTTTTAGGAATAACTCTTGTTGATGTGTACATCTGCGTATTTTTATTTAATTGAAGTTCGTGTGAAAGGCGGGGATTTATAAAACCAAAAATATATATAAATGTGTAAACCTAATAAGTATTTGTAAAATGCACACATATGCTTGTATTAACAAATATTTTATTATGAATATACTAAATAATATAAAATATAGTCAATAATTGTCAAGTTTGTGATGTACTAAATTAGTAAATATTGTCATAGAAAATAAGCAGAACAGAAATTATTAGCAAACAAATAGCTTGAAATGAAAATTTCATATAATAATTCTAATAAAATTAAATAATTGCGCAAATGTGGCTTTGTTAAGTTATGAATGAAGTAATGGGTATACAACAAAACACCTAATTTTTTCAGCCAGTTATTTATATATTTTTCGTGATAAAATTAATTCAAATTTGTTTGCAAAATGTCAAATTAGTTTTAACCAACAAAATATTAAACTGTAAATTATTGTAACTAAATTAGTTTTCGTTAAAGTAAAACAAATGCAAGTTGTAGAAAATACTGTTGAATACTTTTCGATGTTATTTTATAGCAGATTTATTTATTATTTATTTTATTTTATACTAGAAATTATATGGCAACAATGTTGGGTTTCCGCGAAAGTCTTAAAAAAAAGCAGCAACAATTTTTATGAACGTAAGGAAGAAGAACAATGTTTCATATTCCAATATATTCGACCTAACTGATCACTCCATGTGGACAGGTTTATAGTATAATAGTATAATGCTGACTATTGATGATTTAAATTATGCAGAATTCACAGATTATCCGGTTTGTTAAAATTTAAGATGCTTGTCATAGTTATTCCTGTACTGGAATTTGGTTATATATCCTTAAAGCGAATCGTTAAAGTCCGGCGCAGTTCAGTATGCCCACTGTTTAAATATTTCGGCTCTACCGGATAGACACTCCAATCATTTATATATTATTTAAAATGTGGCTGTATTTATACCAGACTTTGGTCGAACAGAGGTAGATGAGATCGTCCTAGTCGTATAAGCCTGAAGGGGATCGCAACATGTATTTTTAAATCTAATCTAATCTAATACGTGTGGCCGATTATATGTTGATTATTGATTATTTTTTGTGTAGTCAACAAATGGTTTGTCGAATGGCATTGAAAACCACAAATTCACTACTGCGTTGTGCAATTTGTTTCACTGTAATTCACAGTGTGTGTGGTCGAATTCCTTGCTTAATCAAAGATTTGGTATTTTGTTTTTCACTGCACTGCCACAGAAAGTAGATCTCTGCCAATTGATACTGTCACTCGAAGTGGGCAATAAGGCAACGCTACGCCTGCAAATATGTATCAAGGAACATTGATTAGCTAACTTAGTAGTGTCGCTGAACGTCATTGCAAACATTTGAAATGAAATCAATCAGCCGTGTTGATAACGTTGCCGAGCCTCAACTAGAGCAGTAATCTCCGGTATTAACAAGCTGCAAGTTGGTGGCGCTGCCTGTCACAATGCCTTTCATCCCCGGATATGAAATTTTCCATTACTTAAGACCGGCACTTGAGGTCGTCGTTTGCGTCCTCTACGCCCTTTCCACTTTATTGCCTGAGTTTTGTTTACTTTTGTAGCTGTTTAAATGCCAAGGTTGGCATTAAGGCTGTAAAGATAATGCATGCCGCTTCGTTGTTTGTGTGAACCATAAACGCTTCATGCCGCTGTTGTTTTGATTGCAGCTCATGCCGCTGCAGTGTGCAGTTTCGTCGATGAAATTCGCCAGGCCGCCGAGCAGGCGCAGAATCTGAACGGTTTCGTCTACGAGCCGACGTCGGGCCTATACTACGACCAGAAGACTGGCTACTACTACAATGCGGTGAGTGCTGTGCGCTTCTCGGCGCTCCGGGTGCGATCCACTAACCGACGCTCGCTTCTCGTGTCTTTGCAGGAGTATGGCCTGTACTACGACGGCAACACCGGCTGCTACTACAACTACAATCAGGAGAAGAATGCCTTCGAGTTTCACTCGCAAGTCCAAGTGCCGGCCAAACAAAAGACCTCCGAGGTAACTTGAAATGATTTGTTGTTGTTATGAAGCGCGCGCAGCTGCTCACACTCTGCCCCCTTTTTGCAGAATGCCAACGACGACAATAAGACGTTTGCGAATTATGTAAATAATTCACTTTTAAATCGTTTTTCAAATCTAAACATTAACCAAATGCGTAGCAATGCATTAGGTAAGCTTAAGGGCCAGAATTGTCGATGAAAACGCGGATTTCTTTTCTAACGTTGCAGGCCGACGATGGCGTTGGTGATATGGGCGACGACGAGGTCGAATTCGACGAGTGGGGCGTCATCACCGACAAAGAGAAATTGCGCCGCATTAAGGAAGAGAAGCAGCTGCAAGCGAAGCAAAAGCGCAGCAGCAAGCGCAAGAAGCGCAAAAAGGAAAAGTCCTCCAGGCGCAAAAAGCATGCGCACAGGTCGAAGCGAAAGCGCAAACGGACGCGACGCGACTCTGAGTCGGCCGATTCGGCCAAGAGCGACGGCTGCGAGAGTGCGCGTGGCCGCCGAGCGAGAGCCAAGCGGGCGCGCGATATTGAGGACGGTGAATTGTCCTCGTCGTCGTCGTCGTCGTCGAGCAGCAGCAGCGGCAGCAGCGACAGCGACTGCAGCGCGAGCAGTGCCTCCGACTGCGATGCCGATCAGCCGGATGGCGAAAGCGTGCCCAGCTTTGCCAGCGGTAGTCGTTTTCAAGGTTTGTTGTTGTTGGTGTACAACTGTAGAGACAGGAAGGAAAGAAATTCGCGTTTCCAGCCAAGCAACTACACACACACACACACACGCACACACAGCATTACCAACACTCGTGTCAAATTGACTCTTGCAGACATTGCCAAGAAGTATCCGCCCTCGCTGCGCATCATTGTGCAGGAGACCAATGTGGATTCGCTGAAGGTGGGCAACCTGAGCTTGATCACCTACAAGGGCGGCACCTTGGGGCGCGAGGGCAAACACGACGTCATCATACCCGACGTAAATGTCTCTAAAGTGAGTCCGCGCGTGCGCACGCACCGCTTTGCCTAAACTTACCTGCTTGCACTTGCCGTTGTTCTGTCCGCTTTCAGACCCACCTCAAGTTCAACTACGACTCCAAGCAGTCGATCTACAAATGCGTGGACTTGGGCTCGCGCAACGGCACCGTACTCAATGGCGCTCGTATGTCGGCTACGAAGACGCAGAGCAAAGCGTACGACCTGGTGCACGGCAGCGTCTTGCAAATTGGGCAAACCAAGTTGCTGTGTCACGTGCACGAGGGCAACAGCACTTGTGGACTCTGCGAGCCGGGCCTGCTGATTGAGTCGGCGCGCGAAACAGCTGCTCCAGCCGCTGCCGCTGTTGTGCTGTCGCACAAAGAACAGCTGAAAAAATTGCAGAAGAAATATGGCTTGGAAAACGAGAGTAAGTTGCGGCGTAATTGTAATTGCGACGCAAGCTGCAGTCAATATCAGTGAAATCTTGTATTGCAGAATTTGTAAACGGCAAACAAAACGCGCCCAACTACAACGATCGTGCCGCCACACGGCGCATACAGGTGGGCAGCTCCACGGATGGCGAGAAGACGCAAACGGCATCAGTGAATACGTGAGTAATTGGCAGTAGTGCCGAGCGAACGGCTGCTTTCTAACACGTATCTGTTGTGCAGTGAAATATCGAGTGAGAACAAGGGCTTCAAGATGCTGTCGAAGCTCGGCTGGAACAAGGGCGAAACACTGGGAAAGTCGACTGCCAGCAGTGGATTGCTGGAACCGGTAGGCGGGCGTCACAACATGAATGTAGCTGGAATACTGTCTTAATCCTTGCCTTCTGGTTAATTCTTGCAGATAAATGTCGCTTCGAATGAAGGCAAAAGAGGACTGGGCTGCGACGAGCAGGGCGTCGCTAGCGTGCCGCTGACACTGGCTGACAAAAGGCGCATCGACACGTGCAAGAAAATGCAGGAACGTTATCAGAAAGCGGACATTTTCGCTGATAGTGATGATAGTTCATGAATTTGAAATACAAATGTTGAATTATGTTACTTTTACCCATACAAATAAAACTGAATTGATAATGCAATGCAATGCGTGATTGGTCGTGCGCTGGTTTCCGTACACACTGTGTTCGTAGTTGTTATCAGTTGTGAGATTGATTGATTTTTATTTATTATTTCATTATTTATTCGCACATACATGTAACCGTAGATAAGTTAGTTAAGAAAACGAATTTGTATTTAATTCAAGACACAACTTTTAACAATGAAGTAATCGAATTTCACACTAATTATGTTAATCTATCAGTCGTTAATTAGAATCAGTTGTAAATAAATATTTGTCGCTAATGTACAATACATGGTACTAATTTTTATGTGAGTGCGACATCAATTGCAAGCTTCTCGCTATGCGCTACACTTTTGTTACTATCGTTCTAATAACTCGTAATGCAATTCAATGATTATAGTAATATATTTATTTATGTGTGTGTGTTCATTGTAATAGTTTGATTTATATTTTAAAAGCCTCTTAAGATATGTTTGATGTTTTTTTTTTTTAAATACAATAAATAATTCAGTGCTCCATAGCGTACAACGTAAATTTCGTTTATCGTAAATTATTAGATTACAGTTGCAAATTGACTAACTTATTTATATATACCTAACATATATATATATGTATGTATTACTTGCATTTATCGCCAGTGTGTGTGTATGTGTGTGCTACACAATAATTTAATACTTTGATAAAGTTTTCGTTAGAGTTAAAATTGAATACAAGTATCTTTGGGAGATGCTAAGGACTAACGCAAAGTATGCATATGAGCTAAGTAACACAGTGTAGTACGACAAAATGAATTACTAAATTGTATTATAGATTTCGAGTTATGTATTAGCGGCGAGCGTAAGCACTGCCCACAAGTAATTTCAATTGTTAAAAATTGTCTTGTAAGTGCCAGCAGCTGCTTGCACGTCCGAATTCGAACACAATTCTGTTTGACTGTTCATATGAATCTTAGCATAACAAACATTAAACAGTTTATGATTAGAAGTTGTTCCTGTCGCTGCATGCAGCTGTCGCGCACCACCTAAGTTCAATGTCCACTGTTGTTACTAAGATGAATTGTTTGTACAAATGCTTACCGCTTGTAAATACCAACCGCCAACTTAAACATGGTCCGTCGATGCCAAATTTGAAAGTGGCGCAAAAAGGAAAACATAAGAAAAAAGCAAAAAAAAAAACACCTTAAATCCAAATTAGTTTTACCATACCAAAAATATAAAAGTAGTTGAAATGCCGACCAATAGCATTCATAAAATTTTTAGTTTCTAACTATCATCTCTTTTTAGATAATAAAGGAAAAATTGCCAGAGAAAACCGGATCTTGGATTATCTGAAGAGGAGGTTTTGGAAACCATAAAATTCTACAACCCATATTTTTGAATTGACATTAGTTAGGATGCCATAAAGCGATTTTACCCCAAAGAGAGAAAGTCTCAGCCATGTGGAGAGGGCACTTTGAAACTACAAGCCAACTACAACTACTACCATGTTCCCAGCGATCACACCTCTATTGGGATTGCAGCCGGTCCCAGTTGATTTTATTTCTACTGCCACTGCTGTTGTGATGGGTGCAGGTTCTAGCAGTAGCACAGCTACTACTAACAGGCGCACTAGTGCCGTAGTGTTCCCAGAAGAGGCGCTTCTGCTCTGTTCGGGCCACACCGCGGGTTCCACTTCTGCTAGCAAAAAGGGGGCCTGATGCAAGGCAACCAAGGAAGGGCTGAAGGCAAAAGCCCAATAGAAATCTGCGGCCAGGATCGGCAACCGTCTGGAGGGCAAGTCAATCTTTTCGAAAGAGCATAAAGAGAGGATGACTTCGGCGAAAGACTCGGTGGAGAAAGGCCGGGTTCACTTTGCCACTAAGACATGGTGTGTGGCTCCTAACCTGAGGTTTGCCAATAGGATCGAAAATCATGCCGTCACAAGAAGGCAGCACTCCGCGGACAGCGATGGCCCAGCAGGTTAGAGGCCAAAGCAAAGAGTGGCGGCTGGGCCCAGTGAAGTGACTTGATCATGGTACTAAGCCAGATGTCGCAATAACGATAGCCAGTGGTCGAAATGAAGTTGCTGAAGGCTCTTATCGCACAAATGAAAACTGAATCGAATGAATCGATGGCGTTATCCGGTACAACGGCGTCAAAATAATAAAATGTAATGACAATCCGACAGCCGCCGTAGCTACAGCTCAGCTCAGCTGTAGTGCGTTGGGCCGCGAGTCAAGTGCGACGCTTGAACCCAGGTTCAAGACTCCGTTGCTGCTAACACCGAAAAAAAGAAAAACAACAATTTTTCTTTCGGCGGCTGTCCTCTCAGCAGGAAATGGCAAAACTCTGAGAGTAAAATTGCCTATGAAAAAGCTCCCAACTCGCCGTTCGGAATAAAACTGTAGGTCCCTTCCAACCTTGTAAAAAATTCGCACGCACAACACGGATGGTTGCGGGTAGGCCTTATCGGGCTGTCGTGCCAGTCAATTAAATGATTAATTAATGACGATCCGACTCTTAAATGGGTGAAGGGAGCTGTAGTAACGCTCCAGGGCCTATGGGAAGGACCGAAACTTGAAGTACTGAATTGGGGCAGTATCCTCTTCTTACCCAAATCAAAAGTGTTCATACTCGAGTGGTAAGGCTGGTGGATGCTCTGAGCCTACTTCAACGGCAGATTCCTGATGTGCTAACCGGTGATTGGAAGGTTCTACACGTAGCAAAGCCGGCGAGCCCAAAAGCCGAACGGAACAACGTCCTTAAAATCAATAAGGCCGCCGAGAAAATTCTTTACGTAAGGTTTGGGGAAAAAAGCGGGACCGTAGATAGTGTTTTCCTGCGTCTCAAAAAGCGCCACCTCAAAGACTACAACACCCTCGACTTGTTTGAGGTGGAAGTGGATCTTGGGATTGAGGACTTCCTGGAGACGTCTCTATCCCTAAGGAATTTACGGGCGTGTTGGCGGACGTATCCAACTTCACGAAAATACCAAAGGGAAATGCTGAAGGTCCTTGAAGTATACCTTCATCGGAGTAAGATAGCCTCAGCTTAGCTCCTCTTTAGTTTACATGGGGCAGCTACGACGCAGCCCTTGTCCAGGGACCTTGGATTGCTGCAGGGAACGTGGTGTCTGAATAGAAGTCGAGTGACTTCAATACACTCATCCCGAACGTTAGTAACAAGGTAAAGGTTTTATTTGATCCGCAACCTTTCTCCTATTGACCTCTACTTAGAATGCTTGGCAGCCAAATCCGCGCGTACGTTGGACAGCTCCATATGTGAAAGGGCAGCGGACAGACAGCTCTGACTACATGATCCCGTTGCTGAATCTTAAATAAAAGAATTAAAGCCACAATTGAAGAGGATGGCTGGCAATATTTATACGGACGTCTTCAAAATGACGGAGGGAGTTGGATCGGGGTCTTTCTGCCCAGGACTGGATATCGAGCAACCGTTCTGGCTGTCGAATCACTGCAGCATCTTTCAAACAGAGGTGTTTGCTGTCAGGAAGGCTGCGGAGCTCGCCTGCATTGACATCACTCTTAATAAATCAATAAATCTCTACATCGACAGTTAATCTGTTATCTGCTAAGGCGATAACTTCTTTCTGCATATCACCCAAAAGTGTCAGTTTGAAATTTGGCGTCGAAAGATCATGTTTAAGTATTTACAAGCGGTAAGTATTTGTACAAATAATTCAACTTAATAACACAAAGGACATTAATTTTAGGTGGTGCGCGACATAAGTTTTCTCTCTAAAGAATTAACTTTCAGGTGCTGAAATCAGAATTGAAGATGTAGTCGCATAATGCTTTATAAATATTTATGTATGCGGCAAAAGTTGAGTGCCGAAAGTCTGTTCTGATCGTTGCGTAGAAATTTGCCGCCATTGTCTCAGCGGTAAATTGCGTTTATTCAGTATCGAGTGAACGCCAATCGGTTCTAATGGCATTCGCCAGCCGATTTGACATCGATGAAGAAGCCAGTGTTGCACGAGTCTTTGCGCATCTCACACCACGAGTTGTAGGTGCGCTCGTTGACGCCGCAGATTTTGCCCTCCTCGAACCGTAGCGACTGTGGAACAGAGAACATTGCATCAGAAACAATCAAAGCACATTAATAAAAGCAACAACTGTGCACACTCACCGGCGGTCGACGCTTGCGCGAGCACTTGTACTGACAGGACACGCAGCGCGGCTCGTGCGTGAGCAGATCCACCAGGCAGGTGCGTCGCGAGCCGCAGTTAATGTCGCTGCACGTAACGCGATCAGCTGAAAATGCGCAGAAGCAAAAGTTAAGGTGACACGATTCAACTAAAGTAAAGAAAAGAAAAGAAAATCGTTGTTCGCTCTCGCAGCACTTAGGTTTATGTTAATGCCGATCGTAAAGGCTTTTTACTGGCACATCATTAATGCGTGCATGTATGTGTGTGTGCGTGTGTGTGAGTGCTACACTCTCGCAGGATTATTATTTAAAGAACTTAATTGCATTTAAATTTTTGCGCAATAAACCGATTTATGTAATGATTCTGCGTTCTTTTCATGTCCTCTTTATAGGCTGATGCGTCTTAGAATGCAATATTGCACATGGCACACACAAACATGCGAACGCATACACACACACAGAGGCATGCATGCATGGACGCACTGACCGTAGCTGTAAAAAATGACAGTCGATAAAATTTTATGTGTCTGAGACGTTTCCAGACAAGAAGCGGATGAGAACATGAGCCACATTTAGAAGGTCGCAATTCGCGGCGCATCGAAATTATAGTCGCCAGCTGCGGATATAATATTATATATATATATATATATATATGTATATATATATATGTATATATATATTATATATATATTATATTATATTGTATTCCCTTTAAATATTTTTCCCACAATACTTCAGAATAGATTGTCACTTTTAAGAATCATCAATTGAATTTCAGAATAGTCAAAAGTAGATATGCACTTCAAAAGATTCAAAGTTGATTAGCAGAATGCGTTACACGTGATTATGATTGATCAAATTTACTTCACAAAGCATCAAATCAGAGTAAGGTTCTTCAAAATGCGTAAAATAATTAGTCTAATTTTATTTCAAGATTCATTGGAATTTAGCATTAATTTGATTCTGATTGATCAACTTTACTTCAGAGAGTTTTAAATGAGAATCAGATTGATCAAAGGTTCTTCAAATAAGCTTTAAAATAGTCCAATTTTATTTCAAGATTAATTGATACCACTTCAGAAGCCATAAAATCTATTTTAGATTGGAATTTAGCATTAAACGTGATTCTGATTGATCAACTTTACTTCAGAGAGTTTTAAATGAGAATCAGATTGACCGAACGTCCTTCCTAATTCATCGAGGAACCCTTAGACTTGTTTTATGTCAGAATGCATGAAAAGATGAATTCATTACAATACTTTGCTATTATTTTTTATACTGTGTTGAGGCATCACACCTTTTTAAGACATCAAATGTTTATCAAAAGGTAGTAACTGCATTTCACATTCAATTAGACAAAATATTTAATGGTCAAATATTCTTCAGATGGCATCAAATTCGAAACGGATAGATCCCATGTTTTTCTAATTGTATGAAATAAGCTTCAGATTAGTCAAATTTATTTCAAAAGGCATCAGTTACATGTTTGATTGATGGTCGAAAAATTTCAAAGTTTCTTGAGATGGGTCAAATATATTGAAAAAGGTTTCACATGTTTGGAATAGTTAAATGCATTTCAAAAGCATCAAATTTTTGATTTATTAAACTTCATGAGACATTGATTGTATTCTAGACAGCAGTGGCGGATTCAGGGCGGTTTGGGGGTTGAAACCACCCGAAATATTGCGATCGACTTTAAAACTACATACAAATTAAAAGGTATATTTTGGCATTTAACGAATTACTTTTTGAAACCTCCCCCCCAAAATATTTTTCTGAATCCGCCCCCGCTGGACAGCATTAGAAAAGATTAAAATTGGACAAACTTCAGTTGGTATCAAACGAGAATCAGATTGGTATCAGTTCTAAAAAGTAAGAAATGAAATGAAAAGTGATCGTTCAAAATATTTTTCGGGATAGTTAAAAGCACCAAATCGATCGATTAGTTGATTAGTTAAAGTTTAAGTTTTCCACATTGTTAATTAGTCTGTAAGAATTGTTTTCAAAGACTGAATTTAAATAAATAATTAAATCGATTGAATTTTCGAAGTCATGAAATGAATTTTAAATGAGTCTAGTTGGCTTACTTTAGAGAGAATTAAATTTATTTGAAGATTACATTTATTTGAAAATATAATTGAACTTAAGAAGGTATCAATTGAGATTTCGATTAGATGAAACTACGGCAGTTGGCATTCATTATTTATTTTGAAATAGTTAAACATATTTCAGAAAGTATCAAAAGATTGATTTAATGGTTGTTGAATTGATTAATGATGACAGATGATCAAAAGATTTGAACGGATGATTAAATTTTCAACGAATGTTTAAATGAAGTAAAAAAAATAATAAAAAATTAATTTCAGTAAGCTTTGAAAGTACTTTTAAAACTTCCGAAAGCATCAAATGATTGATTGATTGTACGAGTGATGATGACGAGTAATTAAATGATTGAATTAATTATTGTTAAAAACATTAATGATGATAAAAGATTGAATAAATATATTTTAATAGCTAGCAGCAGCATTTTGAAAATGTTGGGGGCATTTTGGAAAGTATGAAATAATGAAATGTTTGAATGATAAAGTCCTGATGACAAATAATTAAATTATTTGAAGAAATATATTTCAAAAAGCATGAATAGTTTTTTTAAAAAGTTGAATGCTTTTTAGAAAGCATAAAACGATTATTGACAAGACTGATGTTGGCGCATAATTAAATGCTTGATCAAACGTCCTTCAGAAGGCATCAATAGTAGTTTAAAATCATTAAAAGTATTTCAGAAAGCTTCAAATAAGTGATGCGTGTTTATATGACTGAAGATTGCAAATGATGAAATAATTGATCAAATATGTTTAAGCAGTTTTTCAATGTATTCAAATGAATTTCGGAAAGCATCAGTTGATTGATTGAATGATTTATTAAGTGATTTATGGTGATGAATGTTTAAATTGTTTAAATGAATGTTTAAATTATTAATTAAATAGACTTCAGAAGGACTAAAAAGTATTTAAAAATAGTTAAATGCGCCACAGCAAGCATACAAAAAATGGATTGAATCATCAATAAAAATGATTGATATTGATAAATGTTTCAATAATTGAACAAATATACCGTAGAATATATCAAAAGTATTTTGAAATAGTTAAATGCACTTTAAAAACCATAAAGCAACTTATTGAATGATTAATGACTTGATTGATGATGACTTATGATCGAATAATTTATTAAATGTACCTCGGACTGCATCAAACGATTGCTTAATATGCTTCAGAAGACAGAAATCGAACAATGAGTAGACAAGTTTAACGATTTCGTTTAAAGCGTTTAAACATTTTAAATAAAATCATGGATGGTGAAAAATTAAAAACGCTTCATTCTTGAGTTTTATATAATAAAATGCAGTGCAGAAATATAAATGCACTTCACTTTTCATGATTAAAATAGCATAGTAAGTGAAGTAATAAAGTGATGGTGAGATTGACGTCTGTTTCATGCAAACGTCAAAGTTTAACTGAATGCTTAACCTCTGTGACAGTTGTCAACATCTGAAAAAAAACCCAAGCAAGGCCAAAAACCCAATGACTATTGACAAGTCTGGATTGGAGCCAATATTGCCATCACACAGCCATCGTTTTAGTGGAGAATTCGAGTTCGATTTCACCTTTGACAATCTTATCATGCAAACATATATCAACCACTACTATTGCTGATCACATGCCGGGTGTGTCCTTGACAATTCACATATTATGAATTACAAAGTTAGTGCAGCCATTTAATAAAATGTCTGTTATTGCTTATGGCACCGCATTGTAAGTGTTCGCTCACTCGACTGAAACTGAAACGTGTTCCCGACTTGATCCTTCACACACACACGAAATTCCTACTGGGATAATGCGCTGATTGTTTATGTGTCTGTCCCTCGGTGTCTGCCGTTCCGCCACCTCGCCGCTTCGGCATGGGCCTCCCGCCTGTGCGTCCGACATGCACAAAAAATGAGCTGTCGATCCGTAGGGTTGGCTCGCGGCAGACTGTTTTGCTGCGGCTGCAACTGCGACTCGGCTGGTGTCTGTCGACTGTCCCTGGCTGCATGTTGCGGCCGCAAGAATTGGGCTGTGAGCGAGTGAGCGCGCGCGCGCGCGATTTTATCACCGCATACTTATTGCACATACCTGTTGCGATACGGCGAGTACGCATGCGCAACACGGTAGCAGTGAACATCGAGAATAAAAATAAAAATGGGAAGAAAACGACCCAAAATGACCGCAACTGCGCCGTTCGAGACAACGTCGTCAACAACAAGAAAACAGAGACAACAGCAACAACGATGACGACGATCGTGACCAGACCACGACTGAGACTGGGACTGGGACCGCGAACACAAACGCGAAGGCGACGCGGACAATGAATGTGTCTGCAATTTTTTGTTCGCCGTGCGTTGCGTTGCTTGTTTGCATGTTGTTCTTGTGGGTTGTTATTGCTGTTGCGCGCTGCCGTTGCCGTTGGCTTGCGTGCCCTTGCCACGTTGCGTCTGCGGCCGACAATGTTGCAGACTCAATCACCTTTGGGCGAGACAATATTTTGACGGGAAAATGTGTTGTTCGCAGTAAAGTGCAATTTTTATTTTGCATGTATGCGGCGGCTTAAGTTGGCTGCCTTCGCGCATTCGCATGGCACGAACGAGTTTGTGGCCGTACACGTGTTTGTGTGGCTAAAGGACGTTCGATGCGCACCGACCGACCGACGCACGGACGGACAGGCGTGTAAAATACAATTTGAACACTTTAAGTTTATTAATTGTTGTTATTGTGGTTGTTGGAGTGTGGCTGTTACTTCTTCTGCACGTGTAGTATTTGTTGTTGTTGTTGTTGTGTCTGCTACTTGATTTGCTTTTGTTTTTCTTGTATTTTGCTTGCTAGTATTTCATAATTTATTTGGATGCTGCTTCCTGTCGCTGTTAAATGTTGCGATGACTTCGCTTCTTCTTGCTTTAATTGCGTTTCTTCCGCTTCTGCAGTCACTACTATTTGCCCAGTTGGTGGAATTTACTAGGTCACGTATTATAAGTGCCCAGGTAGGTCACACACCGAGTGCATAACTCTGTTCAAACTTGAGTAATAATCAAATGTTTTTAATAATTAAAATAATTAAAAGTATTTAAAAAAAACTTTATGAATTGATGAATGATTGCTGAAGAATTTGATAACGATTAATATCCTTATTACTAATTAAATATACTTTGGAAAATATTAAAAGTAATTAGGAATAGTTAAAAGTAGAGCTCGAACGAATGTGACATTTTGGCCGGAGCCGAATCCGATTAATCGGCTAAAAGACTGACATTCAGGTTCAAAGCGGCGGGGCTGTTTGATAATACGAATGTTCAAATTGAGGTTAAAATAAAATTTTGTAAGATTAAAAAAATTGCTGAATAGATAAAAACATTTCAAGAAGCATGAAATGATTGATTGAATGTTTGGTCAACTGATTGATGACTACGAATAATCAAATTATTAGTCAAATGTACTTTAGAAGGCAACAAAAGTACTTTGTAATAGTTATTCGCAATTTGAAAAGAAAAAAATAATTATTTGTATGATTAATAAAATGATTGATGATGACTAATGTTCAAATTACTAATCAAATGTGCTTTAAAAGGTAACGAAAATATTTTCGAATAGTTATACGCATTTAGAAAAGCATGAAATGATTAATTGATTTATTAATTGATGATTGGTGGAATGATTGAAGAGGATAAATGTTCAAATCAATAGTAAAATAAAATTCAGTAGGAATCGAAAGTTTTTTTGAATAGTTCAATAAATTTTAGGAAGCATCAAATTATTAATTGAATGATTAATGAAATGATTGATGACGACTTATGTTCAAATTAACAGTAAAGTTAAATTTAGTAGGCATCAAAAGTAATTTAAAATAGTTCAGTATACGCTAGGAAGCATCAAATGATTGATTGAATGATTGATGAAAAGTTTGATGATTACGAATAATAAAATTATTCGTCAAATGTACTTTAGAAGGCAACAAAACTATTTCGAAATAAAGAGTTCAACTAAATGTTTAACTGAATTTTAATGTTAAAATGTAATTAAGTAGCAATCAAAAATATTTCGGAATAGTTATAGGCATTTCAAAAAGCATCAAATGATTGATTGAATGATTGCTTATATGGCTGATTAAAGGTATTGGAACAAGTTAAATGAAGTTATAGTGAATGCTAAGTATAATTTATTGTTTGAATGATTGCTGGAGACGAATGTTAAAGACGAATGTTCAAATTACCAATCAAATGTACTTCAGAAGTCAACAAAAGTATATTGAAGTAACTAAACGAATTTAGAAAGGCACAAAATTATTAATTGATTAACTAATTGATCATTGATGAAATTATTAAAGAGAATAAATGTTAAAATTAATGGAAAAATGAAACTCAGTAGGCATCAAAAGAATTTTTGAACAGTTTAACACATTTCAGGAAGTATGAAATGAATAATTGAATGATTAATGAAATGATGGATGATTATGAATAATCAAATTATTGGTCAAATATGCTTCGGAAGACAACAAAAATATTTCCGAATAGTTATAAAAAGCATGAAATTAATAATTGATTTATTAAATGATGATTGATGAAATGATTGAAGAGGATGAATGCTCAAATCAATAGTAAATAACATTTTGTAGGCATAAAAAGAATTTTTGAATAGTTGAATACATTTCAGCAAGCATCAAATGATTAATTAAATGATTAATGAAATGATTGATGATGACTTATGTTCAAATTACTAATCAAATGTGATTTGGAACGCAAAACGATTCAACTAAACTAAATGGTTATTCTTTTAAAATGTTAGGTTAGGGTGGCAGCTTAGGCCAGCTTTATTCCTTTGTGTTACCACAGAAAAAGAGAAATAAATCTAGGCGAAACACTCTCCGCCCGTCTTAAGTAATTCAGATATTCAATAATTCCAAATGCACTGGTTTCAAAAAGTTTTCTCCTACACATGCACAACATTTGTACATATATGTGTGTATCTCAACTACATAGACACACACACGTACATACGCATGTATGTGTTTATGAAAGCTTCCAGTCTCGTTGTGGCTGCTGTGTTTCCTTTGGACGTCGCGTCCGTACTTGTTGATTTTGATGAATTTGACTTTGCTGATTGCGTTGATAACGTCGTAAAGTAATTTTTTGTTGTTGCAATTTGTTATGTTGCGCGGTAATCACCGGCTCCGGTTCTTCGGGCAATTGCGTCTGCTGCCATTTGCTGTTTTCCTGTTCTGTAATCTTCTTGACTCGACTGTGGCCGTGGCTGCGCTGTTGTGAATTATTATTGTTGTTGTAGATGATGTTTTATTGGTGCCGTTGTTGCGTGTTTATAAGGTGATTTTAATAAGATCGTAAACATTGAAAAAATCTCTGTCGTAATCAGCCGCAACGTGTGTGTGTTGCACAGTGTAACCAGTGCGGCTAATAGTCGTTTTGATTGCTGCGTTTGACTTCCGCTGGGGCTGCCCTGAGATTGGGTGCCGAGGGCTGGTCTGGGCGGTTGTTGTAATAATTTCTAATTTACATAATACAATTTTAAATTGAATATACGTTTTTTGTGATTTCGCTTCGAAAACTCTAGTAGAAAGTATTTTTTGCTGGAACATTTACATTTGATAAAAGTTGCTGAAGTTGTTTTGGAAATTAGGTTGTAATGATTCAAAGCAGGTGTGGCGGTAATCGAAGAATAGATTAAGCTAAGTCTGACAATTTGTTCTTTGTTCTTAAGTACGATGCATGGCGATTTTTTCAACTGCAGTTGAGTTCCAAGTGGGCATACAATTTGACATGCGGGTGAACCCAGGGCGAACTAGTAAGAACCGAAGCCTAATTTCGCGGCTATGGCAAATTTCACAGAGTTTGCTGAACACATAATGAAGTATGAAAAGGGTTAAGGGACTCCGATACAAAAATTTTGCATACACAAAATCGATTGGTTAGTGGTTGAGTATTTGGACATTTCCTTTCAGGACTAACAAACTAAGTATATATATACATATATATGTATAAACCTTTATATACCCTTATATGTACCCTTAAATACCCTTTTATATGCCCTTATATGTATGTATCTATGTGTTTGCTTGTTTGTGTGAAAATTGCATTATCTCCAACGTGAATTGAGCAATCATTATTTTTGCATTTTTACTGACTCCCCGTCAATGGTCGGACTTCATTGTCTGGCGCATTTCTCATCAACGTTTCGCTGATATCCAATTCAGGTGTGCGAGCAGTGCTCGACACTATCCTGACGGCGTACATATAAAACTGAGCTGGACTTCCTGCGATGCGGCCAACGTTAAATATTTTCAGTTAACCCCAATGATCATAAAATTATAATGCGCATACAAGCGATGCAGTCTGCAACCGGTGCGAAGCATTACAAACAACAACAACAAAAAAAACAGAAAGAACCGACAACAACAACAACAAAATTGCCATCAACATCGTCACAGCGGCAAGCAAAACCAACTTTTGCGTTAATTCCTTGAAACGTTTAAGCGTCGGAAATGCATCGTGCCACATGCTACCCGTCTTACACAAAATGCACTGCGGTTGCAGTTTATGAGACGTTCTCTATCTACACACACACACACACACACACACACACACACATGCATAGTTTGGCTACGCCAGTGGAGCCAGCGGGTGTGTGCGCCAGCTTATGGTCATAACTGCAGTCACACATACATACAAACAGACAAATATGTTCATGTGTGTGTGTGTGTGTGCGGTGAGTTGAAGCATAGGAGCCGACATAGGGATTTGCTGATATGTCAGCGGCTGCCGTTTGCCGAGGCCGGAGCGCGGAGCGTGTTAATTCTGTTGGCATAAAAATTGCCGGCGCTGCGGCAGTTAGTGGGTACTTGCGCTTTGCTAGACTTTTATGCCTTCATTTTCCACTTGTCGTATGGCAAAGTTTGGCCATCAGAAGGTTTATGGAATGCAGCATGTAGCTGCTGAAGCTTTAAAGCTCCTGCCAAGCCGCATTTTTATGCGCAGTTGGATCTCGATTTTGGAAACTTTTTGAAACTTTTTTGGAATAAAAAATTTATTGACAATTTTTTGGCCAAAAGCGATACAATTTTTTCAAAGAACACCTTCTTCAAAATTTAGTTTAGCGAAAAAATCTCTACGTATTTTATTTGGCAATAGAACATAGATTACAAAACCTTTTGGTATTTTTTTACAAGTTTTATAATTTACGATAAATTCTTTCACCTCTTTGGAAGCGTAAAAAAAACGATGTCAAGGATTAACACTGTCGCTGACATTTCGAATAAATTAGATAATTAAAAGTTTTTCCATATTTCAATATGTGATGTGCTACTCTTTCAGTTCTTCTTAGTCGCGAAATAAACTATCAAAGTTGGGCTTTTTTTGATCTCTCACATTTCCTTAGCACATAAACAATTCATTATTGGCATCTAAAGTCCGGGAATCTTCCATAAATTTGGTCATTCTAACGAATTTTCTCTCACGTAAACGTTTTAACACTCGGAGGGTGTTTTTAACACAATGAGGGTTCTCCTCATCGTCCAACCAAAGTTAGAATTTGTGGGCGTCTACTGTACTCACAAAATTGGAAGGAGGATGGGGGGGGGGGCGTATTGTAAAACTACGTTTTTAGTTTGTTCTTTGAATTCAGGAATTTTTTAAGGGCTTTTAAATTTCAAGGACATGAATATTAAAAAAAAATTATCAAAAAAGTTATCAAAAAAAAATGTTAATGTGAGTATTAAATGAAAGAAAATTCCTTAGAATTACAAAAATTAACTTAATTTGGTGCACATGGACGAATTTGCATTGAAAGTGACCTGAACATTTAAAAAAAATTATCAAAAAAGTTATAAAAAAAAAATGTTAATGTGAGTATTAAATGAAAGAAAAAATTCCTTAAAATTAAAAAAAACGTTAACTTAATTTGGTGCACATGGACGAATTTGCATTGAAAGTGACCTGAACATTTAAAAAAAATTATCAAAAAAGTTGTAAAAAAAAAATGTTAATGTGAGTATTAAATGAAAGAGAAAATTCCTTAAAATTAAAAATTAACTTAATTTGGTGCACAAGGACAAATTTGCATTGAAAATGACCTTTTAAAACTTTATACTTGAATATCCTTGAAATTTCACAATGACTTTTTTGTTTGAAAAAATACTAATTTCTAAATTAACTAATAATTTCGAATTTGGTCCTTTGAACTTTTTTAGTTTTTATGCAGTTTTACTATATTTGGACCTTAGTTTTGTGGTTATATCGATGTCTCGTGCTTAAAATTGACTGTCGCACTGTGTAATGACTCAGAGATATAAACCTGACTTGAAATTGGGTCTGTCTGTGTCACATTTATTCGGTTTTTTCTTGAAGTAGGTGAAAAATTCTTCACCAATAAAGTATTAAGCTCTCTTCTATTCGAATCTCTTCGAAGAAAGCAACAAAACTATGTTATAAATAATTTAATTGCACTTTTAACAGCAATGGACGAATGAAAATTCATAAAGAAAAAAATGGAATATAGTGCAAAAATCTGTTTTTCGAAGCTATTATTTTGCAACGTTTGCAGCAAAACGCCGATCGGCAACAGACGCCAATCGATGGTTTGAGCACCGGCGACCTGCATCGAGCGACGCGCCGTGCAATTTGCCTGCAGCGGGCGTTCGATTGTGGTCGCCACAAATGTCAGAGACGCCACAAACAAGTTTCCCCACTGCGGTCTGCATTTATGTAGACAGAGCGTGTAATTAAATATTCTTCCATTTGTTGTCGTCGATGTCGTTGTCGTTGTTGCTGTTGTTGTTTTAATTTTAATTACAAGGTGTAGTTTTTAGCAAAAAAAAAAACACAACAACAAAAAATGCCACGAATTGCGCGATATCGGCGCCTGACGACGTCGCTGACTGGCCAACTGGCGGCTGTCATTTCAGTCAAATCCTGCCCCACTAAACCAGTTATTATGGAAATGCGCGGATATGGGCCGGGCCGGGGCGCGTCGGAAACGCGCAACAACCGCCAGCCAACGTCAGCCGCACATCATCGCACGCCACTCAGTTTCACACTCAATCAACTGCCACTGAATGTGGGAGATTTAATTTGAGCAATTATTCTGTAATGGTCTGTCAGTATCGGCGTTCGCCGTGTCGTTGTCGTCAACGACGTTGTGTGCTTGTGTGTGTGGATTATTGTCGGTGATTAATTGTTGAGAAATCACTGCGATATTGTGCCACAGAAAGACGCGCACATCACGTTCAGTGGCGATACGATAATGAATTTAAAGCTGAATCGAAAAAAGATTTACATACATTTGTACATAGGTATGTGTAGGTTTATGAATATTCACATACTCGTATGAACCAAAGTTAGTGGGGCATGAATACGCCTCAAACAGTTTATGTGCTCTCATTCGAAAAAGTGAATCTGTTTAAATTTCGGTTGTCCAAATCGTGATGGTGATGAAACTTTAAAAAGTCAAGAATTCAAACTCTTTTAAAATACATATATTTTATTTTTGTTTGTGATCGTTCGAGTTTAAAATTTAAAACAAATTTAAGAAAAAAATACTATAAAAATTACAAGAGTTAAGAAAAAATCGTTTAAGTAAAATAACTTTTCGAAAAAATATGGAAAAAAAGTCAATAGATACTTAACTTACAAAAACAAATTTCAAACAAAAATCTATTAAAACCACAAAAAACTTCAAAAATCGTTCAAAAATTTAAAAAAGATGTTCGAAAAAATAATATTAATCACACACACTGCCAAATGTCTAACAAAAAATGTTAAAGAAAAAGTATTCTATTCAGATAGCCAATTAAATTGAGGCAATTTAGTTCTTAACACTAGAAAGACCATAACTATAAAGACTAAATATTATATCCGCTGATATCTCGAAACGTACACATCGGATTTGGCTAATTGTAATTGTGGAACCCTATTTGTACAACTAATTGTAGAACCCGTTAACAAAAATAAAAGTCATCAAAGCAAAAATTAATAGAAATACTAATGAAAATACAGATATTTAAAAATGAAAAACCGTCAAAATGACTGCAATGTTGTTAAATGTGTTAATTGAGTTCATCGCTTTCGCTGTTCACACACCTTAATTTAATTTACACCTCAATTTAACTGTTATCGAAAATTTTATCGAAAATGTTTTTGTTTTGACGGAAGAAAGGGTTTTCTGTTTATGTATAAAAAAGTTCTTAAAAATATTTATTTAATATTTACTCAACATTCCTTCTGATGCACACAAGTTTTAAACGAATTTTCAAAGCAAACAAATGTTAACAAATATCTTTCGCTTCTGTTAGTTTTCTGAGTTGTGAATGAATTTGTCTATCGATAACAGTATGACACAGGGTTGCATGCCGAATCGATCTCAACTTATGGTCAATTTTGTGCTAGTTGCAATTGGCTAAATTGAGATTTTTGTATGACAAATTGAGCTCAATTAAGAGCTAAATTGAGGATAAATTGAGAAAATGCCTTTATAGCGCAATTTAGCTGGTTGTCCGATTAAAGTATAAGACTTAGCACTTAAAGGGTTAAAATGCGATATCAGCTTTTTTCAGCTGAGTTTCTCTGGTCATCACTAACCTTACAGCTCATTAAATCATGAATTTATATATTTATGATTTTCTAAAAAATCAAAACATTTCACTGAAATATTTTTTCAAACTTTTTTCCAAAAAACAATTATAAGAAAAAATAATAAACATTAGAATTACGTTTCACATATCGCACACGCACTACAAAAGTGACACAACTCAAAATTTTTGATTTTTCAGGAAACGCAAAAAACTGTTTTTGAGGTAAATAAACATTTTTTTAAAATAACGTATAGACCGTTCAGTAGAAAATCCTTACAGATTATGCTTTAGGATAAGTTACAAGAATTTTTTTTTAATTTTACACTAGAAAATCCAAAATTTTGAGTTGTGACTGTTTTGATGATATTTTAATTCAATAATTACGGAATTATTTTAAGTTATGCCACTTTTGCTGAGTTTTATAATTATAAATTACAGTTAAAAAGACGAAAGAAAAATTTTGAGAATTCGAAATTAATTTTTTATTTGAAAATATATACTAAAATTGTCAGAACTTTGCTTAAAATTAACTTCAACAAAAATTTATTTCGTCAAAAGTGTCATAATTTGAGTTAGGACACTTTTGCATTGAGTTTCAGCGATCAAATAGCATCAAACTTCTGACATAAAAAGAGACCTAACTGTATTTTTGCAACAGTTAACAACAAAAAAATATAATGAGCTTTTGCTTATTGGTAGATTGATGCATTGTGCACAGTATTAACATATAAACCCGAAAATTAAAAATTTTGAGTTGTGTCACTTTTGTAGTGCGTGTGCGATATGTACTTCAATTTGCTAGCCAAACGTTCAATTCTCGCTGCAAGATGACGAAACACATTCAATCAGCAATATTTGGCAGCCTCTGATCAATTTATTTCTTGGCTAGCGACACACACACACATACACATGCGTTGTGTGTGAGTGTGTGTTTGTCTTATAGAATTGTTCGTTCGGTGTTAATTATGTGAATGTGGACTCGTATTTAGTTACTTCAATTACCTGGCCAACATTATTGACGTATTGTTTAACAGCCGCCGATGTGGTCGACCCACACACACACACACACACACACAAACACATTCATGCATAAACGTATCGTTTATTGGCTGGCAACAAATGCAAAATTGTCATCATCAATTCGTACATGCAACAACAGCGCCAGCAACAGCGTGACAACGGCAGCTCTGGCGACGTGATACTCAACCGCATTTTTGCATTTGATTGACTGTTTCGGCTCGCCGCACGCCGGTAGCGCTGCCGTGTTGCGGTATGAGCTGCGGCAGCGATTTCGCAGCCATGCAAACTAACAACGGTGCCATCAATAGTTTCGGTTGTGCTCTTTTTTGCGCTTTCGCATTGCGTCTGAGCGCAAGATTGAATTTCCCAGCGTGCCAAAGCCAGCCATCGAGTGAGCCAGCAGCGCGGCGCAAATTGATTGCCGTATGGCATCGGTTTGGGGTGAAACGCACGCAGCGCAATTGCCTGCCGCAGCCGATTGTTGGCCGACTGTGTTGTGTGTTGTGATGTGATGCGATGCGATGTGATGTGATGTGATGCGATGTGAGTGACTGAGATTAGAGCTCTGACTGTGACTGTCGCTGTGGCTGAGGCTGAGGCTGAAGCTGTGATTATCATACTGAATTACAGCATAAATCGTGTTTACAATGCGGTCGAAAAATAGAAATGTCTTTCTCAGGTTTCACAATTAATTGCATTGCAATGCTGGGAATTTGCCGCTGGCTGCTAACTAACTGCAAGCCCCAAGGCTTGTTGGAAAAATGCTCGTTTAAGTAGGCAAATGACATTTCGGCTTCAGCTGTTTACCGCTGCATAAACCATACTTATTGTTCACTTTTACTGCGCAATCAAATATGTAAATATTATTTAAGTGGAGAAAAAAGACTTGGAAATATTGAAGAATGATTGAAGAATTAGCAGACCAATAAATTTGTATAAGAAGATTTTATAAGAATTTTTATAATAAATTTTAAAGAGACATGGAGATGAATTTGGGTAGACGTCAACCATTAGGTAGGTTTCAGTTATAAGTATTATTATAAAACATGACCTTGCAACTGACACAAGACAAGTTCAAAAAGTACAAATAGATTGTCGAAGACATGACTTGTTTTTACCGCTGTTTGGCCACTTCAATCAGCTTCAAGCCACTGTTGCCACGGTTCGTTAAAAGTGGGCCTTTTTATTTCGCTTGGGCCTTTGGGCAGCTTTTGTGTAATTTGGGCCTTTTTTATACAAAAGTGTATAAGCAAAAACACCAAAGACTAACGTTTTGAGGGCCAACGGTGAAAATTTCGTTATAAAAGTTATTTATTGCTTTTTTGTTAAAAAACATAAAATGGTCCTTTCGTTTCCACTTTAAGTATTTTTTGGGAAAATTTTGGCACACAAAATTTTGGTTGAGTGGCAATCGGGCTTCAAACATCAAGAAGGTGAATAAATTTCAACTCAAAAACCGCCAATTCAGACAAATTAAATGGTGACCAGATTTTTGTCTGAAATTTGTTTTTGTAAGTTAAGTATCGACGTTTTATATTCTCTATTTTTTTCGAAAAGTTAAACGATTTTTTCTCTTGTAATTTTTATAGACTTTTTCTTAAATTTATTTTTAATGTTTATTTAGTGATCTTCTTAACTTTTCATTGGCATATCGAGGACTTTTGAACTATTTTGGATTGCTGAAGATTTCTACTACTGAAGATTTCTACTAACTTTTATAGTTTAGAAGTTATATTCCTCTATCTCTTCTAGTTTATAATTTACAGGTGTTTAAAGTTTGTCAACTGACTTTTTAACTTTTCGTTAGTATAGCCAGGACTTTCAACCCATTTTAGGAAGCTGAAGACTTCCTCCATGAAACACGCCATATTTCAGGTCTCTAGCTTTTATAGTTAAGAAGTTATAGGTCTTAAAAGTGACTCTCAAATGTGCCAAGATTTAGGCCTCCATTTCTTCTAGCTTAGGAGTTCAAGTTCAACTTCAAGTTTATCCTTTGAGCTTTTCAACTTTCAGCGTTGGAACAGCGAGGACCCATTTTGGAAGTTGAATACTTCTTCTATCAAACCACTACTAGGTGCTATTAACTTCGACTGCTTTTATAGGTCTTTAGCTTTTATAGTTTAGAAGTTACAGGCCTATATCTCTTCTAGTTTAGGAGTTACAGGTGTTCAAAGTTTATCTACTGCCTTTTTAACTTTTCGTTAGTACAGCCAGGACTTTTGATCCATTTTGAATAGCTGAAGACTTTTTCTATGAAACATGTGATATTTTAGGTCTCTAGTTTTTATAGTTTAGAAGATATTTTAGAAGTTATAGGCCTTCAAAGTGACCCACAAATGTTCCTAGTTTTAGGCATCCATCTCTTCTAGTTTGAGAGTTACAGGCGTTTATGAAAAAACTGACTGTCTTTGACCGTCGTCAATAATTCTGAGAAAGTTCTTCTAAAATATTGCACCGTATTATTGAATCTCGTCTGGTATTGAAGTAACAGGACAATTGTGCCTATATAATCTGAAAGGGATAATGCATTTGATCTCTAGTTGAGCGTGTACATCCATTTTTTTTCGTGTACTAAAACTACTGTCGTACGGTTGCAATCGATATGCTGGACTTATCTGTTTTCTTTTTTTCGTTGTCAAACCAGTGTGAATGCATTTTCCAAATTGATGAGCTTTTCAATGATTGCAGTAATTATTGTTGCTTTGTTGTTGCGCTGCACACATGCACAACCGATTTGCCATTGTTTATGTGTGCAATTATAATAACAGTAATTGATATTTGCGCACCGCATGAGCCGCAACCCACAATTTCACGTTGAGACAATTGTGCGCGCCGCCGCGCTGCCAGTGGCAGCGAACGCAAATCAATTCACGCCGAATGTGAGTTTTCAAATGGGGCTTGGCGGAGCTAACGTACGAGTACACACTTACATACATACAAAGACAATCTGTCAATAAAGTATCGGGAATTTGTGATTTAAGCGGATCGCGCTAATTATTTATTTAAAATGTTATATTTGTATCTGTGTTTTTAACTTTTTATTTCCTTTTTGTGTGGTACAAAGCTTTAAAGAAGTTAACAGCTATTGTCGAAGACAAGCCACGTTTTGGACCATATTGAAAAAATTAAGGAAATTCTGTTCGAAAAACTCAATTTTAGTTCAACCCTGGAGGTGCATCGTTCTTTTGATCCTTTATGGAAAAGTATGGTATTTGATAGTTGATTCGACTAACGATGCACTTCCAGGGTTAAGAAAGACTAATTGTAAGCTTAACACCTACCACAGACTTTGTTGGTTTGGTTTTAGTGACTAAGTTGGTCATAAGTTGATGATGATGATGTGAGAATGCTCCCGAAAAGTCAAGTCGGATTGAATAGTTTTAAGTAATTTAAAAATTCTACTGGGCACAGAGGAAAGATGGGACAAAGAAAGTATTAGGAGTGAATTATTGTGGATGTGATTCGGTATCTTTGCTCTCCTGGCATGAGACTGACTAACCAAAAGAGTTGAGATTTTTCCGAAAGCAACATCTTGATTCCACGGAACGCATTCTAACTATAAACGTGAACCGGGTTTACAAGTTTGACATGAAAGGAAATCAACAGTCATCAGAATAAAGGACGAAAGACGGCCTAAAAAGAAAAAACCATGTAAAAGTTACTCAAAAGTCGAAGCAATGCTCATTGCTTTCAATGGGGACTACTACTTATTTTACTATATTAAAGAGGAAATCCATCGCAAACGACCAGATTTGTGACTGAATAATTTTTGGACAATAGAAGAGTTTTCATTGAATTAAGTTTAATTAAATTTATGAATTGAATTGTTTTTGTGATATGAAAGTAGACGATAAGAAAATATTTAAAACAATAATTGTGGCCGCCTTTAATTTTCCAGTTCCCAAAAAGGTCTGTGGGCCTGCTAAACTAAACAAAAAAAAATCTTTAAATCGTACCTTGTTGCTCTTTTGTTCTAATTTTTGCTACATTTATAGTAAAGTTTATTTTTTACATTTATTTTAGTTAACTAAAGCTGTGATCTGTTCAGCGGCAGTAATCAAATGTTAAAATGTTGAACGAAAATGAAAACAATTATAATTGCAATTTTTAATGAGAGAAGCAAAATGTTTTTATGAGTATTGGTTGAGCTTCAGTTATAATAAAAAAATAAAGAAATTTATTATAACCACAGTTAAAAAAATAATAATAATAAAAAACAAACATATTTATAGTGATGTGTGATTTAAGAAATAAAAAGAATTAACAAAGTAATTTATTTATTTATTTATTTAATTATTCGTCCCATCCAAAACTGGCCTCTAGATTTACTACCTTCGACACGTCAACCTTCGATAAAACGCTTTCTACTAAAAAAACAACGACTTCAAAACTACTTCAATAACTTTGTTAACAAAAACAAACATTTGGGAAGGTCAATATTATTACAACCATTATCGATCAACGCATGTGTTCACCAAGTTATGGCGTCGTGATTTTTTTAATGTTTTTAAAACTAAAATTCCCATTCGAAATTTCTGCTTTTGAGTCGATTGAAGCCATAAAGCAAAAGTCATAGAAGGATCTGTTTATCATATACAGTCGAGTCTGGCCTTTTACTTGCAGTTAGCCGGTGTTTTCGGTTAAGCGAAATCCGGTTAAATGAAATTTCTCTCAATTAAGCGTACTTTGGATTAGTGAAAAGAAAAGACAATCGAATTCCCAAATTTTCTAATTTCGTTGCCATTTCAAAAGCCAATCACTCCAATTAACGAAATCAGCTGATCCACTTATCAGGGATGTAATAATCCAGCAAAATAATAACAGGACTTTTTTTTAATTTTAAACATTTTTTTAATTACGAAATGTGGCACAAAATGTAGGCGGACTTGAAATAGTGTAAATTTATGTTTTAGATCCAAAATACTCGTATTCTTTCACTTACCCGAATTTTTCAGTTAAACAAACTAATTTTCAGAAAAAATACCAAATAAAAATGGAACTTGGACCTTTATTTCAGTTAAGCGACTTGCAGTAAGCGGTTTCGACTGTATCGGAAAATGCCTATAAAAAGTGTTTTAAAACTCAATAAAACGCTGATAAATGGGCACTGCTTTGCAGACAACAAAATACACATTTATAAATAAATGAAAATATTGAATTTTTTCAACAATTCCCGAAATATTTTTGACAGACTGTATATGCAAAATACACCCAAACACACACCAACTGTGTGTGTGTTGGCCGAAGATGCGAGCGCTGCAACTCTGATCGCAGTGTGGTTGTTGTTAAATTATTTTAGTTGGTGTTGTTGTTATTTTAATTATTGCACTTACCACGACACGGTCCCGGATATGCGACGGCAATTGAGCGGCCAATTTTGCAAATCATACGATTTATATCACATGTGCTCTTGTAGGTTTTGCCATCGACACCGCAAACAGCTCGCGACGGATCGATTACATCGGTGCGATCGTCATCCGGACAATCGATTTTGCAGCCGATGCAGTGCGGAATCGCGTAATGATCCTCGACGCATGTTAATCCGTTCAGGCATACGACACCGTTGCACGTTGCTGCAATCGAGACAACAAAACGAAACACAATCAAAACAAATGTGCAGAATGTGAGCAACAAGTTTTGCGCTGCGCTGCCGTGGCAACTCTGTTCTCTTCTGCTGGGCTTTCGTTATTTTTATTTCCTCATAATTTTCGTGTTACTTGTGTTTGTTTGATTTGTAAATTTTTTTGTTATTTTTTATGGCAAATTTTATGCTACGTGGACATACGCAAATGTCTAATGAAAATTCCCGCAATGTTGTGCATGGAGCGAAGATATTTTTAGAATGCAGCCACTGCGAGATGCGAAATTGTGCGGTCCGGCGCAATGACTGGCGACTCACTGGCCTGCAGCGGTGCAGCATTTTGGACGGATAGGTGGACAGCTTAAATGATTTTCGGCCTACGAGTCATACGTGCGTATAATTTTTTTCTATATTTAGGAGCTGCCTACGCGCGATTCCAGCTGGACTGGTCTAACTTTTTACAGCTCTAAACAAAACTAATTGAAATTGAATAAATAGATACAAGAAAAGCATTACCTGGGAATGCATTTGAGAAGCGGGTACTGCAATAGTTTTTTCTGTTGAATATTTTTCAAAGTTCTTTTCATCTGATAACTTTGCTATTTTTCATGCCATACCAATCCTTGCATTGGTTTCATTCGATAGTGAGTACTTTTCAATACTTCAATACATACTTTCTGATACTGAGGAGTTGTGACTACTTAGAGGATCGATACTTTTTAGAATTTTTTATCTGTACTTGTCATTCTCTTATCCTGCGCGGTCTCCTGAGATTCATTAAAGAATCCAGGAAATTTCTGCAGGAAGACTTGTAGTCTCTTCCCTACTACTTTCTTTCTTTAACCTCTCCTCACACTCCTCTATCACCCTTTTCCTCTGAAGTCTTAAGCACAATGGGCTATCTAGCCTGAGTACTTAACCCTTTCTCTCTTTTTTCTTGTCATATGGCAACATGGTTACAAGAATAGATTTTTTGTTGGTTTTTAGAATAGTTTGAAGTTTTAAGAAAAATACGAAATTAATAAACAGAATATTTAAGTTTAAAGAAGAGAAGTATACACGTTTTTTTAATGGTATATCTTGACATAGTAAAGGAAGAAGAAGCAGAACAAATTAGATAACTTTTTAATTTGACGTTGTCTTTCAATTTAGATACTTTTTCTTTTAAATTTTAGCTGAAGTAAATGAAGAAGTATTCAAATTTTCGTTATGCGTAAACATTTTTATGTTTAAGTAATTATTACAGCCACAACGATGTAGTTGCTCTCATAGAAAAACAATCTAAAATACAGGGTCCGAGTATAAAGATTTAAAAAGTCTTATGGAATGTTGCTAATATAACCCCATAGAATCCTAAGACGTAAAATTTAAGATTTTAGCTTTCCCCAGTAAAAACCTGTAGCGAGAGGGTTAAGAAATTGGATTGGAATTCTAGGGTTCATTTTCTCGGCTCCCCTTATATTCATTCCATTCCATTTGTACTAGTATCGAAAAGCATCGGTCAAAAGAATCAGCAGTATTCGTTTCTTAAAAGTATCGATCCCAAGTAGTCACAAGTTCTGAATCGTATTGATCGTACTTATACTTAGTCCTTTTCGGTTGGTTGGTTAAATTGACGATATCCCAGACATACAATTTGTAGTAATGTGCCGTTTTTGAACCATTCTTTCGGTATTCAAGTGCTGGTATTGATTCATACCTCGAAAACTCTGCCTATTTTACAGCCATTTCGGGGCGTTGATGAAGGTCAGCAAATCGCTGATTTTCCTGCTGAAGTCCTTTTCGATACTGTGTACAAATTTCGTTAATGAGTACTATTCAATACTTCTGACAAGTTAGAGTGGATAGTTTCAAGAATCAAGTACTGAGTCTATAATACTGATTCTTTTGATTGATATATTTCGATACTAGGACTGATCCTTATTGACCCTGCCGATATTGAATCTGTTTTGAAATTGAATACAAGTATCGATACTGAGTACAAATAAGTACTTGTGACTAGTTAGAGTCTATAGTTTCAAGAATCAAGTACTGAGTCTATAATACTGATTCGTTTGATTGATATATTTCGATACTGGTACCTGTACGATGACGTCGTTGAGTCGGACTGATTCTTATCGATATTGAATCTGTTTTGAAATTGAATACAAGTATCGATACTGAGTACAATTAAGTACTTGTGACTAGTTAGAGTGGATAGTTTCAAGAATCGAGTACGGATTCTACAGTACTGATAATACTAATTCTTTTAATTGATATACTTCAATGTTAGTACTTGTGGTAAGATGTCGTCGAGTCGGACTGATCCTTCTGATACTGATCCCTTTTTGATACTGAGTACAAATGTAGTTATAGAGTACTATTCAATACCGAGTATAAGTATTGATATTGAGTACTTCTCGTTACTGAGTACAAATATCGATATTGAAACCTTTTCGAAATTGAATACAGCTGTCGATATTGGTAAAAAAAAGTACTTGTGACTATTTAGAATCGATATTTCTGACAATTTGACATCCGTTTGATTTGGTAATCTATACCTGATTCTGTTCAAATATGCTCAAATGTCATTATCTGTTAAAGCTGTATTTGGGTATATTAGCGTTTGGAATAATTGAATGTTATATATGTGAGAACAAATACGTTTTAAGGTTTTTGCAATTCTGAAGCTTGATTCAGAGAAATTGGTGCAATTAATTCCATTCAAAGTCTATCGTTAACTATGAATTTTTCAGACAACATACGAATTCCGTGTTGGAGTAATTCCTCGTCTTTTAAGGCAATCCAAGAATTGACCCATTTTTTGCTTTGTTTGTAAGAAGAGAAGTGCTGCTCGGTCATGAGTCATCGACTGAAACAAGTGGGTAGTCGGAAGAAGCAATGTCTGATGAATATGGCAAGTGGGGTAGGAATCTCTTTACTTTGAAAGTATTTTATTTACACTTCAGCGAAATGATACACATCCGTACAGATCCGTTTTATGTATGTATTAACCTCAGTTTTCAGGATTAAAAGGACTTTGAGGAAACTTAATTCAAGTTCTTGCACGATTAGGTGCCAAATGTGATAAATGTATATAGACCAGCGAAACAACGCCCGTCTGTGAACAACAGAGCGGACATTTCTGGACTTTAAGTGTGGTTTTAAGTGAGTGACTGCCATGTAGGTTGTTGGACATGTTAAGGTAGCAGATAATATCGATAACTATGTGCCTAGGAGCCAAGAATTGGATTAAACAATTTGACGATTAAATGTCTAGTAAACAATTGGCTCATCTCAAGACGCGACGATAGGTGAAATGGGATTATGAATTGTAGGCAATTTAGGTAGGTTTAAAGATGCTATTGGGCTCTGAGGCCAGAAATGTGTGACAGAACTTTCACAGCATGGATAAAGGGTCATAGAAAATCGAGGAGATACTTAGCAAGATTCAACCACAGATAACTCATCATTGATGAGTTATCTGTGGTTCAACATTGCTGGAAATGTAACTTGTAGACTATACCTAGAAGACAATGAGACAACTACACACAGTGTGCGCAAATATTTGGTTTGAAGAAAGTGCCGGTAGGGATAACCATTCAAGAGGACAATTAAGAAACATCATGCCCCGAACACATAAGCGACGGCAGCAACACGACCACATCTGTCAAAATATAGAATTATAAAGATTGTATGGAAATGATTATTTTCACAACAGCACAACTACACGAACACCGAACACAGTTATGTAACTATTCTCTGTTTCTTAGGCAACCAAGCCAAGGCAATTGGCATTACCGTTTAAAAATTAATATTTTTAATAGAAACTTTCTTACGTTTTCGGTGTGTTTTGAACCACAAATACAAATTGTTGGGATTTCAGTTAAAATTGAATAGTTATAAAAATTATTACGCATTGTCACTTGTTTTAAATTGATTGTACAACGGTAAAATGGATATAGACAAATACTTAATAAAGGATGTGCGAAAGGACTTTAAAATTTGTGTTTAGGAGCTGAAAAATATAATTGCGATGACGATACTGAAAGCGGTTTTATTGTACTCGCGTAGTTGACTACACGGCGACGCGAACTTCAAGTTGCATGGCCGTGTCGCTGCCGTCTTGAATGTGTTCGGGCCTTCAGTCACAAAGAAGTACTTGATTGTGACGCATGGGATAATAGTTTTTGAGTTAGAAGGGATCTAAATTACCTAAAAAACCCCAATAAATATTTCATCTCAGCAATTTCTCCCTCAGTCGATGGTTTTAGTTGATACGAATTTGGCTTGAAAGATTGCGAGCTGGTGAATTAAATTGGATTGTATTTTGTAAAGAATTCCAGCTCGAGCGAGAAAAGGTTGCTAATTCAAAAATTACTCTAATGCTTTAAGTACTCTCTTTTAAGTTTTATATACTCTAAAGTACGTTTTTGTACGCAGATGTCATATTTTAACACTTAAATATTAAATTACTTTTTTTCTGTTTTCAAACAAAATAATTTCTGCTCAGCTGAGACAAACTGTTAAGAAAAGCTACAACACACAACGTAAGAATTCTTAGCTATTTTTCAACTCCTATACCGCAATCGATTGTGGACCAGTCGCAGTCGCAGTCGCAGACCAATCGCAACAGCAACACCAACACCAACACTCTACACGGCTTTCTGGCACCTCGGGTGTGGCGGCCGTTTTCCACTCTGTTTCGCGTACGAAACGAATGTGCATAATTGAATTTTATAAATAATCACATATTTCGCATACTTTTTACGATTATCGAAAAAAAGGCGCGCAACCAATAAACTGTCAAATTTATCATTGAGCATTGCGGCGATGTGCAACGCCTTGGCGCCATCTGTGACACCAACAAATTTCCAATAATATATTTTTTCCTGAAAGTGTGCTGCAGTGCAATGCGGCGCGTCCATGTTGCACTGCCATGTCTTCTGTCGTTGTCGCCGTTGTCGTCACCGGCACGCGTTTTTGTTGTTCTTATTACGCTGCTGCCGCCGCCCGATCGTGATGCGGCAATAGGCGCAGTCATTAGTCGAGGCAGCGCTGTTGCCAACTGCTGTTGTTGTTGCTGTTGCCGATGTTACTGTGGCAACAACATTTACGGCACGCGTCCAACTGCCGTCCGACCGGCACACACGTTGCCGCCGCCACATTTGTATGCACGCAGCCAAGCCAATCGCATCGAATTCAATTCCATCGAACCGATCCGATGCGATCGGATTCGATCCGATCCGATCTTAAGCCAACTAGTTTCTGCTGCTGCAAATTACAGTCGAGCGCCATTCGTTCGTTGAGTTTTATTGATCGTTTAGCTGCATTTGCATTCGCTTCCTGCATCTGCCATGCAGCCTGTGGCCGCTCGGCGTACAGTTGCGCCGCCACTCGCCGGCCAAATCACCCGCGGCCGCTTTATTTATGGCCATTGAAGTGCAGCAATTTGATCTATCGCGCCGACCAGGTGCAATGACAATGATTTCCGACAATGCTGCAACCCTTGTGCCGCCTCTGCCCCGCCCTTTCGCCATCCTTGCACTCTACATGCGATTTTAATTGCCAACACAAGCCTTGATTATTGAAATTTGCTCTATTAATTAGGATTTGGCATTGCGCCCAGCAGCCGTCCGCAACTGCGCGGCCGCCGATCTGTTACGCGCGTTCGCGTACGTCAACTCTCGGCGCACCGGTGCCACCATAAATTTGCAATGATTTCATTAGTCTTTGATTTATGATGGAATAATTTCACATTGAAATGCACACAACTCACTTTTGCAATGTCCACGATAGGCCACCACCAGCGTCGGGTTGTCGGTGCGGCAGGCGCGCTTCTTCAGCTGACATTCGGTGTTGTAAGTGCGTCCATCGGTGCCACAAACTGGATGCTGCGCTTGTTCGTGATGCTGAATGGAAGATATATTCAGGTAGCAAGAGTTAGTTTGTTTAACAATTAATTTTAGAAAATATGTAGAGTAAGTTTTGAAAAAAGGGTGTTTTAGAAATCGGCACTCTTGTGGGTGTTTTTAAAATATTAATTTTAAATAATTAATAATTCGATTTTATTACAAGTCCTTTCACCTTCCTTTACACTTTGGTTGGTCTGTGAAATCGACAAAACATTCGTAAGTTTATTTTGAGAAAATGAAATGTAAAATTTAGGAAAATCAATTTGTTTCTTATTTTTAACTAATTATTGTAAATAATTAACCCTTTCGGCACAGAGTTTAATTCTTAAAACCAAAATTCTCTTGGTAGAAATGTTTCCATGCTATGATGATGCTTTCTACTCACAAATTCTGGAATCATACTTTTAGTCGGGGACATAGAATTCGAATAAATCTTTCACGTGGGTCATAGAATCTGAATGATGGCTTTGAGGGGCATTAAAATCTTGATGGGATGTATTATTCCAGTAGTTCCGAAAGTGACACATTAACACATAAACAACAAATTAGGATCTTTCGAATACCTTTCAAAATTTACTGCAAAAATTGAGCATATCCGGTCTGAGAGACCAAATTGTGGTGTTTGTGTTAAAAAAAATGTGTGTGTACGGGATTACCAGAAACTCTATGTACACAGCTGTTGTGAAATATCTATTTTTTTAAATTTCATTCAAATATTGAAAAATTTAAATATTTAAGTTGTCCTTTTCTACTTCGAAGAAAAGCTTTTATTCGATGTTTTAAGTCTCAATTCAATCAGCCACAAATCATGCTGTCCAAACGAGTCTCTTTAAAATCACATAGCGGTATTCACGTTCTATGACAACTATGATTTTGGCTTTTCGAAACTACTACCTGGGTGAAAATAAGCCTGAAGTGGCTTAAAATTGTGTTGGAAATTAATTTAAGTTAGAATTTAAATCACACATAACTATTTAGATGGGGTTTTCTCAAAATGGTATGGATTCTCTAAGTTCAAAGTCAGATGGCTTAAATAGGTTCCATCTAGGAAGGATTTGCGAACGATAGGAGTATAGAACACTCAAGCGCCGAGGCAGCTATGAGAGTAAAAAAAATGGTTCTGCAAAAAATAAATCTAACCTAAACAGTGATGAAATAATTAATGATCCGTTTGCGATATCCTGTTTGGTTTTTAAACTTCTTGAGTACTTGAGTAAATTTTTGAGAGAATTTCTGTCCAAACCCAGGGTTGCAGGGACAGTGTCAAAAATAAATAAAAATAAGTGGTGTTGGGCAGAATTAAATACTGAAAGTAGTGAGTTCCTTAAAGAATCGGTACTTCTCGATTCAAGACGTTATCGATAGTATTGAAATGTATCATGATTCATATTCAATACTTATAACCCTTTAACCGGCAATGAGCAAAATTAAAATTGAATCTGCATTTAAGATAATAATTAGGTTTTTAATCGTTAAACATTTAAAAAGATAATGAATAATATTTATCTTTTGGATACACATTTAAAATGGGTGAAATTTGTGCTTTCAGAACCTGGGCCGTTGTGAAAGCACAAAGCCAGCCAAACTTAATTCCAAATTTAGTGACAAGTGCCCACTTACCGGTTAGAGGGTTAAGTATCTTGACTGTTTTATATATATTTTTCGATTGATCGTTTCGATTGATTGTTTTATATACAAGGTGCAACCCAAAGTAAACAGGACTTTTATAAAATACAGAAAACGGATGATTATTTTTGTATAATTCTTTTTATTTATTCAAAATACTCTCCTTCTGCTTCGGTACAACGTTTTGCACGGTCCAAAAGCATTTGGAATGAGTGTTTTAGGTCATCGGCCGGCATCGCCTTCAGAATGTTGGTACAAGCCTTTTGGATGTCCTCAACGTCCTTATAACGGTTTCCTTTCATCGGCAAATGCAACTGACCGAATAAGTAGAAGTCACAGGGAGCCATATCAGGCGAATACGGTGAATGATTGATGGTAAAAATGCGATTTTTGGTCAAATAATCGGTCGTAACTAGGGCTCTGTGAGCCGGTGCATTATCATGCAATAAACGCCAACTTCCTTCCTCGCGATATTCTGGCCGAATACGACGAATGCGATGCACCAAACGCTTCAAAACTTCAACATAAAACAAAGCGTTAATTGTTTTTCCCGGTGGAACAAACTCTCGATGAATTATTCCCTTTGAATCGTAGAAACAAATGAGATGAGTTTTGATTTTTGACTTCTCACGGCGGGTTTTTTTCGGATTTGGCTCATCTGGGTGCTTCCATTCGGCACTTTGACGCTTTGTTTCGGGATCATATTGAAAGCACCACGTTTCGTCCCCGGTTACGATGTTGAACAAGAAATTTGGATCACGTCTGGCTTCCCGAACGATGTCTTTTGCGTGCTCAATTCTCTGCGCTTTTTGGTCGTCGGTTAAAGTGTGCGGAATGAAGCGAGAACACACTTTACGGAGACCCAAATGTTCGGTTAAAATGCGATCAATTGATGTTTTGGAGATGTTCAATTCCATTTCCATCAATTCCAATGATGATTTTGGCTGCATTTTGATAAAATCACGCACAGTTTTGATGGCATCGTCAGTAATCACAAATTTCGACTGGCCGACGTGTTCGTCGTCATTCAAGTCTTCACGACCATTCTTGAATCGATTCAACCACTCATTAACACGGCCACGGGATAAACAATCATCACCATAAACTTGCTTTAACAATTTAAACGTTTCGGTAAAAGTTTTACCAAGTTTAAAACAGAACTTAATATTAGCTCTTTGTTCGATCGACATTCTCGTACCAAAGTTAAAAACATACTGTCACCAAAGTATATCCTAATGGGCCAGTTACTCATGACATAACTTAGTTTTACTTGTCAGCTGACACGACCTGGCATACCCGAAAGCTGTACAACTGGTTACCCGAGACATAGAACATAAACTTAGAACTTAACCGTAAACATAGAAATCTGTTTCGTTTTGGTTTCTAAGTTTATGTTCTATGTCAAACGCAAAAAATGTTGCCACTCTCTTCGGAATGAATTTAAAAGTAAACAAATTAAAATAATTTGTAAAATATACAAAATGGATTGCAATTTTTATTAGTTTCGTAAATATATTAATAATTGTAGTCGTTGGATGCTCAAACATTTAATAATAGCAAGTAAAAAAATGTCGCGAAAAGTTTGAATTTGATTGTTCACGAGATGGAGAAATCGAAGTGGCAATATTGTCACAAAGGAAAATCAGCTGATTTTTAAGTTTATGTTTACGGAAATAAAGTTTTGAGTAATCGCTCAAATTTTCTAAGTTTATGTTTATGGTTAAGTTTATGTTCTGTGTCATGAGTAACTGGCCCATAAGTAGCGCCACTTCTTTTTGGCCGGACACCAAAGCCAGTGTTGCCGCACAAGCAGTGTTAGCCCACAACGATTTTCTTTTGGTTTTGGGAGTAAATTTTATGCCTAATTTTCTGACTGCTCTTTCCAATCAAGAAATAAAGACATTTTTGAAAGATTAAATATCTTAACGAAACTGTAAAATTACTGTAGAAATACAATGTTATTACCACAATTAGTTAAAATAGACAACATTTTAATACAAATTTCAATTTTGCTTTCGCACAAATAATTTAATGATGAAAACATAAAACATTCCGAATCAATATCAAGGTAATTTTGTTATCGTACAAGGTAAAATGCGAACGACAAAGTTTCTTGTTATAAATTATTTCAAAATTTGTGTGTTATAGTAATGTCGTGCATCTTCAGAGCTCTTAATACGTACTAAAAATATGTTTTTAATCATTTTGATTCGTAATACAAACTCACAACACGATAATTTAATCAAAAGATGATGAATGTGTTCAGAAGAAAATTTTCGTATTCGTTATTAAATATCTTCGATGTGACTGAACTGAATGAAATCATTTAAATTAAATCATAATCATTACAAACATTTCGCATCTAAATACATTTCTATATTCACCATCGATAACAAAAATTTCAACCCTGTCTTATAATAATTTGACCACTTTCACCACGAATTGTGCATATTTCACCACCAAGGCAAAAATGAAATGTCATTTTTGATTGAATTACCGAAAGGATTAAATTAATTACTCAAACAAAATTGCGCATTCAGCTTCCGGCAGTCGACGCGTGCAGTCACAGGTAACCTTGACCAGCAGAAGTGATCGTGAGCTAAAACCAACCAAACAATCAGCAAATCACCCCACAACATCTACCTTCACTGAATTGACACAAATTACACCCAGGTAGGCAAAACACAAATCAGAAAACAAACACAACGAAGCGCGTCACGGACGAGATGGAGGCGACGGATGACGAAATCCAATCGCCTCCAAAAAAAAACAGCAGGAGTAGGAGCAAAACCAAACAAAAAGGACAAACAGACAAGGAATGCAGTGCCTCAACCAGCAACTCAAAAGTACAGCACTCACAAGCACCTCAGCAGACAAAACAGACGCCATGCAACTATAACGGAAAACATAACGGGCCCTACATAGTCTACGTTGATACAGTTCAAGAAGAAGCAAGACGCAAACCAATCAACGCCATTAGACTTTCACGCACCTTAAATAAACTGCATACCGAAGGGATAGTGGAAATCGTAAAGATAGGTTATGGACGATGCAAATTAACATTCAAATCCGGAAAGGCAGCTAACCTCTTCGCCGCAGATACGCGCGTTAATGAACTCGGCTACACCGCCCGAATAATGCAACACTTCCTGGGCAAAATGGGTATAATTTTTAATATCCCCCCAGAAATCACCGAAGAGGAACTACAAGAGGAAATCAAATCACACATCCCAATTCAGAAAGTAATGCGAGTGTACAGGAAAGATAAGGACGCGGACAACGGCTCAGTGGCCACCAGCCGCGTGAAAATACTCTTTGACGGCAACGAAATCCCAAGTGAGGTCGCTTATGAATACACTAAGATTAAGGTGGAACACTATATTCATTTAGCACAGTGTTACAAGTGTTTCCGGTACGGGCATTTCGCCCTCCACTGCAAGGCAAGGGAGGAGAGATGCAAGAAATGCTTTAATATACACGAGCAAGAAAACCCTTGCCTCGAAATAAAGTGCAGCAATTGCAACCACACCCATGCGCCAACAAACAAAAACTGCCCAGCCAGACGCAAGGCATACGCAATCCAAAAGATAATGACTATAGAGAACCTGGCAAGGCCCGAGGTAAAAACCAAATATCCAGTACTTTTCAATAAATTCGAACTCCTAGACGAAGACTACAGCAATAATTTTCCACAACTACCAACAAAAAACAACACACCGCATACAAAAAACAACAACATTACAGCGGCTAATGAGCTACACAAGCTGCATCCGCATGCTAGTCTGTTCAGAAAGCCCAGTCCAAAGCGAAGAGCCCCCAACATAGAAAGAACCCCCAACCCGACAATGACCGAATACCATAAAGTGATACAGGACTGGAACAGTCACAATACTCCAAAATTTGAAAGAACAATCAGCAATTTAACAAAAGACATCACAAGAAAAATCTCGGAACCAGCTGAAATAAACAACATCGCCGACATGAAAAACTTTCTGAACAACATCAGACTTCAGTTAAACACAATATTAGCAGATAGAGATCTGCTACAAATCAACGAAATAACGCATCATGGAAATAAAAATACTTCAGTACAACATCCAGAGCTTGAAACATAACAACAACAAGGAACTTTTAGAAATCTATCTGGTCAAAAATAAAATAGAAATAGCAGCACTAAGTGAAACATGGATAAAAAATAACGCAGACACCAGCTTGAAAGACTACAATTTTATACACAAATCACGACCTGACGGCTACGGAGGGGTTGGTATGTACATAAAAAAAAACATAAAATACAACTTACTAAACATAAACTGCGACATGGAGGCAGTCGGATGCACAACGTTGAACCTGAAGAACAATTTTAACTGTATAGGAATATACACCCCACCAAGTTTAGACAACAATCAATTCGAAACGAAGTTAGACAACCTCTTCAACTGGGCAAGCAACCTGACAAACTCAACAATAATAACAGGAGATTTCAACGCCAAAGCTATCAGCTGGGGAAACAATCAAACGGACATCAAAGGTGCACATCTGGAAAAAATAGCGGCGAATTACAACTTTAAATGCGTAAACACAGGGAATCCGACCTTTATCCCACCTAATGGCACACCATCAGCGATAGACTTAACTTTTACTAACAATCACACAACACAAACAAAATGGTTAGCGCAAAAAACCAGAATAACTAATAGCAACCACATACCAACGCTTACAACAGTAAAGTCGGAAGTGAAAAATAAAAAAGACTACAAAATACTATATAACAAAATTTTCAAAGACCTTAACATAACTACACTGCCAAACAACATTATAGACATACAGAACACAATAAGCAACATAATAAAAAAACACACAATAAAACTAAAACCAAACAATAAATACATACCAAAACCCTGGTGGGACAAACAGTGTGAAAAATTGTTCAGACTTAGAAATGCGGCGAGACAGAAATACTTGAGCTCCAAAACAACAATAAACTGCAGTGCATTAGACCTAGCCGAAACGGCGCTCAAAAACCATATAAAAGAATTAAAAAAAACTAGCTTCAACAACCTCCTAGACAACTTATCATCCCCCGCAAATATACAAGACTTTTGGCGACAAATAAACAATCTAAAAAAATACAATCAAGAAAAGAAAACAATTAACACCTGGACAGATGCACAAAAACTACACTTCCTCTCAAGCATTACCAACACTCACACAGCCACAACAAACAACCCAACCAACTACTCAGATCAAGAACCAAACACGGAAACAACACCCAGCACTACAATCTTCTCCTACCAAAACTTCTTAGAATTCATAAAAAGCAGAAACCCTAACTCAGCCAAAGGCTGTGATGGCATATCGTACGGACTTATAAAAAATTTAACAGAAAAAAATAAAGAAACCTTATTTAAGAGCCTACTACAAACATGGGAATCCAACAAAATACCAGATAAATGGAGAACCATAAAAGTAGTTCCAGTGCTAAAACCAAAACGAGACCCAGCAATAATCGAAAACTACCGACCAATAAATCTGCTACCGGTCCCCCTAAAAATATTAGAAAACCTAATTAAAGATAACATCAACAACCACCTAAATTTAAAAAAAATACTACCTGCAAGATCCTACGCATTCAGGAAAAATAGATCCAAAACACAATGTATAAACGACCTAATAAACAATATACAACTCCATAAAAGTAATAAACAACACGTAGCGGCGGTCTGCCTTGATATTAGCAAAGCTTTTGAATCAGTAAATCTGCGCATATTAACCAAGACGCTAGACAACATTGGATTAGACAACAAAATAAAGAGATGGATAAACTCATACCTAAGCAACAGAACCCTAATAATAGACAACCAGCAAGTCACAACGAACCAAGGTCTATGTCAAGGCAGTGGCCTGAGCCCGGTATTGTTTAATATATACACAATCAACCTGCACGATCTCGCGGACGAAAACTGTGAAGTGTTCCAATTCGCAGACGATTTTTTCATAACATGCCACAGCAAGACTTTTACAGACACCCAGAACATATTACAAAACAAAACACGGCTCTTCCAGGAAAAAAGTGAACAACTACAACTAAAAATCAACCCACAAAAATCTAACGTTACCCACTTCAACAACAAACAACAGAACTTAAACATAGCAATCAACAATGACACTATAAACCAAACTAAAACTATAAAATACCTAGGCAGACTAATCTCAACAAACAACTCCTCGATAGAACACGTCAACCACGTCATCAAAAAAATAAACCAAACATGTTCCTTTCTCCACACAACCAACCGCTGCAAAGGCAGCGTCCACCCAGCCAGAAGCCTACATTTATACAAAGTATTTCTAAGGTCAAAAATGGACTATGCGGCATCATCATTCACCAACGTTAGCAACAAGGCAATGAGAAAACTAGCGACGTGTAATAACAACATAATTAAAAGAAGTCTTGGCCTAATTACTTCAACTCCAACTCATGTAATTTATCACCTTGCATCCGAGCTACCACCACACCTACGTTTCGAATTTATAACAGCTAAAGAAATAATAAAAACCTTCGCTTACAACTTGCCCACGGTAAAGACACTAAAACTGAACAATAAACTACATACCAGCTACACCAGAATATACAACAAATATAAAAAGATTTTCAACAAAACAGAAAAAATAGAAGAAATACCAATCTACACCAACAACAAAACCCAATTCGACTTAAAATTCTTTACAAGGAACCTAAAAAAAACAGAAGCCTCAGCGGAGGAAATAACACAGAGATATAATAACAAAATAAAAAACTTAAACAAAGAAAACTATGAAATAATCTACACAGACGGGTCAGTAAAAAATAACTACACAGGCGTTGCAATACACCACGAAGCCAGAGACATCACCGAAAAATATTACATCAACGAAAAACTAAGCTCCATGACTGCTGAGCTGATAGCCATAGATAAAGCAATAGACTACATATTAAAAAACAATTATAACAAAGCCGCAATAATAACGGATAGCCTCAGTGGCGCACTAGCATTAAAACACGACAATGGCAATAACTCAATAATCAACAACATCAAAAAAAAAATTAACAACGACACAATCCAAAGCCTACAAATACACCATGTACCTAGCCACAGCAACATCAAACCAAATGAGACAGTCGATAAGGCGGCTAAAACAGCATACCAAACGGGACAAAAAATACAAATCAAATACCCAATTAAAGAAGCCACCAACATAATACTAAACGAAATAAAAAAAACATGGCAAAAAGAATACATGGAAACTAGTGTCACGAAAGGAAAAAACTATTTTCAAATGTTCCCTAACTTAAATAATAAACCATGGTTCAGTAACAAATACCACCAAAAAACTTACCCAATGAACATAAAAAAAATAAACCGAATATTAGTTGGACATGGATTCTGCAATGACACATTAAATAAAATGAACATAACTACAAATAATAACTGTGAAGAATGCAACGAAACAGAGTCCACGGACCACATAATATTCAAATGTAAAAAATACAAAAAAGCAAGGGATAAATTCCCTATTCTCAACCAAACCAACAGTATAACAGAATTTATGAACCAAAAAAACATCAACCATTTCTCGTTACTAAACAAATTCATACAAGACTCTCAATTAACAATATGACACACATTAACCACATATAACCTAACATCTAACTCAGTCACAATAATCAACCAACACTGACAGGCATAATATAAGCACACACCATCAGCATCTGACCCAATTGTCAACACACAATATATACACAGCGAACCAACGCTTCAAAGCTACAATCAACTAATCTTACAAACATAAATTTTTTAGATTCAGCGAATTTGTAATGGCGATATAACCTCCCCTGGATGTTGGCCAAATAAATCTCCACACCTTTTCCACAGGGAAAAGCCTACGGAGTAACGTTAAAACCACAAAAAAAAAAAAAAAAAAAAACAAAATTGCGATTGTACATATATTGAAATTGCATCCATCAAGTTTGCTATATCGAGTTTGTACTTTTGTCGTGGCACATCGTTGACATGATTATTTTTTGCTGCAGGACCTTCTGCAAGCACGGAATATTACCGATAACGATGCGGCACTAACCCACTTTCAGAACACTGATGCAGGGGACGCCCGACAACGAGGAGAACTTCTACGAGTACCTGCTGAAGGTGCCCGGTATCGTAGTGCTCTACCTACACGGGAATACGGGGTCGCGCGGCGCCGGCCATCGCGTCGACATGTTCTGCTACCACGTGCTCTCGTTGGACTATCGCGGCTATGGCGACTCGTATCAGGTCTCGCCCACCGAGGAGGGTGTTGTGCGCGATGCCATCGCCGTCTACAAAGTGACCTCGAACCCGGTGTTCTTCTGGGGCCATTCGCTGGGCACCGGTATGGCGGGTAACTTGTGTGCGCTACTACTACGCGGGTGGGTTTTCTTGTACTCATTTTCCCATTGATTATGCTAAAATATTACAAGTGTATTTTGTTTCGTGTGTCTATTCAATGATCTGCCTTGGTTCGATTTAACCATTGCACCACCCATGTATACCAATTCGCTGCGCTTCGAAACGGATAAGCAGATTGTTGAGTTTAAGCAGCCGGTGATGAATCTCCATGCCGAGGATGACTATGTGGTGCCATTCGAACTGGGCTATAAGCTGCATCGCACAGCGCTGGATACGCGCGGCATGGGTTGGGGGCCCGTTGAGTTTCATCGCTTAGATGGAGAGATGCGCTACGGCCACAAGTACTTGTGCCATGCGGTAGAGCTGCCCATTCTGATCGAAAGATTTGTGAATAACTACAGCAATGCAAAATATTGAGCATTAACCACAACAACAATAATCGGTCGTCGATGTGTGCGACGCGGTGTAGCTCTCTAGAGGCCGTTTTCATACAAGTGCATTTGGTATTTAGCTTTGCTGGAAATTGATGCTTCTGCGAATCAAAATTGATCATTGAAGGCTACGACACAAGGAAAAACCTATATCATTTTGAAGCAAATTATGATAATAAAGGAAACAATTAGCCTTACTGTAATGATGTGGATTGGATTTTGTGTTTATATTTTTCCTAAAGGGCTTAATACAAATTTAGTAAATACACAAAATGATTAAAACGTGCTTATTGTGAATGTAAATGTATAGAGTATTATGTGTGATATTTTTAATTTTTCAATTAAAACCAATTTTCACGTTTGATGATAAAGTTTTACATACTGATTTTGTTTATAATTAGTTTTTACATTCATATTGCTAGTCAATTGCTAGTAGCAGAGACTTGGCAGATACCAATGTTCTACAGTTTTCAATTAACCGTGAGGGATCAGTATAATACTTATGGTCCCTTCATTTAACAATAGGTCACGAAAATTGCGTTTCGCCTTTTGAAAATTCAAGCAGGAATACCTTTGAATTTCATTTGCAACTGAAAATTACTTGTGGTGAATATATATAAGAAAGGCAGAGTTGCTCTTCAATAAAAAACGAATTAATTTAAATTTGTTCATAAATTTTGGTAAAAACCAACTAATTTATGAGAATTTTATTTATCTTTCTTTTCTCTGGTTATACCAACATAAAAAGTCAGCGATTCCTTTATAAAATCGTCTTAAGTTACGTTTAGGAAAATCATAGAAACCGCAATTTGTTCAGTATTTTTCACGTACACGCAATCCTGCCTTCGGTGTCCGGCCACCAAACTGAACTCACCACAGTTTTACACGTGAACAACAACAATTTGACAGTTCTTGTCATACAGAATCGACGTCTGGTTGTCAAAGAGTGGCGCTACTTAGGATATACTTTGCTGTCACATTGAGCGGGATATTTCGGCGTCTACTAGACCAAATGTCATGAAATTTAGACAGGATGTGAATGAAAGATGTACCTTTCCAACGCATGTCCTCACACATAGATGGCGCCACCAGAAACGTCCCTATTGCAAAAGTCCTGTTTACTTTGGGACGCACCTTGTATATTATTTGGTCCCATATAAGCGAAACACCAAAGCTTTCACAACGATGGAGAAGTGGCAAAAAGGTCAGTTGAAGACACCATTAAGGTTGTCAACGATAATCTTGAAAAGTAAAAATCATTTTGAAAAATAGCCCAAACTTAAAAGCACCCATAAGCCAACGAGAAACTAAGTAAAAGTGTTTGACTAGGTTTCGTTTGTCTTAAACGAAGTCAAGACAAATGTGACTTAAAATCTCATTAACAAGTAAAATGGGTTAATGTGACCCACAATAGGTTAAAACATTTTAAAACCAAATATCTGCGTAAATATGCTTAAATAATTAAATGTTTAAATAAATAATTTCGATTAATATCAATATTTACTTATTTGGTAAATAAACCTTATGTGGCAACCCTGGTTGGTTGGTGGAGCGAACTATGCCCATATGGGCATCAGATCTTGGCGCCAGTATATCTATTAAAGTCCATTTTGATAACAGAACTCGTTCAAAAGTTATCGAGCGAACTAACCGATTGACAAACTGGCAAAGACTTTCGTAGCAGTGATGCCAATTGCTTTGCTTCGGTCGCCCATGAAATAAAGAATAGTTCTATGTTTGGCCAAAGCGACAACTGCGGTCACTGGTCATGTAGCCGTGTAGTTCACAAACTAATCGTCTCCATAAGAACGTTCTGAGTTTATATTTTGACAGATGTGGTCGTATCGCTGTCGTAGTCAATGTGTTCGGAACACTAGTCTTGTGTAGTCATAACAACAACATGAAATGATATTTTTTCCCGGGACCCTGTTTTTTTTCAGAATATCGCCAACCATAATGCTCTGGCCTTCAAAGAGTGCTATGTTGTTTTATGGCAAAAAAGTAGCAAAAGGGTTAATTAAGGTTGCAGTGCACAGTGGGACAACCCAGTACTAGCTGTGCCCAAAAGTAGAATGAGTAGTTCTAGGTTAATGAAATTTGGCACACATGATTATTTTACGAAAATATATTTTCTTTCTTCTTTCTAATTTTTCTATTTTCTCGTTTTATTTTAAATCTTTATCTTTAATGTCACCCTGTGACTTTATTTATAACTTTGCTTTTCAATATTTCTTTATTCTGGAGTGTTAACTAACTATCATTAAATAAAATAACCCTATCTTCGCATTAATAGAGGTCATCCCCTGCGCGTTTGATTGTGTTTAAAAAAATAAATAAATAAAATTCCATAGATACAATTCGGAAATCTATTTTTAATATTTTTAGCCACATTCGTCCCATTGTGCGGCGCTGTAAAATAGCTTATTTAACTAAGGACTGCGCCGAATAAAATTGTCCGTTACATTTTTCCCCTACAGTACTATTGAAAATTTCAAATAAAAAAATTTGTATCTTAGTAGCTCTGAATTAAATGTCAGAAAATATAATGCATCCGTTAGAGCCGATACAAATTTATTCAACGCGAAAATAGCAAGCAAGCGAAGTGGAAGTGCGAAAAAACATCATTACAATTTATCAAAAGCAACCTCAGTGGTCTTTTAAAAAAATTGCCAAAGAGGTAGAGTCTAATCCCAAAAACTATTTCTCGTGTTATTAAACGCTTTAAGAAGGACCTGCGTATTGGTCGGAAGAAAGGTTCTGGTAAAAAGAAGGGGCCACATGATCATGAAAAGGCGAAGGACGTTGTGACCATTTTGAAGAAGGATCCAAGCATTTCGGGATGGAAATTGGCGAGGAAGGCTGACTGCTCAGAATCTTTCGTGCGCAGGACTAAGAAGGAAGCTGGGCTGAAGACGTACAAGGTGCGGAAAGTTCCAGACCGAAACGCCATCAAGAATGAAACCGCAAAACAACGAGCTAAAAAGCTGGCGCAAGATTTTGTAAAGACATTCGAATGCTGCATAATGGATGACGAAACTTATGTTTTAGCGGACATTTCCCAGCTACCTGGGCAGCAATTTTATACAGCCGATTCTCGAGGAAATGTTCCTGAAAATTCAAGTCCAAAAATGTGACAAAATTCCCAAAGAAACTCCTTGTTTGGTAGGCTATCTGCAGTTGTGGCAAAAGGAGTAGCTCATTCTTACGTTACATCGGGTACAATCAACAGCGAAATATATGTGAAGGAATGTTTGCAAAAGAGATTTCTCCTTTTTTTAAGCCAACATGAAGTGTCCACGTTTTTTTGGCCTGACCTCGCTTCATGTCACTAGAGCAAAACGGCTTTAGAGTGGTTCCAACGGAATAAAGTGATTTTGGTACCTAGAGAAGCCTATCCACTTAGCTGTCCAGAACTAAGGCCGATCGAGAGATACTGGGCTTTAGTAAAAAGGGAGATGAAGGTAACCAAAAAAGTGGCCAAAGACCTTCAAGACTTTAAGAGAAAGTGGTCTTCATCAGCTATGAGGGTTTCGGACACTACCATAAAAACGTTAATGGACGGGGTTCCTGAAAAATTAAAACTTTTTATTAAAAAAACATAATATCTGGTTTCTTACTTTGGTTTTGAAATCTGTAAACAATTTTTGAACAAAAATACTTTAATTCATAAAAATCGGACTACTGGTTCAAAAGATTTCATCATTTTTGTAACGGACAATTTTATTCGACGCACTCCTTATTTGTAAGATTTCATTCATGATTGAATGAATTGAATGAATGATTTTTTCGGGTGTACCTTCGAACTCACTGGACATGACGTCGAGACGCGTCGATTCAACTTACCGTACGCTCGAATTGCCAATTCGGAAATCGGTATGTGTCGAAGTTGTAGAATCTGTCGAGTAGTATCAAGTCATCTTCGGAATTAATCGACGATTTGCCGCCGTCAGCGTGACTAACCGCAGCACCGGCAACGGCAGCGCCTGCGCCGAAAAACGCCGCAGTGGACGTCGGCGAGTGCGAGTGCCACTGTGCGTGCGCTGGCGACAGTGTCGGCGATGGTGAGTCTGCAGTCCTACTTCCGTGACTTGACGAACGGCGATCAGCTGGCAGCAACAACGGCGACGTGGAATTTACAGGAGTGGTGGCTGTCTGCAACGCTGTCGTGGCTCTTGTTGTGTTGCTTGTTGCTGCAGCCGTCAACGTGGTCGACGGCAATGTTGCGCGTGCGCGCACCTCATTTGCATTGTGATCCTTGGGTCTGTGCTGCTTGGGTCGGTGATGGTGTTTGCGCTTGCGGTGCAACTGTTGGTGGCGCTCATGATGTCGACTGTCGGCCGCGACTACTCCATCGTGATTTGGAGCGTTCTCCAGCCTTCTGACATTCTCGTGAATGTGCTTGAGTTTGGCATAGTTGTTGCCATTGTTGTTGTTGCTGTTGTTGGTGGCAGTCTCGTCTTCGTGTTGTCTGCGCGATTGCAGTTCGTTTTCGTGGTTCTTTCTGCTGCCGTTGTTTGAGTTATTGTTTGCCTGATGTCTAGACATGTTCGAGCCTCTTCTGGCCTCGGCCGTCGTTCGGGACGTATCATTTTTGCCGCGTCGCACGGTGTCACCGCCATTGCCGTCGCCATCGACGTCCGCGCCGTCGTCGCCCTTGTGATGCCTGTTGTGAGCTCTTACGTTGCTAAGGATTTGCAAGCGGCGCGTGGTGGGCTTCTCCGGCGCCGTCGGCGGCTGCTCCGCGATTGCGGATATCAAAAGTCTTTCCGGTTTCGGTTCTGTCTTGTGCAGTTGAGGCTTCTGTTGGCTTTGACTTTGCAATATGATCATTTTTCTTTGGCTTTGGTTTTGATTTCGGTGCCTTACACCTAAGTTGCTATTTGTAATTTCACTACTTAGACTACGTATGTCGCGCGGCAGCTGCTCGCTGTGCAGCTCGTGGCCGCGAAACAGCTTCCGCTGGTAGCGCCTGCGCCGCGCCGCAGCGCCGCACTCCGGCGCGCAGATACACTTGGGCCGTCCCTTGCGCTTGATGCACTTCTTGTGCAGGCCGCACTGTACATTGCGGCAGCTGGCTGAAATTCGTAAAAAAAAAATCAGACACAACATGAAAACTGCCACTGTCCCTTCGGCAAGCGACCGCAATTTCAAACTTACCCATGCACGGCGCACATTCCATGCCGTTGCCAATGGACTCGGAGAAGAAAATCTCTACGTTCGAAACTTCGCGATCGGTGAAGAAAAGCTCGGGATACTGGCAGCATTCGGCTTTGGTGCTGTTGCGCAAATAGATCTCACTGCAGCGGCCGTTCTCCTTCGAGGCGCGCCAACACGCTCCGGCTGAAAAACAGACAAGACCACAAATCAGTTAGGCATCGGAAACTTGGCGATATGAAAAATGGAATTGAAAATTTCAGGCGATTATGGAACATTTTGGTTTGATTTCTATCTACAATAGACCTGTGTACAACAGATATGGTTATGGATACTATGCGATAGTTGTAGGACGACAGCGAGGAAGGAGGTTGTGTCTTCGGCGCAAGGACCAAGTTGAGGACACCCTATCATCTATTGGTGTGACCAACCGGAGAAGACGCCTGGACAGAAGTTCTGGAACAAGCCGTAACCAGGTTATGGGTTATTATGGTCAGTAAAGTAAGTAAGTCAGTAAGTAAGAGATTTGGTTTTTGAATCCCGAAATTGAAGCAGAATTTGCTGATCAACGAAAATGGATAGTGAGGTATGAGACACAAATGTTTAATAAGGCCTCGATTTCATCGGATGTGGTTTGTTCTGGTTGTGAGGCAAAAGTTCATTATAGACATCTGGGCATTGATTTCTGATAGGTTTCTTTTCACCAACAGCGGTTCGTTTTGGTTGTGATCGTTTCACCTGATCGTTGATCTCTGATGGGCTGGTTTAAGCTGTGCTTCTTTCAGGTCATATGACACCAAAGCTTCCTTACTTTACCTTCATTACTGAACCCTGATTATTGATTGTTGATGGGCTCGTTTAAAGGCTATGCCATTATTGACACCTCTTATTGAACTCCGATAGGTTTGTTTTTATCGACTGGGGTTCTTTCGGGTTGTGCGGCAACAAAGTCTTACAAAAGTCCGTTTATCGTTGATCTCTGATGGGATCGTTTCAAGTCATATGGCACCAAACCTTCATTACTGACACCTGATCGTTGATTTCTGATGGGCTCTTTTAAAGGCTATGAACGCATTCATTATTGACACCTTATCATTGATCTTTGATGGTTTGTTTTTGTTGGCTGTTGTATTTGTTCAAGTTGTGCGGCAATAAAGTCTTATAGAGCACAGTTTATTGTTGATCTTTGGTGGACTCGTTCAGGTTGTGAGGCTCATCATTGATCTCTGAACGGATTAATGATTGACATCTCAATCACTTATCTCTGATAGGTTTGTTCTCATTGGTTGGGGTTCGTTCTTGTTGTGAAACAAAAAGTCTAACAACTTACAACTTATCGTTGATTTTTGATGAGGTTGATTTCATCAACTACGTTTCGTTATAATGAATCGATGCCACCAGCGAATATACAAATGTTAATAGTTCTCATCACGTATGTAAGTTGGCTATAAGACAACTGACTTCCAACCCTCGCACTTTTATTTTAAAAAGGCGTTAAATGGTAAAATTTCTGTGCTATTGAAAATTAGACTAAGACACTAAAAAGTAGGTCTGAGAAGGCATAATGACACCGGTTTAGTTTCGGTAATAACATGACTGACTTCACTTTTTTGTGTTACTTTGGATGAATTCCTGGGTTGTCTCAGATTTTTCTGAAAAAATACTTGTCTAATTTTTTTCTTATTTGAAGTATCTACTTTTCAAAAAAGAGGAAAACATGCATCGAATTATTTCGCATGTTAAGTGCTTTCACTAAGTTTGAAGTCAAAAGGCCCATAAAATCCTGTTTCTCCATACAAACTTTTAACCCTTAATTCACCGCGTTAGATTTCGATTATCGAAAAAAATGAAAAACACGTGTCGAATTATTTCTCACTAAGAGTACTTTCACCAAGTTTGAAGTCAAAACGCGTAAAAAATCATATTTCTTCATACAAACTTTTAACCCTTGGTTCACCTCTTTAAGTTTTGATTTTCAAAAAAATTAGAAATACATGTCGAATTATTTTTGATTTGGAGTATTTTCACCAAGTTTGAAATCAATAGGTCTATTATATGAAGTTTCGTCATACAACACCTTAACCGGGTTTTGTTCCTTTAGGACCTGATTATCAAAAAATCCCGTCTTAGCGGAGGAAACCACAAGGAACCACAAGTTGCGTGATCTGTTTGAAACTTCAATGACCAATGGCACATCCTGTGTCCCTAAGGATACAGAGTCCTTCCTTCTGAGGCTAAAATTTGCAGAGCATCTGTAATCAATGGAAATCCGTCACAACAGGACATGTTTGGGATATGGATTGATGCGGTCGTTGGGGGTTAAAGGTTAAAGAGAAGGCTGCGTCTACGTTGGAAAAATCGGTTAGGGGCAGGTTTATAATTTTTTTTATGTTATTAACTAAAAGTGTCCGACCGAATATTTGTCTTCGGCTTCGGTATTCGGCCTATTCGGCCAATTTTTTATCTTCGGCTTCGGCCAAATTAGCCGAATACCTTAACCGAAGGCCCTGTGATGCAAGTCAATTTGCTCTGTTTCGAAGTATCTTATCAAATATCGGGGTTTATCGATATTTCGGGCATCAAGGTTGCGATTAATAAAAATGATCTCTAATCAGAAATTTATGTCAATTGAATTGTTAGTTTTTTGGTTTTGCTAGAAACCGAACCCTTGGACTGTTTTTGTTTGAATTTGATGAATTTGTATTCGGCTTCGGCATTCGGCCTAATATTTTAGTTATGCCGAATATTTTGCTTCAGCTTCGACCTTCGCTCGGACACTACTAACTAAAAAAGCAGTGTTACCTAATTGGGAGATTTCTTTTCAGATTTGTGCTAATCTCGGCCACTTAGGACGTGTGCTAAGAGGAAAAATTGTTTAGGAAAAGTTTAGGACATTTGAATTTTCTGTTGAATCATTGTTAATGGAAAATTCCAAATTTAGTTATACATTTTCGTCACCACTGGCTGCTCAAAGTTTGCGCTGAATTCGCATATTCGAAATGGAAGAATGCAGAAAATTAAAGCAAAATATTCACTACTTTGTCGTAAATGAATGAAAGACTAGAAACAGTTTTAAATTAAGAAGCGGCGACGTTGTCTCGCAACACCTCCGCAAAAATGTTAAACTTCCATCACAGACACATTTTAAATGTATTCAAGTTATAAACAGACGTATGTGTGTGTTGTTGTTGTTATTGTTGTGTCTATAGTGAGGTGTGTTGTTGTGCGCGAACGTAGCGAGCGAGTTAAAAAATGCGCAAAAACTAAAGAAAATTTCAACTAGCGCCGCGTCAAAACAATGTCCGACGCAGACGAACGAGAGATTTGCAAAAAAAAGGCGAAACAAAATCATAGCAGAACTGAATGAGAAGACAAAAACAAAAATAACAATAACAAAAGCGGCAATAGCCGCAGCATTCAGATTTAATGGCGCCAAGCTTCATAAAAGTCGATCGGCCGAAATAAAAAACCGATCGAAATTCTTTTGCACAAACATAGTAAAGCTTTGGCACAACAAACAACGCGCGAGTGTCTCGATGGAATTGCGTCATGGTACAAAACTCACACAAACACACACACACACACACACAAGTAAACATTGGATGGCGTGGGAGCAACTATTTGACGGTTCAATGCATTAAATTTTAGGTAAATATTATTCACTTTCAGGATCAGACGCAGTGCCGGCATCTCTGCATAGAGACTCGTTTCAACCATGAACCGTCATCGGCCCTTCCAATAAATGATGGGCGACTTAATCGCGTGTGAGCGGTTCCGGTAACTCCGCCCTTTTTTCTATTTGAGCTTTGTTCGCGTTCGGAGAATCGATTTTTGTGCGAAATGCATGCATTTTTTTATTTCTGGTTAATGTTTCAGGGACATTTTTTTGGAGCGATTTCTTTGAATTTGGGTCGAGTACCAGCCGCTGGGCCAAAGCTGACTTCAGTCTAGGACCATTACTTGTGGCCAGATCTACCAAGGACGTGGCTTTGTATAATTGGTGAAGTTTATTTTAATTTAATTTAAAATTTAAATAATTTAGTTAACTTGAAATCAGGATTGCTTCAATAGAGACCAGAGACAACAGAACTTGGACTGGGCAACATTATTCAACTCCGAATTGTAAGTCTATATGCCAAGTTAAATAGTTTTAAACTGTCTGATTCTGAAATTTCAAATCGTTAATATTTATTAGAAACATGGCCCAAAAATTAAGAAAAAGCGGTTAAAACCCCCCAAAATACAAAAATTGCTGGTACAAAATATGGTTTCGAATGGTATTCGACTCAAAAGTACGTGAAAAAGGTTTAAGAACCAAAAACCATATACATATATTTTTTTGTTTTGACTGATTGATTGACTAACTGACTGATTCATTATCGCTTAGCCCAAACCGCTGAACATGAAGTTTGAACTAAAATTAAACAATTAATATAAAAAAATTAACCTCCCATAAGATGAGATTTTTTGAAATTCGGGACCTTAAAGAGCAAAACATGGGTGTTGTATGAAAAAAACATGATTTAATGGGTCTATAGATTTAGAACTTGGTAAAAACACTCCAAATAAAAAATAATTTGATCTATTTTCCAATTTTTCGAAAATTAAAAATTAATGAGTCAACAATGGGTTAAGGTTTGTATACGGAGAGACTACGAAAATAAACATGAACCAATAGGCCTATTGACTTCAAGGTTGGTGAAAACACTCGAAACCGAAAATAATTAGACAAGTGCTTTTTATTTTTGTAAAAATCAAAACTTAAAGGGGTAAACTAAGGGTTAATGGTTTGTATGAAGAAACATGATTTTTTGCGCCTTTTGACCTGAAACTTGGTGAAAGTACTACAAATGTAAAATAATTTGATACGTGTTTTTAAGTTTTTCGAATATCAAAATCTAACGGGGTCAACGACGGGTTAAGAGTTTGTTTAGAGAAACTATGAAAAACATGAAGTAATGGGCCTAGTTTCCTTAAATTTGGAGAAGGTACTTTAAGAAGTAATTGGACACGTGTTTTTCATTTTTTTTCGATAATCGAAATCTAACGAGGTGAATTAAGGGTTAAAAGTTTGTATGGAGAAGCAAGATTTTATGAGCCTTTTGACTTCAAATTTGGTAATGGTATCATGTAAAATAATTCGTTAGGGTTTTTTTTATTTTTTGGAAAATCAAAATCTGACGGGGTCAGCAATGGGTTAAGTGTTTGTATGGGGAAAATTGATTTCTTGGGCCTTTTGACTTCAAATATGCTGAAAGCACTTCTAATAAGAAATTATTAGACAAGTATTTTTTCATAAAAATCTGACAGGGTCAACAAAGGGTTAGGAGAAACTTGAATTATTGGGTCCATTGACTTCAAATTTGCATTCATAAAAATGATTTATCATTCACAAAATAATTTAGCTAGTTTTGGATTAGCTGTACTCGGATGTTTCTAAAAAATAGTGAGAAATAATTATGAAGAAGAAAACATAATCTTGTCTACTGCATACAGTGGTTCTAACTAAAAAATTTTGTTTTTAAAATCTGTGATTTTACCATTTAGCTTTTCTTTTGAAACTACAAAATGGATAACCTTCGAACATCGAACACTTTTCCATGTCTCATCTGGAATTTGTCTACCTTCAAGTTCCCGAAAGCTCTCCTTTTTGAAAGTCCTTAAGATTTTAAAAGATTCTAAAACCTCTTTTCCATGTCTCTTCTGCAATTATTCTATCTAAAAGTTTCTGAAAGCTCTTTTCTTCGAAAGTCTTCAGATCCTAAAACCACTTAGCTTTCCTTTTCAAAGAAAAAAATGGATAATCTTTGAACATCGAATCCATGTCTTGTCTAAAATTTGTCTATCTAAAAGGTCCTGAAAGCTTTTCTTTTTGAAAGTCCTTGGGATTTTAAAAGCTCTTAGATCCTAAAACCACTTAGATCCACTTTTGAAATGATAAAATGGATAACCTTCGAACATTGAACTATTTTCCATGTCTTGTCTAAAATTTTTCTATCTAAAAGTTTCCGAAAGCTCTTCTTTTTGAAAGTCCTTAGATCCTAAAACCCTTAAGATTTTGATGAAAAGACATACATACATTATTCTAGCTATATAGCTAATGTACGAGTATATAGCAATGTGCAAAGTGTTTACATCTTCAATGATTTACTCACCGTCCACATGGCGCACATTGAGTGCCAACGCCATAAATAACACCGCCAGCGTTGATAGTCCGATATTAGTCCGACTAGCACCGTCGGCCGGCGCATGCCAGTGCCGCCACGTTGGCATTGATAACGTCGAAGACGCTGACGACGATAAATCTCTCGACTGGACGCTGCTGCTGCTGCTGCTGGTGTTGTTGCGGCTGTCACCGTCACTGCTGTCGCGCTGCGGCCGATGATGGAAAGCTGCCGCTTTTCGGCATCGTCGCGCTGACACTTTATCATAATTTCGCTGACGCTTCATTTCAACACTGTCGACACTGTCAACACAGACATCAGCGCCGCTCCGACGATCGCCGGCGCGGCCGGTGTGGCCGATGGCGCGCCGTTGCATTATGTGCGGCATTAAATTGCCAATAAATAAAATGAATAATCTAAACATTATTTTACATACGATTCTATTATGCGCGCCGCCTTTGATGCCGGCAACGCGCTCGCAGCAACCGAGCGGGGAGCCGCGCTGGCCGATGCTTGGGGCCGTCGCGTGCGAAAACGCATTTGTTGGCTCGGATCTGCGTTTGTATTTGTAGTTGGATTTGAGGAATGTCAGTGTGTTCGTATTGTATGCAATGGGCTTGGTGGCTTTTACATTTGCTGCTGCTGTTGTTGTTTTTGTTGTTGTTGTTTTACACGAAACAGGCATCTTTGAGTTTTGACATTTAAATCGCCATTGGGCCGACAGAAATTAAACAACATGCCTGACGACAACAATTACTGTCTTTTTTTTTATTTTTTTTTAATTTGTGTTTTCTAAAGTTGTACAGTAAATCTGGAAAAAAATTCAAATATGAAAAAGATTAAAATATTTATTAAATATTAAAGTTTTAATTATTTCTTTTTCAATTAAAACAAAGTTTCATAAAATTTTTAATTGTTTTACATCATCATTTTCATAATTTTATAAACATTTTGCCTGCAAATTACTAACTAATGAACGCAAATACTTGGCCCAAAAAAACAACCAACCAACTATTTACACATTTCGCTTTTGTTCTCATTACCAGCAACGGCAGCCAGTTTATTTTTCAACACTTGAACTAATTGCACGGCGACACAACATTGTTGTTGTTGTAGCTTTCAGCAAACACATTTCCCTTTCATTCAACAAGTAGCAGCAGCCAAATCCCAGCTGCAGTGCTTTGCTGCTGCACACTTGAGCTGAGAGCATTTTCATCCCCCCCTCTGCCCTCCCCCTCGCAATGAAGTCAAAGAGCTTGTAGAGCAATAAAACCCCGAACAAAAAATATACAACAAGAGTTGCAAGCAAACAAAAACAAAATGGTGACACCTACCAGCAGAAAACATTTGAACTTTGTCAGATTAGTTTTGGTGTTTTGTTGCTTTTCTAAATTTTTAATAAATTTTTAGTCTACAGTTTTCTAGTGCCTGTCCGTTTAACTGTATTCAACACTCAGTACTGGCAGATTTTTTAATTAATTATTTCATTTTTAAATTTTTATTTTTCGATTATTTTTCGAAATTTAAATCTAACCCGAATGTGCCGGAATTATTTTTCATTCGAAATTTCCAAAAACATTTTTTGAGCGATTTAATATGTTTAGTGTTAAGTGTGACCATATGGCCACGCTAGGCGCTACCGGGTTAAAGAGAAAACTACTAAATATTGTAAAACCAATCCAAAAAGAAAACCACTTTATTTAGAAGTTCACAACCTTCGTTCATTTCATTTAATTTTATTTCATTTTATTTAATTTAATTTTATTTCATTTCATTTCATGTCATTTCATGTCATTTCATTTCATTGGATCAACTTAATGTTATTAGAAGTTTTCTGAAAACGATCGCAATATAAGTTTTGCAAATGGCAAATTTAATTTTAATCCCAATAAATAGCAAAAATTGTTGGTTTAATATGGTTTAGTTTATTGATGCACTGCTCACAGATTTAAAAAAATAAAATTTGTTTTCCTTTTCTCAAAGATTATGGAGTTGAAAATATATTGTTTTTCTCGAATCTGTATTTTTTAGAACCATGATCCTTGATTTCATGATCTACCAAATTGAGTGATTTCAAGTCAGTCAAAATCTAAAACTAAAAAAAAATAATAATTTTTTACCTTTTCGCAATTTTATTAAAAACAGTTTCTTCTTTCAGTTTGGTAACAATATGGACCAATAATATGGTCTATGAGAGCCTCCCCGGGGGTCAGCCAAACTAACCTAACATATTCTACCTTTTCTCAATGAGTATTGAGTTGAAAACATAGCTTACAAATATTAAAACAAAATTATGTTAATTTTTCTTTGTTTTTTTTTGAATCCGTATTTTTTAAAATAGCAACTTGAATGACTTCAAGTCAGTCGAAATCTACCAAAATCACCTTCAATTGTTCAGTTCAGTTGTTGCTTCAGTTGTTTCTATTTCGCACATGGATTCATTGCTCTGGTTATTTTGTATTAAAATAATTGTTTTTAAGTTTTCGAAAATAAAAACATTCATAAACTCACGAAAAATTAAAGAAACACTTTTAGCCCGGCGTTGGTGTGGTGGAAAAAAATTACGTTATTGGTGTGGTGGGGTATGACATACCCCAAGACTTGATATAGCAGCAATCTCATGAAACAACACAAATATAAAAGATAGCAATTTTATATTATTCTTCATTTACTTTTACGCAAGAAAATACAAAAGCACTTCATGTGCAAGCAATTTGTAAAAGAAAATATCAAATATAACAAAAATAAACGAAAATTACCGATATTTATAAGTTGACTTGATATAATGGGGTTTAAAAACATTTCTGTATATAATTTTCCAAAAAACATAGTCTGTTTTCAAAACGAAATACATATAGTTATGTGACATAACATTTTTGGTAGCTACCCTGAAAGAGGAGCGAATTACAGGGTCTTAAAATTAGCGCATTTTTCGCAAGTCGTATAAGGTTTTTGCTCTCGGGCAAACCGAACATCGAGTGCTGTACTGACGACGTTTTGGTACAGCTTCGCCTTATTTTAAGGATTTACAGAATAATGATATTTTTGTGTATTAATGATATTTTTGGAACATTTGATACGATGGAAACGATTGTCGTATGTGCTATTAAATTCAATGGAACATACGACATTCGTTTTCTACGGCGACGAAATGCGAATACTGAACTGGGAGCTTTTCTTGAGCGTAGCAGTTGGGCAGTTGGTATTTGCCTCTTATTTTTCCGTACGGTATATTTTTTAATAAATCGACGACTACTAGACCATCAAAAATACAAATTTTAATTCAAAATCATTTACACAAAAAGTTACGTTATTGGTGTGTGGGGTATGTCATACCCCAATGAACTTTAGCGGGATGTGACTCAAATCTGGTCACACTTAAGTTGTTTTTGGATAGCAAATGTGTATGGTTGGACTGTTATAAACAGCTACTAGAAGCGATAGTGCCCACATAAAACTGATATCCGTATTATTTACAAAAATACAACCTCTGGGGTATGGTATACCCCACCACACCAATGCCGGGTTAGTTCCCTATAAAACAAATCATAAAAATATCTAAAATATTCTTCTCTAGACTAGAAAACATTAACCGAAAACCCACTTAATAAAAACTGTCAGTCTAAACTTTTGTATAATTGTAATTGTGGAACTATTGATTTTCAATTTGTCAGAATTAATTTGGGATTTTTCTTCTTTTTTCTATGTTCCTACCGTTGAATGGATTGCTTTAGTTTGCAGTTTGGTCAAATTTGAGGGCTTCACATTAAGTGAAACTAGTTCCGGATATGGCTGGAGTGTGTAATGAAGTTCCGGCGAAAAAGGTGTTCGATGCCTTAGTTGGAGGTCGACGGCAAAGAGGGACGCCTTGTCTCTGGTGCAAGGACCAAGTTGAGGAGGCCCTATTATCTCCTGGTGTGACCAACTAGAGCAGAGACGCCTGGAGAGAACTTTTGGAATGGTCAATAAAGCAAGTAAGTAAGTTAGTCGGTGTATTGTAGTTCGAGTTTTGTTACCAAGTTTATTGAAACACTGCAATATCCTTACGATTTTTTATAGATATTTGGGATAATTTTGCCAAAATAGAAATATATTATGTATTTAGTTTCAAGTATCAGCATTTTCTTCGAAGCTTAGATCTCCACATCCATTGAAAAAATCATCTACTTAAGTTTTTATAGGTTTAAATGAAATAAATGAAATGAAAATCTGTAGAGCTTCAATTATTGATTAACTTTTAAAATGGCAGTTATTTAATTAATTAAATTATTGTGTAAATTATCATAGTTTTTAATTATCTTATTTATAAGTTGTCTTGTTGTTGTCTCTTTTCGATTCGATTCTATAATGTCAGAGAGTACAACAGTAAATTGGACTACGTATGAAAACGTTTCAAGATTGCATTGTGTTATTACTTCAAACCGCAATACTATTTTTATTCTTAATCTCTTACACGAAGAGTGAATTTTTCCTCAAATATATTAAAACAAATTGCATACATAAATATTTAAAAAATGCACAGAGGATTTCCTATTCTATTTTATAATAAAGCAAATTAAATGGTAAGAAAAAATAGAGAAAAAATGTAAAAAACTTGGCGATGACAGCAAAACAACGAAATCAGAATAGACAGACAACAATTAAGCCAGATTGTTACCGGAGATGCAACCTGCAAGTATCCTTAAGAAAAAAAGTGGCATTAAGCAGGAAGCGCTTAAGTGGCGGATTATGTGTACGTAGATTTTCATATATGTACATACATACAAATAAACGTGTGTATGTATATGTATGGGGAACCTGTTGCTGTCTCATGTGAATGACAACTGCGAGTGAAGTAACAACAAGTAAGCATGTTTCGGTTAGTGCTAACCGACAACTTTGGGCGCTGCATACTTACAATTCAATGCGAATAATTGTGTCAATTTCATGAGGAAGGTTAAAAATGATAAGAATAGAAAGTCATAAAACCTTGTAGTGAAATAAAAAATAATTAATTAAAAAAATTTTAATCAAACTGATAGCATGGTTGTGAAAGATTAGAAACAAGGAGACGCATGAAAAATGAATTTAAACTAAAAGGGATTCAAGGCAGTGACAGCTACAGAACGTTTGATTGAAAAATAAGCTGAAGGGTGGATAAAAGACAAAGCTTGACAAAGCAGAGGTTAGGTAAGCTGGCTGGCCAAGTTGGCCACGCATAGACCCTGTTGGGTCCCTAACGGTACCAGTTAGAGCTTCTTAGTGATTGGTAAGAATGTGGGTGTTGCTGTGAAGTTAAGCAGCGACTTAACGGAACTTTCAAGTGGGTAAGGCGCAGTCTTGAGAAAGCCGGACAGAAGCAAGGAATGTGCTTTATGGTTTCTTTTCACTATTTTCATTGCGTTTTCTGCATTCATCCGATGAGATCGGTGATGCTCATATTGTCCCCCTGAGCTGCTGTTAAGCGGCGATAAAGCCAGACGAAATTAATCCATCGGTAGATTTCTCTGTCAGGCAGTGATGCAAACTGGGGTTTGCAAACAACTTTTGGGCACAATTCCATTTTAAATCATATTTTGCACTAGCAATTTTTATATTTGGGGGTTCTCCCAGTGTGCGAAACTGTTCACAAGTATGAAGGGTTGATTGAAACTAAATCCGATTTTCAGTTGATTATTGGACTAACTCCTAGTTCGGATTCATGTGAGTATTTTTACATTTTTACATCAAAATATCTTTAATTGAGAAAACAAGGCAATTCACGTAAATTTTTTAATCAGTTCTTTAAAGAAGTTACACTTTGAACATTTTCTTATTTCTTTTAATACTTTTTTACGGTTATTCAAGTTTAATTTAGGTGGATCACGTATCAATTTAAGCGTATTCAGTGAGAGTTCAAGAATAATTCATACACCATTTCATAGGTTTGTTACCATATTTTAACACTTTTGAATGTTAAGTGCGTACCAAACGATTGATAATTGTTGTAATAGGACAGACAGACCGATGCACATAGCTACATTGATTCTTCGGCGTATTTCAATACTAAAGCGAGCCCAGATAGATGAATACGGCAACTAGAGTTCAATATGGCTTTTAACACTAGAAAGACCGCAACTTTTCCATACCTACAAAGACTACATATTATATCCGCTGATATCTCGAAAAGTTCACATCGGATTTGGCTAATTGTAATTGTAGAATCCTAATTGTACAACTAATTGTAGAATCCAATAAAAAAATAAAAGTCATCAAAGCAAAAGTTGAAATTGAAATACTGAAGAAAATACAAGTATTTAAAAATGAAAAATCGTCAAAATGACCGCAATGATCGTTCTAGTGTTAAAACCCATATTGAATAATCATTGACGTATCCAGATTTCTGGGCTCGATTTGGTATTAGAATACGTCGAAAAATCAATCTAGTGTTAAAAAAATTCAGTGTTTTTATAGTAAAAAATTGCCACGTGCGTTTTGCAGGACGAGTATCTCAATCAAGAAACATAATTTTTTTTTAATAAACAATTTGCATGAGCGATTTGTGTTCACTTCTGTGAGTGATGAACTAAGAGATCAGAAACATGATTTTGTTTAATTATACAAATTTTTTGAGCGATTTGTATGCCCACTTCAGCGGTGCATCTTAGTTCGAAAATTTCAATCAGGAGACAAAATCCGGATTTATTTTCATAATGAATAATTTTCAGGAGCGTCTAGTTTTTAATTTTTTTAGGTCAGGAGATAGAAATTAGGAGATCTTTAAAAAACGTGCAAACTTATGGCAGCTATCTCTTCTGGTTTAGGCACCATATACCGATCAGACTAATAAAAACGCTGATGTGGACATGCTTTGGTCGATTTTCTGGGTTTTGTAGAAAGCTGAAGAGTTCTATTACAAAAAATATAATAGAGAAATAAATTTGTAATACAAATATTACAAAAATAGTTATTAAAAAAAAAGATTTTTACTATAAAAAATTGTGTAAATCTCTACTGGTTTAGGAGCTATGCTTAGGAGAACGCTGATACCTATGTAATTGAAAAGGTTGACAAATTTTCATGAGCAACTCTGGATATTGAAAACAAACTCACACACACAGAGGAATGCAAGAAAGTTTTAATTTTTTATGGATTTGATTCAGGAATTGATGGCAAAACAGACCAATGGCCAACAATGCATCAAGTCTATTGCTACCATGGATTGTTTGAATCAAACTTATGTAATCTTTCGGAATCCACAAACCGAATATGCTGTCGCGTTCAAGTGTAGCACACAACGAAATCGCACAGGACATGCAAAATTTGATTCTCCCCTCACACGGCCACTTGCAGCACATATGGACACAAAAACCAAAAAAGTAAATCAACCACACGACAGAACGGCGCAGACAACGCTCCAGACATGCAACAATTGCCGAGCGAGAGAGAGAGCGCCGGAGTTGCTGCTGCCGTCTGTTGCCGGCGTAGGGCGCGCGTCGCAGGACCAGCGAAACGTGACTCGAGTGATGGCGTGGCGCGAGTGCGGCGGGGTGGGGCTGCGCTGCGGCAACAAGAAGTTCTAATTTGATTTCCTTAAGCGTGCAACGCAACGTCCTTGAGCAATGCTTGTCGCCAACTCACGTCTCTGCGTTTCTGTCAATGTTCTTGTGGTTGTTGTTGTTGTTGTTGCAGATGATTTTATTATTTGTTTGTGCGCGCCGTTTGCACTGTGTGCACGCTTGCAGCATCAAACAATCTTTAAGGCTTGATGGAAAATAAACGAAATGCTGCTCGGCCCGCAGCTTAAATGCGAATAAAAAATTCATAAGAATTCGTTTTATTTTTCTGGCGGGTTTTTATTGTTTCAGTTGACGGTGCTGGTGCTGTTGTTGTTTTTGCGCTTTTATTTTTGTGCAATTATAAGCGTAAAAAATTCAAACTCGGCAATTCCATATGTATCCACTTCACTTCACATCGACATGCATTTAAATCGCTTGAAAACATAAAGCGAGACGTGCAGAGCGCTGAGAGAGAAACCAACGAGAGAAACAACCGGCTACCGATTAAAAATCCAGCCGGCCGGCCGGCCAATCTCGCAGACGTGAGTGGTCGGTCGCGGCCCCGGCTGGCCACTTGTGCTGGGGCGCAGGGCGCGCCGGCGGCTGGGCAGTGACTGGGCATGTGGCCGTGGACGGTATTTGCAAAATAAAACCACAACGCGGCGCACTGTCTGCGAGCGGGCCGAGGCGCGAACCCAGCGACGCGGCCAAGCGAGCGGGGCGCACCAGACTGGCGTGGCGTACGTGTGACAGCAACAACTGCAACTGCAACTGCAACAACAACAACAACAACAACAGCAGCAGCTCCTCCAGCAATGCTAACAAAAGCAAAAACGAGCAACAACAACCACATGAACAGTAAACGCAAACGAAAATAACGTCAACAACGTCATCAGCGCAACGACAACAACAACAGCAACAACAACAACAACGACGACAACGACAACGCAGCGGGCACGGTGCATTTTCGCGCCAACGCAAGAAATTTGCCTGAAATGAGTGGGCAAGCGAGTGGTCCGGCGTCCAACCGGTCTTAAGGCCGGCCGGTTAAGCTGACTGGCTGGATTGTCGGCTGTCGGCTGTTGCCGACGTGTTTTTGCTGCTGGCCAGTTGGAACTCTAAGCCGCCGCCGTCGCTGCTCGTAATGGACCGTGGCCCGGGCGGCTGCGCCGTGTTGTGTGCCCGGAACGCAGCCCGTCGCTGTCTCCGCCGCGCGCGCATTTTCGCATTCGGCCGATAATGAAGCAGAAATACACTTTTACATTTCCACGTAAACAATTAACGACCTACTGAGGACGATGATAACGTGGCTTTCGCAGAATATACCGAAAATTGTTGCTCGCCGCTGCCGTCCATTGCCGACACTCGGACAGCTGCAGTCTCAACGTCAGCAACAACAGCGACTGCGGCATTTCGTGTTGCTGTTCAGCTCAGCTTTTGCTGCCGCGCTGCCAACACACATAACTGCTGTCCGCCGAGTGCTGCGGCATTCCAAAAATGCTGCCAACAAGCGCACTTTTGCCGCACGCCGTCTGTTGCTATTTTTAACCCCGTTTGTTATGATTCAGCTTTCAGCTTACCCCTCGCCCTCTCTCTGCCCCCTTCAACGGCGCTCTGTAGGCCGGATTGATGAGGAAAAACATTTAGATTTCACTTATTTTCATCAAATATTAATTTTAAAAAAGTTTTTAACTAAGCATAGAAGAAATTTGAAAAATAGAAAACCAAAAAATTGCATTACGCTCATTCAAGCTCGGTTAGTGCGACATGAATACAAAATCATTTAGCAGTCAATTTGAGGTCGTTTTCATTCGAATTCAGTGATACAATCTGCTATAAAACTGTGTTATCCTCTTTCAAAATCACAGAAACCTCAGCTGAAGTTAAACTGAAATTACTTCTTCCATTGTAAAACGTCTAACAATGCTTAAAAATTGACTTAGTTATTGTTACTTTGTTTCACATAGCTCATGGCTAGTCTGATCAGTTCATCTGTCCTACAGGTTAGAATGGGTCTAACTACGGCCGTATAGATCGAGTTTAGTCTTAGACTCCTGGTTTTTCCCCGGTGCGTTCTTGCAGATGTATAAAGCGACCCTTGTCATGTTAACCCTATGGAGAATGTTTTCCAGTTTAACCTCTCGTTAAGAATGACTCCTAAGAATCGAGATTCATTCTTGCAAGGGGTTTCTACGTTATTACATCTTTATTATTATTATTGGCAGGGAATGTGCACTGCGACCTAAAAGATCTATTGTACCCCCTTCTGGGACTTCACAGTTCGTCCGTGAGTCCAGTATCCAAGAGGAATCTTAGTATATTTCCTAAGCCTCTGGTAACGCAGTCCGAACCTGGTATAATAAAATCACCCAGATGTTATTACATCTAAGAGGAGGAACTTCTGTCTGGGAAGACATCTCTGGGAAGGGTTGATACCCAGTCCTCGACTGGTTGCCCAGCCCTTGACTTTACGTTACATTAGGTAGGGAAGGGTGTGTGCCGCACTTCCTCTCGAAGGCCAAATTGGACCCTTGTGAATCCCTACTTAACCCATCAGCGAACCAGTTCGACCTCTTGATAAAGGAGAGCAAATCTGGAATTTCAACTTTTGTCGCGCAAGCCAGGTCCGTTAGGAATCTTGCCCCTAGGGTACGGAGTCGGCGTTCCTGCAGAGCCGGGCAGTGGCACAGGAAGTGTCGAATTGTTTCTACTACTTCTTCAGCTCTGCAGTTTCTGCAGACATCACTGGGCGAGAGGCGCCATTTGATAAGCATAGATGCAGTGCAGTGCAGTGATGACTCCAATGAGCTGTCTAATAGAGGTTCGACTCAGGAACAGTACTTATAGCGTTTTTCTCAAGGAAAAGGCCGTTGACCTTATTTATTGTATTAAGTAGTACTTGCATCAGGTCTCTGATCGAATGGGGAAACTTCTCTGAAACGTTGAGAACTATGTCGTTGTAAGCCCGCTCCCAAGGATACAAGTAATTCATTTACTACAAGATCCCAGAAGAGAAGTGAAAGGGCTCCACCCTGTGAGGTACCCCGGCTCACGCCTCTTGAGATAAAAGAGTCATTCAGTTCAGCGCAGATAACTCTTAGAAGCTTCATCAGGCTACACTCCAACCCAAACTTGGTGAGTGCGCCAATGATTGCCGACACTTCGACGATATTAAAAGTCCCATCTATATCCAGAAAACCAGCTAACGTATTATATATTCTTTGTAGTCAAGAGATATTTGGATTGTCTGGTACAGCGGGTGCAGAGCGGTCTCCACACATTTACGCTTAATATACGCATATTGACTATTAGATATGAGATCCTTCCAAGGTTTTGAGCAGAAATGAGAAAAGGCTTATGGGTCTAAAGTCTTAAGAGTTGGTGCGAGAATTCTTGCCCGCTTTCGGGATGAATGCCATCTGTACTCTGCGCCCGTTCGCTAGAATGTTGCTGGCTGAGAAAATAAATTGAGGAGCCTTACGGTTGACGGTCCGGCATGTTACGGCTGTGCGGGGAATATGACGTCTGATCCTGGTGATTTAAACGAAAGAAAACCTGCAAGAGCCCACTTTATTTTATTTTTCGTTATGAAGTTGTTTACATCGACAACCCTTTTTTATGCAGTCTAATAGGAAAATGAGTATTTGTAAAAAGCTCAAGAGCGTTCGGCTTCTACAGATGTCCAAGAATCATGGGGTTTTTGTAAATCGCATGGAGCAAAACGTGATGAGGCGAGCAGTTTCCTTAAACTTGAAATTTCGGAAAAGTTCCAAGAGCACAACATCAAACTCTGCTCGATGGCTGACCACAAGGGTATACTTGGCAATGAAAGATGATTATGAACTGCCGATCGGAGCTTCGAACGCGAACATGGTGACAGGTGTCTAGCCGCAACTTCAGGACTTTTACACCAATGACCAACGAAGCCATCGGCCTGATTGTAATATCTCACGCGCTCTGTGATCGAAACTAGACCAAAAGAGAGTCTCTTTCTTCTCACAGGAGTCTTAACAGAGCACTGAACCATCCGCATTTTTATATTTCTGTCTCGACTAGTAGGAAATTGAATCTGTATAACACCTCCTATCAAAATGGCGTCCGGGGTGGGTGCGGGAGTATACTCACAGCACGTGGGGATAAATGAAGCCATTCGTCTACCTAATGATGCCACAGTTTTTCAGGCAGAAGTCCTGGCGGTCAGGGAAGCCTGCCGACTGGTAGAGAGACATATCACCGATAGGTGCAAGGTTGCAATGTTCATTGACAGCCAGGCAGCAATAAAGGCTCTACAATCTACCACGGTCAAGTCAAGGCTGGTCGAGGAGTGTAAGACGGCTCTGGGCGCGCTAAGTCGTTGTGATGATATCACCCTCATCTGGGTTCCCGGCCATAGGAACATTAAAGAGAATGAGAGAGCGGACGAGTTGGCGCGCTCAGGGGCCTCGCTTGACGCATCACTGGGTGTCTCGGTTCCGACGCCTTTGGAAGTTGTCAAGAGGGGTTGCAAACTGCACTATCTCAGTCTTGCCAATCGGAAGTGGAAGTCGCTGACTTCTTGTCGTACCTCGCGGGAGACGTGGCCCTCCTACAATGAGCAGAGATCCCGCGAGCTTATCTACAAATCTCGCACGGACGTCGCTAGGCTTACGGCGGTCATCACGGGCCACTGGACCATAGCTCCACATGCGGAGAGGCTAAGCATCCCATTCAATACCCACTGCAGGAGCTGTGGGAATTTAGATGAGAAAGAAACACCAGACCACTTCCTTTGTCACTGCCCAGCTTTGGCAAGGGCAAGATTTAAGTCTCTAGGGAAACACTTCCTTACTTGTTTGACCGACTGCTCGACAGTAAGTCTGGGGAATCTTCTTGGATACCTAAATTCTACCAGGTGGATTTAGTCATACTACTAACCAGGTTTAGTTTGCGATGAGCATGTGGTATCAAAACGGCGTCTATGCGCTAATTGTGACTTACAGGGGGACTGTGAGTCAGCCACTTCAACCAACCAACCAACCAACACCTCCTATGGAAATGATCGATATCTAGGGGGTCTCATACAAGGCGACTTGGGCATGGTTTGTACGGTGCTACTAGAGGACATTGCCAAGTTCGTTCAAGGCTCAGGTTGGTTTCAGCCAGCACCGAACACAGGACGACAGGGGATTGCCCACACTCTCGATAGGCATCACAATGGGCCTTTGAGGCCTCCGAGTGCAGTTTCTGAGAAACTGGCAGGAAGTCTGTCTTACCTAACCCAAAACTAGCTCAATAGAATTGATCGCCATTTTCAGGGGTCAATGAACAATTCTATCTTGGCGTTTTTAAGCGTTCTGCGCATCATGAAGGACATCCCTGTGAACCATTAAAAACTCTTATCGACATGATTTTAGATTGTAAGAGAACGCTGTGCTGAGTCGGAAAGAAACTGATTTCAATAAAATAAATCGGGTTTGCAAAGAAACCTTTCTGAGCTTTGCTCTTATTTTTAAAAAGTCCTATTTACTTTGGATGCAGGCGGTCGGCCTCGATAGCTCAGCGGGTAGCGCGCTGGCTTCTCATACCGAGCGCCCCGGGTTCGATTCCTGGCTTGGGCTGGAAAAAACACTCATCTACTTCTGTCGCTATCCACATGAAGGGAATGAGAATTACAAGAATCGCACAAGTGCGCTCTTGGCAGGCAATGGCAAAACCTCCAAGTGTGAAAGAAAAACTGCCAATCGCCGTTCGGATTCGGCGTTAAACTGTAGGTCCGCTCCCCTCCCTTTCCCCATCCGTTTGAAATGTGTGGTGTATCACATGTTGAAAAAACAGTGTTGCATACGCATGTCAAACGGGTGGAATCTGTGGTATCACAACGGGCCCATTAAGGGGCCCGAACACTGTAAACTGCGATTTTTTATATGTTTTTTTATTTTATTTATTAAAAAAAAACGGACGTTCCGATTTACATGAAACTTTACACATATGTTAATAAATGTTTAGATTATCGAAAAAAAATTTTTTTTTTTTTTTTTGGCGGCCATGTTTGTATTCTGTAGCTGATCCAAAATGTCGTCTTTTTAAAATGACCCTTGTCGCGTTGACAGCATAACTGAAAAAGTTTTTATCCGATCGACCTGATTCAAATTCTATTCGGGAATAGTGTCGCTTCTGCTCGACGTAGCCGTTTTTCGATATATGCCAAACTTTTTTTTTTATAAATAATTTAGTGCAAAATTTTACGCGAAAAAAAAAACTTTTTCTTCAAACAGCCGCCATTTTTTTTCTAATCAATATTTTTAAAATCCCCTACGTCAAACAGTAGCCAGTAATGTATATTTCAAGAATCTTTTTTGTTTTTTGCTCTAGGAGGCTCCGTTATGCTGATTTGCTGTCAACGCGACAAGGGTCTTTTTAAAAAGACGACATTTTGGATCAGCTACAGAATACAAACATGGCCGCCACAAAACAAAAAAAAAATTTTTTTCGATAATCTAGACATTTATTAACATATGTGTAAAGTTTCATGTAAATCGGAACGTCCGTTTTTTTTTAATAAATAAAATAAAAAACATATGAAAAATCGCAGTTTACAGTGTTCGGGCCCCTTAAGAGGCCTAAGTGTGTCTCATACAGAGGCAGCCACCTCAACCTAACCTAACCTAACCTTGGATGCAGGCTGGAAAACGTTTCTTATTGCAAATTTTTCCGATTTGTTTCCAAGCCTACTTAAGTAAGCTTTAAGTTTTGACTATTGAATCAACTGAAGCCAAATTCGTTTCCTATAAAATCCTTTGCTCTGGCAGTGGACTTCAAAGTCGAATTAATTATGTGCCATGAGTCATGTTTGCTTTGAATTTTGCGCGCTCTGATGCGTAAAAGTCCGAGCTCGAGCTTGGCCTTCGTCATGCGTGCCATACGTTCTCGCTGTGGACGGCAATTATAAAATGCAATTCACCATAAAAACGCGCGTTCTACAATAACAATAACAACGACAACAACAACAACAATCACATCGTACAATATCAATAACAAAAGGTAACCGAAAAGAGTTTTATTGTGGTTATAAAAAATAATAGTTGTTGTTGTTGTTGTTGTTGACCGCTATGACTAAACTAACCCAGCTGCAGTGCGGACTTTAACTGCGAGCAGCCGAAAAACTGCAAACTTTTCCTTCGCTGCATTTCGCCAATACAAGAGCACAACGGCAAAGCCAAAAACAATAAACTTCAAACAACAACAAATAATTGTGTTTCAATTATTGTCGAGTCGTGGCTGAAGTTGCGAAAAAACAAACAAACCAACTGCCAACCAGTTTTTGGCATTGTGCACTTTTTGTCGACCTGCTGAGTAAACGTTTTGTTGGCGCTGTTGTTGTAGTTGTTGCTGTCGTCTGCGACAGGAGCAGCAACAAGTGCATTGCAGAAAGAAGTCGGAGAAGAAGAAGCAGAGAAAAAAGAATACGAAGAGGAATGCGTTCCGTAGTTCATATTGTTGTTGTTGTTGTTGCTTAAAATGAAATTCCGCATAGTTTGCATATTTGTTTGATGTTTCTATAATAGCCAAAGGACGTCAGAGCGGGTTTATTTAACTGTTACTCACAAATACATACATACATACATATGTATGTATCTATACATAGATACGAGTATGTATGAATGTATATAATTTATATAACACGCGGCGAGTTAGCAACGGACAGCTGTAAGCATTGAATTTCTACATCGATAGTTACAAAAATATGTACTACTCAATAACTCCAATGCATCGGGAGAAACTGCTACTGCTTGATGTTGATTTCGGTCAGGTGGCGCACACATAGACGAGTGTTTAGGAGCTCCAAAATATTATTGCAATGACGTTGTTGCCAATTTTATTGTAATCACGTAGTTGACTACACAGCGACGATCAAAGCCATATTCAAGTTATGCGGCCGCGTCGCTGCTGTCTTGAATGTGTTCGGGAAAATACTTCTCCTAAACCACAATGCCAGGTATTGACTATCAATGACCATTTTGGTTTAAATTAGATGTCAATTCGACCTGAACGACATGTAGGAAGTTCAAACCAGACTGCGCAACGTGTCATAGATTGGATGTAATAATGGAGTTGTTGCATGAGAAGTTTACAGAATGCCTTGTTTCATGAGGAAGCAATGTGAAGTGAGAACTAACGTCCTTAGAGTTTTTTCTTAAGAATTACATTGCGTAAATCGCTGCTTTATGGCAGCAAACCTAAAACAATTGAAGAACTAGAGAACAAGAACTTTACAATCGTCGATGAGATCCAGCTCGACTTAACAGATTCATACAAAATATGAGCCCTCCGATAGAGTCTTACAAAAGAGTTTGCGGAGGATAGTTGAATGATATAATATTGTAGCGATAAGGCACTGTGCTGGGCTATGCATGAATAGCATACTTTTAGGCATGAAGTACACACTTTGAAGTACGGTAAATTTGGTATAATTCGCTTGGTATAGTCCGATATGGCAAGGATGGTTCGCGAAGGAATGGGCTGTGCGAGAATGGTCGAGCGTTTTCCCATTGGAAGTTGCAAGAAACTTCGGCGCGATAAGAAAACTGGTATAAAAGCAGCAGTGTGCAGCGCAAAGAGTCGAATCGGTATTGAGCAAGCAAAGGGGAAACATGCAATAGTAGTAGTAAAGTAGTATCAAGTGTAAATTTGTAAATAAAGTGATTGTTAGTTTTTGACTGCGTTTTGCGCTGAATGAATGAAGTTGTTTTATTTTCAAGCACAATCAGATACGAACAGCTTAGAGAAGTCATATTCGTAACAATATTTTAGATATAGTGGCATTGAATTAACATATCTCACACATAAATTTTTTTAAAAATTTTTAAGTTCAAACACGCCAAATTAAAAACCATTAATTATGATTTCATAATAATTTGTATGATTTAATTATTTCTAAAATCTTACTTTCGTAAATATTAAATATTCGTCTTTTGGCCTTCTCAAACATCAGGAAATGTTCCAATGAAACCAATGCCTTTTCTGCCGAAACCAGACCAAATGTCAATGCTCACCGAAATGCTGAAGGATAGTGTTCAAAGAGTAATGTAACCAGATAGTTTTCTTAATTAGGACATGTCCCCCTTTTCATAAAAAATGAAATATCTATAATACAATAATAGGTGTGACTGTTCGGGATAAATGTTTGAAAGACAAAATAATCTAAGGTTGGTCTTTTATTTGACCTCTCTAGGGACAATACGGAAGTATTGAGGGAACTTATTTTCTAAAAAAAGCTTACTTTATATGATCGGAGATGGTAGGTTAGTACAATCGAAAGAAATATTAAAGAAGATGAATAAGTATGAATCGATCTCATATTTCAAACCCCTAATTGTATGTTTGAGTCAAAAAATTGTTCAATTTGCTAACACTTTTGTAAACTTTGAAGTCCATTCCACCTTTTCTTTTTTAGATTAACTAATTTTTATTAAAAAGGTTTCTAATCACTGATAAATCAACTGCTATGTACTGGTGAATCAATTAAATAAATGAAACCAATACAAAGCCAAGACCAGGAACTTAACTATTATAAGTTTTTTAAGAAAATAATTGCAATGTAACTATTACAATGCAACATAAATTTTATTTGTTGATTATAATTATTATTTGCGACAGTTACTTTTTACGTTGCGTAATAACTGTTATTTATGAGAAACACATTTTTTTTTCGTTCTCGATAATTATTATTTTGGGACTTTTTTTGTTTACGTTGCTTCATAACTTTTATTTATGACTTTTTTTATTTACATTACCCATAACTATTAATTAAAAAAAATTTTTTTTACGTTACTTCATAACTTTTATTTATGATTTTTTGTTATTTACGTTGCCGATAACTATTATTTGAAAGACAATTTTTTTTACGTTGCTTCATAATGTTTATGAAAGAATTTTTTTTATGTTGCTTACGTTGATTTTTAATTGTTTAGTTGTTGGTGGATATTAGGTTTCTGCAGTTAATTTGCGTTTGTCAATTTAAAACAATTAAAAATCAATTCATATCCAAAATATGGTAATTCAATGTAAACAATTTTTTTTTCAGAATAATAGTTATCGGCAACGTAAATGAAAAAAATCATAAAAAAAAGTTATGAAGCAATGTAAAAAACAAAAATCCCAAAATAATAATTATCGACAACGAAAAATATATTTCTTACTTATAAGAGTTATTATGCAACTCAAAAATTTTTATTACATGATAATAGTTATAGGCGACGTAAAAAATTTCTTATTGGGAATAATTATTATAAAGCAATAATTATAGAAATTTCTTAAATTAGGGCAATTTTTTATTCCCAAAAATATGGATAATAATTATTTTAGGTCTCTGGTCAAGACTAGCAGAAGCTGTACGCTCCTAGAAAGAGTCTTAAAGGAAACAAATTATTAAGTTAGAGTTGTAGGGTTAAAACATAATTTTAGTTAAAGTTTGTTTGCTTTTTCTTGGACAAACAAGTTTAGATCGACAGTAATCCGTCAATAAGAATTAGTTTTTTTCTGAGCGGTTGGCCGTTTTTGCTGAGAAGGCAATTGTCGAAGGAAATGTTTTCTTGATTTGACTCAGCATTCGAACCCACGACCCACTGACTTTTGATCTGACATATTGTACACTGAGCCAAATCATACTTACAGCCCAACTATTCAATACAAACATGCTCAAATTTGCTATTGATCACAACTAGAGGACCACCGAAAGGTTTGAAAGTTGGGGAACGAATTGCATGAGAATGTGTCTGTGGTAATATGGAAGAATAGAAGATAAGATGATAAGAAGAGAACAGAGGTAGATGTAGAAATAGAAGTAGAGAGGCATAGAGAGAGATAGAAATAGAGAGTAGAGTAGAGGTAGAGGTAGAGGTAGAGGTAGAAGTAGAGGTAGAGGTAGAGGTAGAGGTAGAGGTAGAGGTAGAGGTAGAGGTAGAGGTAGAGGTAGAGGTAGAGGTAGAGGTAGAGGTAGAGGTAGAGGTAGAGGTAGAGGTAGAGGTAGAGGTAGAGTAGAGTAGAGTAGAGTAGAGTAGAGTAGAGTAGAGTAGAGTAGAGTAGAGTAGAGTAGAGTAGAGTGAACATTCTAAAAATATATAAATCTTACCATTTGAACTCGATATAAAATTTTTTAACGCTTTTTAACAAAATTGGTTATGAGTTGTCGACCGCAAGTTGTAGCCTTAGTTGAGTCAAACAAACTACTAAACTGATTTATCAGTTATGTTAGTTCACTATAATATGGCGACGCTCTCAGTGCTTTGCTGTTCCTGCTTCATTGCATTCCATATTGTCTAAGGTTATGTTTTCGAACTATTCATTTGCGAACTTTCCAAATATTCGCACTTGTGTTCGCCATTTTCATATCAGTCGCTTGTTGTAGTATTTAACCGAATCGCAAAGGTCGCGTAGAAATACAATGCAAACACTGCAGAAAGCGGCAATGCAATAAACAACAAAAACAACAACACCAGTAATAATAACAATAATAAAGAACAACACACCAAAAACAAAAACAAACAAAAAAGATGGGAACTGCATGCAACGAAGGCAACACCAACACCAACAACAACAAGAACAAGAACAAAACGAAACTGCTGCAAATGCTCATGTTGCATAAGTTGGAAGTCAGCAACCTTTACGCGAGAGTTACAGACTGCACAATAACAACAACAACAACAACAATAACAATAATAAACAGTACAACAACCATAGCACTGAAAGTCGGCTGCAAATGGCAAAAATAAATAAACCGATAGTAAGGCACATACCAAGTCTGGTCGAATCGTGTTTAGAATATTTTGCAACAAACAACAACAAAGAAGCATAGCCTGCAAAATTGAGTAAAAAACCGACAAAATAAGTAAACAAAAAAACAAGACGCGCAAAAACCAAAACAAAGTATATCGTTTCTGCCACATCCAATCTGCAGGCAAGGAAGAAGCCAATGTGCGCCGCTAAGAGTGTGTGTGTGTGTGTGTGTCTGAGTGAGTGTGAGTATGTGTGTGCGTGTGGGTACACGTCTGTCTGCGCATTTGCCTGCTGGCCAGCTTCGTTGTCGCTGTTGCTCCGTTTGCTTGTTGGCTGGCTGGCCGCTTGCCTGCCTCTGTCTTAGCCCTGGCTGGCTGTCGCTCGGTTTGTCCGTCCGTCCGTCCGTCTGTCTGATATTGTGATATTGTAGCCCACAATGTTGCGATTGCGCAATTCTTTAAAATGTTCTCCTTTTTTTTGGTCCGGAGCGCGCCCTCTGTCCCACGTCTGTTATTGCCCCTCACGCGCTTCCATCCTTGGCGAGTTGCTTTTGCGCTTTTGCTTTCTCGATTCTGGCGAATTATCGGCTGGTTATTTTCGCCTTCTGACTCTGATTTCCTTTTACAGCTTCGAGCAGCGCAGCATCAGAATTCAGCGATTCTTTCGAGATCTCGCTTGGTTTATTGTTTACTGTTGTTGTTTTTTTTTCGCTCGCTATGGGATTTGATGAATATCACAACAAAAGCTGCCAACAACAATACAAAACAAACAACAAAATGAATGAAATAAATAAATTGTCTCTAGCTGGCGATTGCGCAACGCTTTGGAATGTCTTAAATGTGACGTAAAATTATTGTTTATTCGGTTCCCGCTGCGGCTGCGGCTGGTTGAAACGTGGCGGAAACAAAATTCAGCACTTTTTTCAACTTAAAAATCGAGGCGAATTGCTTTGAAATATTGCAAAGTTAGGTTAGGTTAGTTTAGGTTATATATTTGTTAGGTGGGATTTGGTTAGGTTGTGTGTGTGTATGTTTGGTAAGTTAGGGTAGGCAATGTTGGGTTTTTCCTTTTGACTCTAGCTTAGGTTAGGTTTAGTAAGGCTATGCGTTTGTTAGGTTAAGTTAGGAAAGTCGTTTATAGTCCAGTCTAAGGCCTAGAAGACCCATTATGATTTCATACTAACCTGTCCATCCATCCCCTTTCGGGCAAACAACTTCGGTCTCTTGTTGGAGCAGAGTAAGCCGAGGATTTCGCTGCGTTTGCTAGATTCGTCAGACACAAGAAGTGTTGTGCCGTTTTACTAATTCCTGATTTTCACCCAAACTGCATACATTGTGGGACAAAAGACGCCGAAGAGACGCCGACGAAAATGGTACTAGAGCCATAAGGAGGAATCAGTCCCAAAAGGTAAGGACGCTACCGTCCCATCTAAAACACATAACGAAACAATCTAGGCTCCCGAGAATCCTGAGCGCGGGTAAAACCCTTCTCAACCTCTCCACCCTCTCCACAGAGCTGAAGGGAGTAATCGTCCCCTGACGTAACATAAAATGGTTCAACCCAGGAACAGTATAAATCAATTGGACCAGAGTATCCGACAACTGTCGCAATGAGTTCTAATTCAACATGAGGATTCAATTTTCTTATAGGTCGGCGTATGTACGGTATGTACGTATGTATCATATCGTCTGCTGTTTCATTCTCTGCATCTCCAGAGTGGTCGAGAACCCCGCATAGAGTGGGTTCGAGTGGTGCAAAAGTGGACACAAGTGGAAGGTGGAAAAGCTAGTTATAAATCGTGAGCTCTATATAATAATTGGGTACCCGGTCCCAGGGACATTGAAGGGAACAAAGTGGCTGACAAAATTGCATAAAGTTGAATCCACCTGCCACACGCTTCAGTTCAACTACAGAGGTCTGGAAGAGGTCATGAGAAGAAAAGCGAAACTCGGTTAACTTAAATTATGTTAACTGAATTGTACCGGTATGATTTCTAAAATCTTGTTAAAGTCTTGAGAAGAAAATTGCACTAATTTAGTGTTGCTCACTCGCAAGGAAAGTATTAGTACTCGCAAGTATTAGAATCATTAGAGAATGGACATCAACGACGAAGACAAATGCTTTGAGGCACAGCGTGCTGAGAGAACTCTGGAATTCGTTACTGTTCGGTTATCTCTAGGGCCTCCAGCTTTAATGGAGGCTTTCTTATTTGTCGGTCTGAGTGAAGTATCAGAGCTCAGAATACACTCTCCACTAAAGTTCGTCATCAGTTGCCGTCTACTTGACAAACAGAAAGTATCCCTAGAACATATTGAGCCTTACTGGAGGCTTCCTTCTTTGTCGATCTAAGTGATGCACGTAGACTGGTTTAAAGTGGCTGCCTCTGTAACAGACACACTTAGGCCTCTATATGCAACACTGTTTTTTCAACATGTATACAACACACATTTCAAACGGATGGGGGAAGGGGATCCACAGTTAAACGCCGTATCCGAACGACGTTTTTTTTCTGGAAATTTTCTTTTCACATTTGGAGGTTTTGTCATTGCCTGCCAAGACCGCACTTCTGCGATTCTTCCAATCCTCATCTGCGGATAGCGATAGAAGTAGACGAGTGTTTCACCAGCCCGAGCTAGGAATCGAACCTAGGGACTATCGAGGCACGTAGGCTCAGACTGCACTAGTGACTAAAATTTTATTCAGTTTATTTCGAATTTTCTTTGGTACAGTAAAGGACCTGAGGTTCAGGTGTGATTCTAATCGTACTTAACAACACTAAGTGAACTTCTTCACAGTTTTCAGTAGGAGTCCTAAGTGTTTTGGATTAAGATCCAAGTAGTAGTAAAAGGATTTTTTACATTAAAAAACATTGCCATTTTGATTGTTTTAAGCTTTTCAAAGATCCAAAAATTTGTTCTTATAAATTTTCATTAAAATGGTTGACTAAAATTAGCTGTCGTGGACCATCAAACTTAACTCTGGCGCAAACTTTTCTCCACTCTAATTGAAATACATAATTTGTGACACTAACATATTTTCTACATACAAAATAATTCATATTTCTTATTGGATCGAATGCAATTTCGGCATCTGCCCAGCCACTGTCCTGACAGACACTCATGATCGGTGCTTCTTCTTACGCATATTTCTGTACTTTACTCATATCTCCAAATGCGGCAGGAAGGTGTTGGCCAGTTTTGCTCGCTTCACATTTTGACATTTTCAATTACAACAATGCAGAAACCAATGACAATTCATAAATAGAGCATCGCATTGCAGGCGCTTAGCAAATGGCAAATTCGCTAAACAAAGTCATCAACCATAAACAACAACAATCAACAAAGTCAATTTCCGTTTCACGGCGATCGTCAGCCGCGCACGTTTGTTCAAAAGTTTTTCAATGAGTGCGTAAAAGTTGGCACTCGGACGCGATCGCACTCGAAAGGGGAGTGTCTGGCGTCGGTTGTTGGCAGTTGTTGCGTCCGGCGACGGTGACGCTGTGATGCGGTCGCGTGATCGCTTTTCGATATTCCATCATGTGCGCGCTGCAACAGATATCTGATTCAATCTGATATGATCGCAAAGTAGTCGCACTGTGTGAGACTGTCGTTTATCCTCAGAAGGGTTCCCTGTCCAACGCATTTGCGCAAATGTAAACAGGAAACGCGTCCGAGTGCGTACGTTGCGTCTTTGGCTAATTTTAACTTGGCTTGAAGTGTCTGCTTGACATGACGCAAATGTGCTGGGGCGAATATTTCGCTTGATCTTTTGCGATGCTTAGCTTCTAGTCTAAATGCCGAACACACACACACACACACACACACACACACACACACACATGGTTGTGTAAATAAACAGTTCAGGTGATTTGTGTTCACTAAATGGTAGCTGAAAGTTTAGTGCCAAAGTCGACTATTTATGTGCTGAGATTTTCTTTTGAATTATTAGTGCTTAGAAAATTTACGTCTTTCAATTTCAATTTTACTTTGATGCTTTACTTGGCGGGCAGAGGGGGTATTAGGTATTATTATATATTGCAAATAGTTATAATAGAGGATTATTATTATTCCTGGACACAAGGAAGACCATTGTGGTAATTTTGATGAATTTTAATTTTAAACAATTTTAAGTATTTTCTTTAGTATTTCTATAAACTTTTGCTTTGGTAACTTATTTTTTATCGTAATAAATTTTTATTTTTAAAAATTTATTTTGTAAAAAATTAGCTATATCCGATGTGTACTTTTCGAGATATCAGCGGAAGTGATATGTAGTCTTGTTAGGCATGGAAAACTTGCAGTCTTGCTAGTGTTAAGACATTGTAATTAACCTTTGCTTTACTTACATCCACTCGGGTGGGTAACGGTCGAAAAAAGACCTCAGTTTAAAGATTTATTTTGCGACTATGAAAAAACTTAAAAGATTTCTTTACAGAGGGTTTATTGAACACATACTGAGGTATGGGTAAAAAATGTTTTATTGTAATTTTTATTCACAATAGCGGCTCACCTGGGTGGGTATTAGTAAGCGACGGCTGTATGTATATCCCCAAAAATCGTTGGTATGGCGAAGGTTAAATATTTAGGTCGAACTAATAGGCGGAGATTAGGTGCAGGTGCGACCCTGACTTCGAAACTGGCTCTCTGCCCATGAAAACAGGATAACTCTAATCTGGGTTAGAGGACATGTTAGGATGGAGGAAAATAAGCTTGTGAACGAATTGGCTAAGAGGACGTTGGAAATGGACGGATTTCTCTGGATCCAAACTTATAACTGGAAGCAATTCGAAAGCCGAATGTTTCCTTGAAAATTGGGTAGACTTCAGTCACCACTGAATGGGCATTGGGACTACCAATTGCAGATAATTTTGATAGGCTTAAAGCCAGGCATTGGAAAGTAAAGCCAAGAAGATTCTTTGCCTAAATAACAGGTAACAGACTACATTAATTACCAGATATGGAAGCTTCAGAAGAAGTGTTTCGGACTGTTTTTGCTGTATTACCTGTAGACTATGCTTAGAGGACCTGACATAGTATGTCAGTCAGTGAATTGGAGAGTGGAATAAAGTGCAAACTGCAACAGTCGTCCTTAGAAGAAGATGACCTTTTGACCCATTAGTCCCAGGAATCTAGGTGAGAAAGCGCCTAATATTAGCAAATAGCAAGTTGGTCGATAATAACAGCCGATCTTTGAATAGCGAAACATTACTGTCCGACCGAATATTCGTTTTCGGCTTCGGTATTTGGCTTATTCGGCCAATTTTAAATCTTCTGCTTCGGCTTCGGCCAAAATTTCTGAATATTTAATATTTGTAATGCAAGTCAACTTGCTCCGTTTCAAAGTATTTTGTCAAATATCGGGTTTTAGCGATATTTTGGACATCAAGATTGCGATTTCTAAAAATTGTCTTTAATCAGTTATTTATTTCTATTCAATTGTTCAGTTTTTGGATTTTGTTAGAAACTGAACTCTAAAACTGTTTTTGGATTTTTTTTACCTACTAAAATATATATATTATGCGTTATATTCTTTGATTGATTCTCAAGTAAAACAAAGAAATGAAAAAATAAAAAACGGGTAAATTTTATTAGTTTTCCTCCTTAAGGGAGTGTTCCTGGGTAGAAGTTTGAAAAAATCGATTTTTTTTTTGGCGTTTTATTGTACCTTATACTATATACTATCACCCCCCAAAGTCGTTTTTCAATCTGCAAACTCAGTACCCACTTTTTTGCATGTTAATTGAAGTAATCTCAGCTCTTTTTGCTCCGCTGATACATTCGTCGAAACTTTAAACGCGTTTTTCTCGAAACCACATTTTTTGTACTGGCCGATAACTTTTCTCAGCAACTATGAGAGGTATCGACTTGAAATTTTGGGAAAATGTTCTAGATAGTTTTCATTGGATGCTAAACCAAAGTTTTCATCAAAAAATTATTGTTAAATATATTTTCAAGCACTCTAAAGGTAAAAAAAGGTGGCAAAACTGGACAATTTTTTTTCATATGGCCGCCATTTTGTTTCTAATCAACATTTTGACTAAAACTGTGGTTTAGCATCCGCGGAATTTATTGCAGATTAATAATTGCATACCCATTTCTGTTTCAGATTACTGGTTCCCGAAATTTATTATCGGCCAGCAGTGAAAACAAGGTCACATTGACCACTGAAAATTTGTACTTAGAAAATAAAATTGTTTGACACAAATATGAGTTTCTGTTCTCCAAATAATAAGGAACAACAAGCAAAAAACCAGAATATTGCATGTTGCCTTGTAGCTCCAAAATAATTTTTTGAAAAACAGCCTAAAATCGGCATTCTACCCGGGAACACTCCCTTAAAAGAATTTTTATTAGTTTTCTACTTCTACTTTTGGCCGAATATTTTAGTCATGCAGAATATTCTGCTTCGGCTTCGGACAAAAATCCACCTTTGGTCGGACGTTACTAAACACGAACAGTGGAACGCAAAGGAACCCACTGCTTGTGAATTGCTTGGCCAAATTTCCAGCAGGAAATTTACAACAAAAAATTTTTAATTTTTCAGGTAATTTGTAATTTGTAATTTTTGTAAATTTCTCAGGTATCTTTTATGAATTAAATATTAAATAAGTTGTTATTAATATTGTTATTACAAAAAAATAATAATAATTTTAATTAAATCTCAAATATTTGAATCCATAATTTTTTCTTATGTACATACGTAAATGTCCAAGTTATATGTGTCAATATATATTTAGATTTTAGTTAACTCAATTCTTGTCAATATTTACCTCGAATCCACTGGAATCACTGAAATTCGCTTCCACTTTCGATTTTCATTCAAACTGTAAATAAATTCACACAAATTCACTGGTCGAATCGTTTGCAAACACTTCCGTGCAGTGTGCGAAGGCGTGACAGTGTGTCGCACGCCACTAGTTGCGCTCAAAAAAAAAACACAAAAACAAATATCAAACTTTTTGACAGTTTCAGATTTTTATTTCTTTTCACTTGCGCTTTGCACAGTCTACAGAAAAAAAGAAGAAATTGTGTTGCGACGCGACAAACGAATAAATTCAAACTAAAATTGCTAGAAAAATATGAATTTTCTGCACCGCGTCGCGCACCTTTAAAGCGGACAGTTGGCGTTGGCGATTATATTTGAAGGCGTTTGCGCATGGTTAGCACTTCAATTGCTGTTTGCTTGTGTTGACTTGTTGTTGTTGTAGTTGTTTTCAATTGTGCATTTCTATTTGCATTTAAAAGGAAAGAAGAACAAATTACAAAGCGACAAATTACATGTTGTTGCACATTGTAGCAACAACTACATACAACCAAATGCAATTAAGATGGAAATTGACAAAGCACAACAATGGCAACAACCACAAAATGATGCAAATTGCATTTGGCTGATTTTGATAATTTCACTATGTTTATGGGGAAATTTACTCGTAAAATTATTAGCCAACAATGTTGGTTTTATTTCTCATTTTAAAGTAGTTGAACACAAATCCAATTCAATTTATTCCGAAATAAAATTATTGCACTATAAAAATAATTCTAGAAAATTGAACTTTCAGAAATTTCAACACCCACATTTGAGATTTGAATTTTTCAATGAACTCTAATGATTAGTTTCATGTCTCAAATAATAAAAAAATGGGGAGCTTTGTAAGAGTATTTTTTGAAAACATTAACTAATTTTGTGTTGATTAATGCGTGGAATCATTAGTCAAAGGGTCATGTTTCGGATCTCTGATTCAACACAAAGTAGGGAAACTTGTCTCGCTAGCGGCTTCGGTCTTCTCAGTAAACCTTTGGGGCTAAATTAATCCCATAATGCTTTGCTTGGATTCGACATAAGACTTTATGTGCTTTGCTTGGTTGCTTAGGCGATACTTAGGCCCGTAAGACCCATTGTGATACCAGGTAAGAGGTGAGTGGGCCCTGATTGCCTCTTTACACGAAGTAGTTAAAGCTTTTAAAAAAGCTTAGAAGACTTTATGTCTTTTACCTTCCTGTACAAAGTGACAGCCAAAAATTATTACACATTGTTTTTAAACAAAATTTGTATTAGTAAAAAGTCTTTGTTCAATCTAATTTCCCATGAAAAATTTGCAATGTCTGGATTTAATTTATATTTTTTATAACATAACTATTATATATTTTTATAGAATATAGTTTTGAGCTGCTAATTTTCATTGATTATTTTAGAGAAAGCATATTTTGTATTATTATTTTCTATAATATTTAATAGCTTTTGCTGAATATGCAAAAGAATATTAATTTTTTAAGTTAATTGTGTGTATCAAAAATCATCCGAAAAATATAAAAAACAAAAAGAAATAATTTTTGCAGTTTCCACCCTTCATTAGAATTTTTAAATACAAAGATATTTTGCAATATATTTATAACAATTTAATGTATTTTCTTCTCCTGTACACTGTACACTTTGTTTCAAAACTATAAAAACACTAACACTTTTTTTCGATAAGGGCGGAAATGCAAACCGGGCGGCATTTATTGCATTTTTAAATATTCAAATAATAATAAATTTTTTTAATTAACAAACAATTTTATTAAATATTTAAATTTTTGTTATTTGTAGGTTTATACATATTCCGCAAAGCTTTATTGTTTATATTAAAAATATGAAAGTGAGTGAATATGAGTTTGTTTTTAATTCTGCTAAAATTTCAATTTTAATAAAATTGAATTTAGTTCAAATAAAAAAATAATAAATTAAATTTAGTTAACATTAAAAATAATAAATTAAAGTTTTCATTAGCAAATAAATTTTTTCGTATGTAAAAAATGTTCTTTGATTTTTATCTAATTTTGGATCGATTTTAACCATCAACTCATTAATATTTCATTAACTTTTTAACTTAGCTTTTTAACTTTTAATTAATGTAAAATTTGCTTTAAATAAAATAAGTTAATTGCAATTACGTATAATTAATTAATTAATTCATGAATATAATTTTGCATCGATTTTAAACTTTAAATCAATTCATTAACTTTTTAATTTATCTTTTTAATTTTAATTAAATTCAACTTTGCTTTAATTAAAATAATTTCATTTTAATTTTTTATAATCAACTAATTTTAAAAATTTAACCAATTAACAATTAATGAATCTTATTTTGTGTCGATTTTAACCTTGAACTGATTTCCTTAACTTTTAAATGTAGCGTTTTAATTTTAATGTTAATTTAATTCAATTTTGATCTAATTAAAATAATTTTATTATAATTTTCTATATTTCGCAAATTGATTAATGAATATATTTTCGCATCGAATTCAAACTTCAACTGATTTCATTAACTTTTTAATTTAGCGTTTTAATTTTTAAGGTTAATTTAATTCAACTTTTGCTTTAATTAAAATAATTTTATTTTAATTTTCTTTATTTAGCAAATTGATTAATGAATATATTTTTGCATCGAATTTGAACTTAAACTGATTTCAGTAACTTTTTAATATAATTTTTTAATTTCAACTTTGCATCAATTAAAATAATTTCATTTTAATTTTCTAATAATTGAACTTTTCATTAATTAAAATAATTTCATTTTAATTTTCTTTTTTAATTTTCTATAACTAATTGCTCAATTAAGTAAATCATCTGATTTTAGATCGGTTTTTAGTTTCAACTGATTTCATTAACTTTTTAATTTCAATTTAATTCAACTTTGCATTAGTTAGAGTAATTTCATTTTAATTTTCTATAGTTTGTTTTCTGTAATTAATAAATATAATTTTGCATTGATTTTAAACTTCAACTGATTTCATTAACTTTCTAATTTAGCTTTTTAATTTTGATTTAAATCAACTTTGCATTCATTAAATAATTAAATTTTAATTTTCTATAATTAGCAGAATTGTGTTAACTCAAGTTTTAATTGTTACTAATGTTTTTGTTCACAATTTTAATAGTTATTATCTTTAAATGATTTATAAATACTTTCTTCTATAGCATTTATAATAATACTTTTGCATAATCCGTGCAAGCCTGATTTTTTTCTAATCATCATTTTTCCTTTAAGTGCTTAGAATAAAATAGAAAACTCCAAGCAAAACACAACAACTACGACTTTCAGCATATTTCAGTTTAAATCAAAATTTATGTTCAAGTAATATTTTTTCCAATAAGATTCACTCTCATTATTTTAATTCTATTTTTAATTAGTCACAATTCGCCTTGGACATTGAAAAACAAATTTATTTCCTTCTAACTGCAAGCCACAAGTTTAAGTAATTAAAAAAACAATACCAACACTTTTTACCACAATTGAAATTTAATTTTCTTGTCAACACCACCAAATGTCTTCACAATTGCACTGCACAAAATATATGTGAGTATGTGTATGTGTATGTGTGTAAAGTTATTTTGTTTAGTCTGCACTTTTAACCGCTGTGCAGCTGAAACCGTTCGCTGCATCTGATGGTCGGATACCAACTGAAATTTCAAAACCGAAATTCTCATTTAGGTAAGAAGCAGGCGAATTTCCACTTTGCGATAGCGATAGCAACTTTTGTTGTTACTGAAGTGCCGCTGTCGCTGTTGCTGTTGCCGCTGTTGCTGTTGCTGTTGCTATTGCTGCGGCTGTTGCTGCTGTGCTGTGCTGTCGTTTGTTGCTGTTGCGGAACTGCGGTGCGGCCGGCCCGAGAGAATCGTCCACAATCACAAACTGGCACACCGTGTTGCTGGCGTTGGCTTGGCAACATCGCGCAACATGTTGCCGGCAACATTGTGAATCCGACTTTTTAGGCGGGAAATGCACTTCCGGTCACGGGTACGCGGCCGTCAATGAATCAATTCGATGACGTGCCGCCGCCAATGTTGGCCGACCATGTTGCGGCAACATGTTTGCCGGCAGTTTGTTGCGGAGGAAGCACGTGCCTTGTTGTTGCCGCTGTTGCTCTTCACACTGTGACTGAGACACTCGACGCAGCGAGTGAGTGAGTGAGTGCCAATGAAATTGTGTACAGGTGTTAAATACGATTTTTTTGTTGGATTTTTGAAAAAATGCGGTCTCGCTTACAATCCGCTTGGAATTCAATTGCACATAGCAGATTTTAGACGATAATTGGTTTTAGTTGTAAGAAAAATTGTACGCGTACGTTGTTCGATGCATGGAGGTGTTGGTCGCAAGAGAGCGAATTTCTAATGGAAGAAACTTATTGCGAAAGTTTCAAACATATTTTTGGCTCATTTTCTTGCAATTATTTTCAACTATTTAAAGTATTTACTGTATTTAATTAATTTTTAATACAGAAAATTGTTCAAAGCGAAAAAATAAAGACTTTAAATAGATAAATTTGTTCCTTATTCACTCCGCTATGGAGCGTGGAGACCCAGCAAGGCAAATGTCTGGTGTTGGATACGTTAATCAATTGAAGTTCTGACGGTGGAAAGATAGGTAAAGTGATTGTCTAATGGACATAATTTTTGCCAAGGAATTCATTGTATTACCACCGGAGACTGTCCTTCTAGTTGTTTCTCACGATCGAGAACCAGTTAGTGCCTGTTGTGAATCGTATTCGATTTCCTGTTGGGGTCTTCTTCAGGTTCGCTATGGAGCACAGAAAGTATTGCTCCATAAATATGGAGACGTATTACGCCCAGCGTTGGGCATTTGCAGTGGGGATGTTCTAAACTTTTCTCTCAGTCTTCGTCCCTGCAGAAGTTGTCATAAAGAAATTCTGGTTTGTTTGATTGTTGATTTACAATTCAATGTTTAGTTATGATTGAGCCCAACATTTCCATAGAGATTGTGCTCAGTTGGATCAATTCTTGGGATTCGATCTTGGGCCAGATCTATCTTGCTGAGTTGCATTTTTGTTCTTAAAGCTATATTTTCTCGTTATTTTCAGGGATTAGTTTGCATGTCAATAGCGGAGATTAATTTAATTGTTAGAAGGTTTAAATAAAACCATGACAAAAAATAAAGTAAAATAAAATAAAACAAAATAAAATAAAATAAAATAAAATAAAATAAAATAAAATAAAATAAAATAAAATAAAATAAAATAAAATAAAATAAAATAAAATAAAATAAAATAAAACAAAATAAAATTAAATAAAATAAAGTTAAATAAAATAAAATAAAATAAAATAAAATAAAATAAAATAAAATAAAATAAAATAAAATAAAATAAAATAAAATAAAATAAAATAAAATAAAATAAAATAAACTAAAATAAAATAAAATAATAATCTCTATAAATAATAATAATAATCTAATATAGACTAGACTAGACTAGACTAGACTAGACTAGACTAGACTAGACTAGACTAGACTAGACTAGACTAGACTAGACTAGACTAGACTAGACTAGACTAGACTAGACTAGACTAGACTAGACTAGACTAGACTAGACTAGACTAGACTAGACTAGACTAGACTAGACTAGACTAGACTAGACTAGACTAGACTAGACTAGACTAGACTAGACTAGACTAGACTAGACTAGACTAGACTAGACTAGACTAGACTAGACTAGACTAGACTAGACTTTTAATTGCATTAAAACCCTTTTACATATCTTTTTTACTGCATTACTTCTGCAATGACCCAACAAGAAAGTCCAAGTCAGAGTATTTCGTGATCAAAAGCTTTTAAAAGTCTCATTTGTGGCAGCTACAATTTGCAAATTTCATATTTAGCGAAAATCGGGTATTCGCTTTAATAAAGAGTGGCACTAATGGAGTGAGTACTGTAACAGTAGAAATACGATTGTGTGCTTTGAAATTAAGTGCGCATAAACATTCGGAACGAATTATGAAAATCGCTGGGAAAATGGCCATTAGATCAGACAATCGTGACTCATTGTTCATTGTGTCGAATACAAACGCAAATATTTAACACAAATGTGGCAGACGGCGAGCTTTTGTGGCGGCTTCCGTTTCGTTTCGATTCATTGCATTCGCCACGTTTTGTGCGATGCGATGCGGTGCGGTGCTGTGCTGTGTTGTGTTGTGTTGCATGTTGCGGCAAATTTAGCATGAACCTCAAATCGCATTTGTTGCAATTATACGCCATATTTTTCACATTCAACATGCAACATTCTCGTAGACACCCGGCGACTACACACGCCACACAGCGCGCCAACGTCAAACGTTGCTGGCTGCTGGTTGCTGCATGTGGCACGTCGTGCGCCTTGTGCCGCACTCAACGTAAAGTATCTCATTAGATGTACTTTTCAATAAATTTGCTTGGAAATTGCAGATTCATTCATTCATTCATTCATTATTTATTTTCAAGCGCAATGGCAACAATGGCCGCCAAACACAAACACAACCAAAACAAGCAACAGGGACCGCAGCATTTGCTGCCGCTGCTAAATAACGCCAAAGACGATGACAACAACAACAACAACAATTACTACAACGACGAAGCAAAATCCTATCAGCGCAATCATTGCGCTTAATATGTGAGCAACACGCAAATGCTCAATAAAATTCCTTCAACAATTGACGATTTTTCGATTGGAAGTTGCCGGAGGCCAGCAGCCGCCGCATGCGGCATGTGCATTCTCTTGTTCTGCTCACGTGTGCGCGACGGCACGCTGCCGCCCGGCTGCGTTGCCGTTCGTCAGCCGAATTCGTAAAATCTAATTGGGCGAACCTCTCGTGCCACTTGTTGGCTGTGCTGCTACACTTTATGTGCATACAGCTCGAAAGTTTTGTTATTTGTTGCTGCTGCTGCGGCGGCGGCTGTGGCTGTTGCTTTGCCGCTTCTAAATATCTCGCAATTAGATCTAAATTATGACTTTGTTGGTGCCATAAAGAAATCGTTGTCTTTCATGTTGTGTCGCGGTTTTGTTGGTTTTGTTTGTTGTGCGCCGTTTGCACGTTTTTTGCAGTTGCTGTTGCTGTTGCAGCTAATGTGGCATTTTGTTGCACTTTTCATATTTTGTTGCATGCTCTCAACGCTCCACGCTCCACGCTACGCGAGCCAAGTCTGTGCTGTTGATTTGTGCGCAGCCGTTTTGTTGCTCGCGTTTTCAGTTTGTTTGTTTGTCGTAGAACAATAGACACGTTTGTTGTTGGTGGAGAAAATTGCAATATCATTGCAGCAATTACAATAAAACTTGAAGCAGATTTTTCAGCTTAAATCTTCTGGCAATGAAAACGAAACAAAAAACCAATTCGCATTGTTTGATGTTGAACGTTGGAGAAAACACGAAAATTAACGAATGTTGTTGTTGTTGTTGTTGTTACTACGATGCACTGACTTGCTGCGATATATAAAAAGGGTAATGCAAATTGAATTTTCCACTGAAAATGATGCGAGTGCTTGAAACGTAAAAATTCTAACAATTTGCAGAGTTGTTGGAATCTTTAGAACTTTTCAATTGTTCTACAGATCCACGTGAGCAAGGAGATTTTGGGTTTAACCATAGTTACTCTATATCAATTTTCAAGGATATAAAAAAACTACCAGCTCTCAGCTTAAAAATAATGTTTTCTTTTTTTCAAGATTGTAATTTATAAATATTTTTAAGACCACGAAATCCGGTTAAGTGAAATTCTTTTCAATTAAGCTTACTTCAGATCTGTGAAAAGAAAAGACATTTTATTACAATTCCGAAAATTTCGAATGTCGTTGCAATTTTAAAACTGCCAACTAACGAAATCAGCTGATCCACTATTCAGGGATGTAATAATACTGATGATCCACTGATCCGCTGATCCACTTATCATGGGATGTAATAATACGGTCAAATAACACCGTGCGACAAAAATTAAAAAAAATTTTCAACTTCGAAAGTTATTAAAAAAAGGCGGAAGCTGCAATTCTAATGAAGTACAAAAATTCTAATTTATTTGAGTATTAGTATTTTAAATAATAAAAAGATACGAAATCAATGAAGTGAGAATAATGAAATTTTGACAGGTGATCAACGAGATTTTAGGGTTTAACATACTTACTTCTCAAGAAAAATCGATATAAATTTTCAAGGATATAGAGGATTAAAGTTTTCAAAGGTCCTTTTTTATATCCTTTTTTTACAAATAGATAAAAAGTCAATTTTATTCAAATTCTTGAGCCTTTCCTCTTTCGTTTGATATACATATCGCCCTATTCTAACGAGGTTGAGTATTTTTTTTATTTTTTATTTTATTTTTTATCCCCTTAAAAATTTTGAAGTCCTTTTAAAAAGACAAAGGATGTAGAAATGAAAAACTGAGTACGCAGTATTACTATGTTTGCTCTCTAGTTTCACGCCCATATGAATTTTTTCCGGTGTGAAAAATGCTGTCGCACGGTGTAATAGCAGGACAGTATTTTTCAATTATGAAATGTGACACACAATTTTTTCGTTTAGGTGGAATTTATGTTTTAGATCCAAAATATTCTTTCACTTAACTGAATTTTGCAGTTATGCGAAGTTTCAGTTAAGCAAACTAATTTTCAGGAAAAATACCAAAGAAAATGGGACCTGGACTTCTATCGGGTGTTTTTTAGAGGTATAGAACTTCGAATTGAAATAAAACACAAGAAAATCGTTTTAATGTCCATCAATTTGGCTTTATTGGAAGGATAATTTTATGCCATTAATGTTTAAATATGATTTCGGGCATGTGGCCGCCGTGGCTGGCTCGAATAAAGCCAATTCTACAGGTCCAATTTTCAACCACTTTTTCGAGCATTTGGGGCCGTATGTCGGCAATAACGCCACGAATGTTGGCTTCCAAGTCTCCTAACGTTTCTGGTTTGTTGGCGTAGACGAGCGACTTCACATATCCCCAAAGAAAATAATCTAATGGTGTCAAATCACACGATCTTGGTGGCCAATTGACAGGTCCATTCCTCGAAATTATGCGCTCATCGAATGTTTCCTTCAATAAATCGATTGTGACGTGCGCTGTGTGGCATGTAGCGCCGTCTTGTTGGAACCAAAACTCATCCACATTCATGCCATCCAATTCGGGAACAAAATAGTCGGTTATCATGGCTCTATACCGGTCTCCATTAACGGTAACTGCCTCCTCTTCTGACTGGGTCCTCTTCAACATTTTGCTCTACAGCGGCAATTGTTTCTTCGGTGCGCACTGTTCGACGTCTCTGCGGATGCGTATTATCACATAGAGTAAACGTAGTGCGAAAACGACCCATGGTTAACCGAATTAATTGCTCTGATGGACGATTATGTCGACCATAAAATGGACGGAGCTTGCGGTAAACTTCGCGAACTGAACCATTATTGTTCTTTTGTCAACCTGTTCATGATGAAATGGCAAACCAAACTGAACATAAATAACATTAGAGTTGCCAGATTTGACCACAAAATGCCAGTTTTATCTCTATTCGAAAAACAAACCTCTAAAAAAAACACCCTATATTTCAGTTCAGCGGATTTTTCAGTTAAGCGACTTGCAGTTAAACGTTTCGACTGTTGTTGTTCTGTAGGTTTGCTTTTACTGAGATTAGGGAGTAAACTGCTTGTCAGAGAATTTTCACTTTTACGCTGAAAAGATTACTCACAAAACTTGATGGGAATTTTTGGAAATCTGGTTTTGTTGCGTTTGTTTATCAAAAATTTTGTTTGATCAGTAATTATAATAATTATAATTTATTTTTTTTTTATTTTAAAAATTATTTGCTTCCGCTTTTGTTTATCGAAACATTTGTTTGATTAATAATTATAATAATTATAATTTATTTTTATTTATTTTAAAAATTATTTGCTTCCGTATGTGTGAAAAATCTGCACTTAACTCCCCAATATGGGATGGTTAAATTTTAAAAAAGTTGCTATTGCGAAATTGAAAATCGGCAGTTTACTATTTGATAAAAGTCAACGATATGAAACGGGCAATGTCTTTGGAGTTTGCTCTTCTATAATACCTACAACGCATAAATATTATATATGTAGATACAACCAGTAATAAGAAGAAGCAATGTCCAGAGAATACGGCGGGTGCGGTAAAATATTCCACTCGAGCCTTTTCAAATATTTGCTTACGATTTTGCGACATGAAGCCGTGAGGACTTTTGTCATGGTTTCAGTTCATAAGGCACCCAGTTGCCTTGCTTTTGAATCATTCAGATGAATTGCAATCGTACGCAGATTGTTTGTTGCGTCACTCCTAATGATTCGGTATGCTCCTCTTGCATTCGACTCGGATTTTCATTGAGTAATGGCTGCAATTCTATGTCTTCAAGGATAAAATCACCACTCTGAAAACATCGAAACCATTCTCTACATGATTTATCAGTTTGAGTATTGTCACCATAAACTTCAAAGATGCGTTCGATGCGATTTAGCTGCACTTTTCGCCAAATAAAACAGAAAACTAAAATCTCCCGCAAATGTTGCTTAGTTAAAACAAATTTGGAGATATTCAGTACAGTAAAAAAACAAGATTTTTTAAAAGACTCAAAGCGCTAGTAAATAAACATTTTTAATCCGCAATCAGTTTTCTCGAAGAAAAAATTTTTCTATTCTAATTTTTTAACAAAAATCAAAAATTCAGAAATTCCGAAGGTTGCGTGTTGAGCAATAAAACAATGTTTGTTTGAGTAATAAAACAATGTAACTTAAAAAAGATACTCGTAAGCAGTTGTACGACGACTATTTGTTTGCATTATTCCAAGTAAAAAACAAATAGTCGAAAGCACATTTGAACGCTTTTCTCGGTTGTTACTTTTCATTCAATCTTTCATTAAACATTACCAACAAATTGCACATTTCTCAATTTAAAAAAAAAACGAATTCCGATTCCGCCTGCACATTTGCACCCACAGAAAAACGAACAAAATAAAATGCCAGCTACTATATGTTTTAAATAAAATTTTCATTATAAGAAAAGCGAAAAATAACAAAAGCAAAAAATCAAATAGAAAAATTTGCAAACCATTAATTAAGAAATTCCAGGCGCAGAGCCGGTAAACAACCAAGATTGTGACTGTGCCACCAGTTGCAACTCTGCGAGCACTCAGCACTCTGTATGCACTCGCTGGCTGACTGACTGACTGGCTGGTTAGTTGGTTGGTTGGTTGGTTCGGTTTGCTATTTGGAAACCGAATTGCGAATTGATAACCTCCCCCTTTTGCCTGTTACGCGCAATGTAGATGTAGACGTTGCCGTTGCCGTTGCGGCGCAGTGCATTGTGCCAGACACCAGTTGACTTGTGTTTTAATTAAGTTTCGAACGCAAACGCAAGTCAAGCCCAATTCTGCTCGCTCACAAACACACACACATTCACACACGCATATCTGTACCTGAATGAGCCAACATCTGTGTGCGTGTATGTGTGTGTGTGATTATATAAATTGTATGGTATCACTTAGAATTATTATTTGGCGCGTTGGCAAAAATTGCAGGCCGCTGCAAAAATATTATACCAACAACAAATATCATAGCAAAGGCAATAATATCAAATGCAACAATGACAACAACAAAAAGCAGTAGAATTAGTGTTCAATTGATATTTGGGCCAGTGCCGATTTATCGGCCATATGAGTAGATATAACCCGATTTTGATTTAGACGATGTTAACTTGAAAATAAGTCTATATTCTTTAATGTAAATTTAGATGTTAAATTTTAATTATGTAATTTAAAACACCAAAGAAAAGTTGAAGCTTGAACGTAATCCCTTTGATAGTCATACATTTTAACCAGATTTCACATCAATTAGATTCGATTCGGTGAGTCCATGAATATCACAAAACATTTGACAATTCAAAGTGTATTCGGTTAGGTTAGGTTATGTTGGCTGCCTCTGTAAGAGACACACTCGGAGGCCTATTGGGAGGCCCATTGTGATACCACATTCACAGTGTGTTACACCATCTTAAATATGTCCCTTGTCTTGTTTTACATGTGGAGATCATAAAGAGTCATCTAAATTTAGTTTGCCAACTTTTATAAAATAAAAAATTTATACAATATTTTTGATTTTGACATTTTTGAGAAGTTGGTCCTTTGCATCTTCACTGAATACCTGACTGACCATTGTTCACTCGGGTATTACTCAATAAAATGGGAATTTTTTTCTTCAGATCTGCAGGAATTGCAATCAAGAACCAGAAACATTGATGGAGATTCTCTGTGGTTACCCTCCACTCAGCTGGAAAAGATTTCTCTACCATATTTAGAGGCGGCAACCTTAGCTCTGGAAAATACTTTAAACTTAGAACCACAGAGAGTACTAAGACCTATAAAAAGCCTCATCCCAGCTGGTTAAATCAAGGCTTACACTAAACATCACTACTGGTCGCGGAGCTTAATAGCCCTAAGAAAATAATTAATAACTAATCTTAAATTTTTTATTATTCTTGAGCTTTTATTTGAGGCTTTGTTACACTGTTAATTTGCAATCAGCTTAATTATCGAAATTTTGTGGCGTCTTTCCTTCGCTGTCCATAGTTCAAGTGTTAATTAGGTTTTGTTGTGTGAAACAATCAAAGTAGGGTTTGACCAATCAATCGGCATCGGTTGGACAAATTAATAACAGTCAAAGTGACTGGCAGGCTGACAAAATGACTGACATTATTGATTGCTTTGTGTGGTCAGAGTTGACGCCTTTTGCATTGAAGTATTGTAGTAAATTAAAATTAGGCAAGGAGCCAGGCAAGTAAATAAAGAAGTTATATAACTTTGTGGGCAAATCACATAAAAAACGAGGACATATCTGGCAGTGCACTATGTCCTGCCACTTTCCTGAGTCTGCCTTATGTATTATGTATTCCCGAATCAGGTTTAAGACGTTTGGCTCTGATGTTAAGCGACCTCCTAGGCTCCACAGAATATACTCAGATTTCCCTCGAGGTTGGTAGATTTAAAGTACATTAACAGGAAACATCAAGTCTCAATACAATGCACGCATCTAATGTCTGAGTGCTGCGTTTGCTAGGCTATTCCGAGGAAAAAAATATATAAACCTTTGTTGTGCAGTCACTGTGGTTCAGTTTTATGGGTCTTTGGACCGCGAGTTTGAAGCTATGCCTGACCCAAGTTCAATTCCCGTCGTTGCAAATACCAAAATTTACACATACAGTGGTGTCTAGATATAGTGAACTAATTATTGCCAGGCCTGTTCACTGTATTGAGGTTGTTAACTATATCAAGGTTAAACTTTTTGTTCAAAAACTCGTTTTATTTGCTCAAAATACAATTTTTGTTTTTTGCTTGAAAATTTGTTTCTATATTTAGAGGCTCGATGTCAAAATTTGGGTGTTCACTATATCGAGGTGTTCACTATAAAGGGGGTCCACTATACCCAGACACGACTGTAGTAAAATTTTTTCGGTCTGTAGTAGTAAATGATAAACTTGTGAGGTGAAATCGATCTCAAAACGAAATCGGTATAAAACTGTAGGTCCCTTCCATCTAAATTGAAAATCCTGGAATCGTCTGGCTGTTGTTAGAACCGTTTGCGCTGTTTAGAGATTGTTTCCTAATAATTGTATATTACATATTTAATTTTCTAACTAAATTTCATGCGACTATTAGATATTCCAACTAAATCTAAACCTAAAGGTTTATACAATTTTTTTTCCCTTCCCTTAAGATAAGATGAAAATAGATGCTCCAGAGGCTTAGGGACTTTTCTATCCCGCAAACTTAGATGAAGAGACACGCTTCAGAGACTTCGAGACTTTCCTATCCCGCAATCTGCGATGAAGAGAAACGCTTCAGAGACTTTGGGACTTTGCTATCCCGCAAAATAAGATGATGCGCGATGTTTTAGAGACTTTGGGGCTTTACTATCCCGCAAAATAAGATGAAGAGAGATGCTTCAGAGACTTTTCTATCCAGCGAAATAAGATGAAAAGAGATGCGCCAGAGGCTTTGGAACTTTGCTATTCCGCAAAATAATATGAAGAAAGGCGCTTTGGAAACCTTAGGACAAGGGTATGTTGAGAGACCACAGTGGTACTCTTTTCCATAAAGTGCATCCCCACCAAAGCCAACCACTCAGTTCGTATCACAAATTATAGATTTTTCCATGTCGATTGCATTGTAAAATAATAACGTTTTTTGGTTCAAATCGATGTAGAATCTGTTCAATACTTACTTATTAAGCTGGCCATAACAACCCGTTGCTGGGTTTCGACCCTCTCTAAGCACCTCTGAATCACCATTGGGCAGAAAAAAACTCGACGTTGATAGTTTTTCTTTTTTGAAGGTATTCGTTGTGATTGACGTCGCGTGCATTGCAAAAAATGGTCGTCATTATCTTGTTGGCTTACAACTTTGGTACACTTTCACCCGGAGAAGTCCACTGCTTTTACTGTTTCTAGGTCTCTGATGTGTTGTGCTGCATCCATGTTTCATACGCGATGATCAAACGCCGCAAACATTCCTTTGAAGTGGTCACGGTTCCGCTTTGGTCGAGTGCCAGGAGTTGTGAGAAATGTTCAAATATTCATGTAAAATGTGATGTACCCACTTAATTGAGATGCCTACAATCTCAACAACTTTACAGGCCTTCATTTACCGATCGTCCAATAGAGTTCCAAGGATTTTTTCACCATTTCTGTCCTGAAGAACTTTTTTGGGGTATAGATTTGAACTGAGCTTCGAACATGACCTTGGAAACATTTTTTGCTTGCTCAGATCTAAAGCTGTGCCCTCTTGTGTTATTTCTACAATTATAATTTATATACATACATACATACAAACATATATACATACTATATGTATATAGTTCGAGTACTTGTTGCCTAATGCCCTGAAAATCGTCACAAACTATTTTCGCTGCCCCAATGTTGCACTCTTCTCGCAACCAAGAACTATGCAAAACACTGTAATCCAATAACTGATTTGTCATGTTTTGTGACATTTCCAAATGCCAAATAATGCAATTGTTCTGTGAAAAATTATGATATATTTTGACAAGCGGAAATCCAAATACGATGCGTCATTGTTGGCGGCGACGAGTGCCAGAATTTCATTCATGAAATTGTGCAAATGTCAGCAAGTTGAATAATTCGGGCGAGTTCAAAAATTCCATTAACACGAGTTGGTACACATACGTGTATGTGCGCGTGGGTGTGTGTAAGTGGGTGAGTGTTTGTGCCACTACAAATACAAACAAACGTATTCGGTTTCCTCAGTAATTTGGCGTTAATGGACCGAACCGAAAGCCGCAACCAAGCAAAATCGAATTCTCAATTCTGAATTATTTCGGTGTTGTGGTGGAATGAGCGAAAATTTGGCATTTCCGTGTGATTGATTTCATCGTAAATGGCCGCAACATCTGACCGGGCGAATGTTTGGCCATTTGACTGATTGCTGAATTGCATTTTGCGACCGTTGAGCAATGCACAAAATGTGCCAAATCGGAAATGTGGACTGCACATTTGTGCTTATTTCTTCGATTGCAAAATTTTGGTTGTTTCGGCGCTGGTTCGATGCTGTTTTACTATGTCAAACGGCGGTGGCAGTGCGAGTCGCTGCACTTGAATGTGTGGAAATTAGTGCAGTTTCCGCTGCCGAAATGTAAGTAATTACGCCTCGATGAGTGGTCGATGATCTGTGATGTGTTGCTACGTTGACAACCAGCCAAGAGTTGAAAAATAGCAAAATTGCAATAATTTTTGTGGAACTTTTAAGTGGCTTTAGTTTTTAGTTAATTTGTACGTGTGTTGGGAATTTCATTTGAAAATTAACTCATTTCAGATAGTGAGCGCGTGATTTATTGCCAGAACATGGACAATTACACACTGTAAAATAAAATTTTGACTAAACAATTTTCTTTGATAAACAGTGACAGATATATAAAGTCTCTTAGGTTGAACAAGTTAGTTGTTGGATTACATATTATTCAATTTTTTATAAGCAAATTGGCATTCGGCACAAACCGACTGTTGATGTGCCCACAAAGTGACGGAAAATACTCAAAGCAACAAGTTGCGTTGAATGTTTATGAGAACTGACAAACTGGCAAATTCTCAACAAAGCCAAACCAACACAATTTTCTCTCATCGAGCGACGCAATGATTTCGAAATGATCGGCGCAAAGTGTCTACAAACGTTAGAACTCTATGTGGTCAAAACTGCAAATAAGCGAACCCAACGAACGTTTCAAATTGCCAATCGAAAGCGACAGCCACCGGCCGGTGGAGCATTGAACGCGTCTGCGATGCGCCGCTTCACGCACAAAGTCGAATGTCAAAGACTTAGAAATGTTGAAAGCAAGTTCACTGAAACGCACAAAACACTAATGGACCAATAGTTCAAATTATCAAAAATCAACAACAACAATAACAATAACAAAAAATTGTATGGTTATAGAGAAATGTGTGGGAGAAATACTCATACCGACTGATTTGAACTGAAGACAGTGTTGGATCGTTGGATGCGTAATTGTTGACTTTCAAATGTCGAAAATGTTAATAAATGTGATTTTGTTATTTTAATTGAATGTCTGACTAAAAACAAACGCAGTTGTAAAAATTTAGTATACTTTTTGACCTGAAATGTCTGTCCTTTTAGGTCCAAAGGTAGACAACATTTTTTTTGTTTTTTCCATTCTTAATGTTTGAAAATCGATCACGGTTTGTCAGACAGAACATCAGTACTTATGTTAGTAATTTATTCCTCAACATTATTTGTTGAAATTTGTGTTTTTTTTTAAGAAAAACTCATTAAAATAATGGAGAAACATCATCGGCTAGAAACAAGCAAGTCATTATTTTTTAGCAATCTCGCCCTTCAAAGTCTGCGAAGGTTATAGAACCTTTAAATATAGACGTATGAATCTATCAAGGGTTTTGGGAGCAGACATGTTAGGAAAGCCTCAGATTCGATGGGGTAGATGAAGACAAATCTCGAAAGAACTGTAAGTCGTGTGCACCAAAACTCAATCGCAAATCTTCTGGCAAATGTTATTCTTGTTCAATCCATTTTTGATACATGATATCACTCAAATGTGTTGCAGCAGAAGAAAATCTATTTTATTAGTTTAAATAAAAATAGAAACAAATAATCTACAAAAAACCATTATTCTTCAGATCTGAATTCAAAATTTTAACATAAAAAACAATTTTTTTTTAATTAGTATGTTTTTAATACTTCGGCCTGAGGACGTGCGGTTTCGCAGTCAGTCAGTCTTTATGCTACAAAAATTTGACATCAGTAGTTCAAGGTTAAACCTAAATATTTCGTTACGTCAAATTCATATTTGTTGTCTGTTTTTTGAAATTGTTGGACTATCCGAGACTTAGATTTGTGTTTCTCTTCTACAATATTTCATACACCAAAATGGATTGAAGGTTTTATATGATTTAATCTGATAGTTAGTATTTAATTGAGTATTAAGTATTTAATTCTTCAGGTATTTAAAGGTAGTCATCATTATTACATTGAAGTAGTCGACTGGTTTTCTTTGGGCCCAACTTTCTTTGCCAGCAGAAATCATTGCATTTTCAAGTCAATCATATTTTGTTTGAACAATTTTTACTACATACATTGGTATTCGAATGGCTTTCAAGAATAATTTTCTACAGTTTCATCTGAATTTGTTTGCGTATAATTCAACCTGCACTCAGTGCAACGTTTCTACAGCCCAAACCCGTCCATGGGGAATTCAACTCCTCACAGTTTACACCACCAATATATTTTGAATGGGAATTTATTATATTATCTTTACTTATATAATATTTCGTTAAACATAAATCCTTTCACAAATTGTCGCCGTGGGCAATTGAATGCCTCATACACAGATTGAAGGTTAAACGAGACGAGCTTCAAACAACGAACTCGGCAACATCAAGATTTGATCAAATCGAATTTATTTAACAACTAACTATACAACACTGAAATCTTGAATCATTGTTTGGACATTACATGGAAACTGAGATGATTCTCTTTGACTAAATGGCTACTTGGGTCACGGTTGCTACTAATCTGCAATAGTTTTCCTGGAACACGGAACATTGGGACAATTACCAACAGTTGCTCTTTTTTTTGCTCAGTGCTTTTGATTAGTGTTTTTTGAGTGGAAAAAAGCTGGTTTTAGTACTTTTTGAAAATGAAAAGCGGGCAATACTCGTCTTTTTTAAAAAATATTGACTCAATTTCAGAGTTCTATGCCCATTCGAAAGTCTCTTCGTATGAATTTAACGCCAATCATTTTGGGAAATGAATCTTTTTTATATTTCTGTTGGGAATATGAAAACTTTGGAGCTTCGGTAAACTTAGAAACTCTTTAAATATTGTAAAACTTTAGAATTTCGACGACTAGCATCAACCAGTTAATTAATGTACTTTTTTAATCGTTTGAATTAGTTTTCGACCGAATTAGTTTTCGGTTTTTGTTTCAGTCATATTTTTGCATTCACTAAAAATTGATTTTGATCAAGTTTGGGGTTGGGTAAAAAATACGGTCGAATAGTTTGTCGAACCGAATCTTTCTTAATTTATGCAATAAATTAGGTTTAATGTAGTGAAAGGCAACAAAATTATATTTTATTTATTTTTCTTAAAAATTTATTTTGCGTGATTTTGATGAAGGATTTCAATCATAAAATAAGTAATTTTGGACAAAATCTCAAGCCATAATCTGTCAACAAACCGAGGCTCATGCCTGAAAGCTTAAGATTCGTATCGTTAAATTGATTGTGTAAAAAATGTTGTGAATCTATTCCAGCATTTTGAAATTTGACTGATGGTTGCTTGTCAGCAATAATCGTTTAATATTTGTAATATAGGGTGTTCCAATAAAAATGAACGATTTATATTTCATTGAATTTTTTTTTGTGCAAGAGGCTGCTCTGAAATTTTACAGGTGTCGTCTATGATTTCAGTTTTTTGAAGAAGAACTTGAAGAACAAGAAGCATTGAAGAACGACCGAATTGCGGTCAGACTTCAAACTGTTTTGAGCCTTTGAGTTTAAATTAAAATGTTGAACTGTTGTAGATTTTCGGCAATGCTTTCAGTAATTGTGACTTTGATCGATTTATAACACCGTGCGACAGTACATCTGATCGATCCAAAAGATGATATAGACGGGAAACTAGAAATCATTCATAGTAACCTGGCATATTCAGTTTTTTATTTTCTGTTCCATTGTTCTTTTATAAGGACTTTACAATTTTAAGGACATACACATTTTGACATTTTTTTTAAATATTTGTCGTTCTGCAATGATGAAGATTTGGGTATGAAATGGAAAAGGAGACTTGCTCCTTTTTGACTAATTTTTCGGTTTGGACCTTTCAGAACCAAAATGTGTTAGTAAATAATACTTATGTAGTATAATACCTCAAAGTTTTATTTTTCCATCTAGTTTTATAGAAAAAAGATAATGCGTCTTACTTCTTATTTCTTCTTTCTTATACTTATTTCTTGCTTATGAATGGAAACGTATTTTTTGTTAGCTCTAAACCAATAGAGATAGAAGAATAACATTTTAAGGTATTAACCTACAGACCGAGATCCAAAACATATGTTTTTTTTCAAAAGGAGTCGTTGAAAAACTTCAAGGATATCGAAGGATACATATTTGAAAGAACCTTACTGGCATATTTTGGGCCAGAAAGTTCTAAAATAGGAAATATAGTCTAAAGGCGAGAGTTTCCTCTTTTATTTGATACCCATATCTTTGTCAACCGGAAATATTAAAAAAAGTTCTTTGAAATATTTTGTCCTTAAAATTTCAAAATAATTTTAAAACAGCATCTGATCAGAAAATGAAAAACTGAGTATGCCAGGTTGCTTTAAATGATTTCTAGGTTCACGTGTATATCATCTTTTGGATGGGTCTCGATAAAAGTGTTTTTTTGTCGCACGGTTGTGTTAACAAATTTGTACTTATATCAACTCATCATTATAAAAAGTGCCAATTTTTATTAATCACCTTTACCGACCTAAACAATCGAGTATATATAGATTCGCGTCACTATTGTTGGCCAACACTGAAGGCGACTTGTCAGTGTCAGCGCCCACAAGACATGTCAATAGGTTCAGTCTGTAGTAAATAAGTAGTAATCAAGACGATGCGGTGTGTCCGTGTGCGGCTATTAATAGTCTGGTTGCGGCAGACATGAAACGCGACGCATGTGAAAGTCGAAGATGCAAGAGAAAGGGGCGGGCGCGAGCGGGTTAAGTAAATGGGTTTCGTGTTGGCGCGTGTGAGGTGACATCGGCATTCATTCGATACGCTATCTAAGAGTTCGGCAGAATGCGACTACTTGAGCTCATTAAGAGGTTCATAAACAAAAGGCTTAGCGAAAGGAAGAGAACCAATTACAACAACAACAACAACAGTAACACCAAGTGACGGAACGCTGAGTGCGGTGCCATGTAAACACATATCGAATATCAAATAAAATGGATGACCAAACAAACCCGATTATTGCCAAACATCAAAGTGGCCTTTCACAACAACAACAACAACAAGCAATACTTTTACACTAAGTGCCACGTTTGTTGTGCGAGCCATTAATATTGACTTTTACACAATTCACTCATATGACATCGGTAATAAATTGCTCTGCAAATAAGGAAAACAAATAATTAAATGCCTAAATTTACTCGTAAATACGTCAACTAGCAGCGCCCAACCCGACTCCCTTCAAACGGCCACATTAACCTTCGCATTACTTTTCGCAACCCCCCCGACTTAACTGTTGTCTGTTGTGACCTTTGACTTTGCCGTGATGGTGGCTGTTGCTGTTGTTGTTATTGTTGTTGTTGTCATTGGCATTGGCAATGACTAGCGGCACCGGCTGACGCGTCAACCGTATCCAATGACAGTAGTTTCCGCTCGCAATTGCATAATCCGTCTGTTGTCTGTCTGTTCGACTGTTTTAGTTGTCCTTGTGCATTCCCATTCCGTTCGTCGCCATCATTATGTCAAAGTCAATGCGATTTACTATTTGCCAGACTGCTAAATCCGCCGCTCAAATTTTTAATCCACCTCAAAAGACTTTCGAATCGTTCATTCAGTTTTCTTGTTGCTGTTCTCGTTTTTTTAATTGCAGCCGTCTTTCTATTCGGTTGTGTGTCTGTGTCTTCATTGAGGAAAGCATTGTTTTGTTCAAAGATTCAATTAAATTTGAATTTTTAGCATCACTTTTTATTGGCTCCACATGGACCAAGAAGGGTTTGGCTATTAAAACAATATTAAAAATATTTGTTAAATATTGTAATATTTGTATTTGTATCACTTCAAAGCGCAATGCTTTCAGTGTCGCATGTAAGGGGGATTTTGGCGGTAAATATTAGTTTGGTACAAAATTGTTTATTTATTTATTTATTTCTACATACATTTATTCCGTCTACAGAAATAATCTTACAGTCTGTTCAATAACGTAAATCTAATTAAAAATACAAATCAGATTTAACTTAAATCTATTTAAGCCAGCATCGATGGATTCTAAATATGGTTTCAAATGTTATTGGTCCCAAAAGATGTGTTCGGAACCCCCTAAATGAAATCGTGTGTGCGCCACTGGTTGCTATTAATAATTTTTTCGGTGTGGTTCTTTGCAGTTAATTGCAAGAAATATTGTACAAAACTTCTGACTTGAAATTTTAAATAGCAACTTAAGAAAACTCGTTAAGCTTTGTGTAAAATAAATTCAATTTAATATAAATTTATGTTTTCGATGATTTTAAGCATCCTGTAGCATATTTTGGAACAAATACTATTTTGAGAAAAAAAAAAAATTTCGTTCTTATTTCTACAAACGTTTTTTTAAGAAATTTTTATTTCAACTAATATTTTATGGCTACCATTCAATTCAACTCTTGTTCAGTTCAGTTCTTATGATTTTTAAAAAACTATCTTTTTGATTTTTTAGAAAAAGTACCTAACATAACTGTGCAGCAGATCGCACAGCTACTTCAGACGGTTCTCAAAGGGTTTTAGAAATGAATGTCTTCGATGAGTACACAATTTTTATAAGAATTTTCTTCATAGTTTGTACAAATAAGTCAAATACCGATTAAGTGAAATAAATCTTGACTGAGTGAAAAATGTATTTCAAAATAAAACAAAGTTGGTAAGAACGATAGATTTTGCTATCAAGAACCAGTATGCCGTGGATTGTTTTATTTTGTCGGATCAGATAATATGTTTTATACCATTTAGAATCCTTTCTTTGGCATTCAAGTTATTGTATACCTTCCACATTGCTTAGTGTATTTGTTTCTTTCAAGTCTAAATTAATGAATCAATATTTGATTCAAACTCACTTTCTTATGAAAAGTTCATTTCTTTGAAATCAGTTCATCATATTTTCTCAAAATTATTAAGGAAATTATTATTTAAATTCCTATTTTCACAAGTAAGTTCCCTCTTAAACTTCAAGTGTCCCATTTATTTTGCCATCTCTGTATGTGGTATGTGCTCTGACTCAACTGTAAGCTGTTGGGTTTGTGCCTCAACTAAGTGTGGTAGCTGTGGTGAAATATTACATTTGCCACGGTTGGCAACGTTAAAAAGGCAAATTCATTGCACACATTCTGAACCGTAAAACGTAAATATGAATTTCCCACACTGTGTAATCAATAAGGAAAGATAATTTTATAATAGGGGTATTCACACCGAGCTCGTTACTTCGTTAGTTCGGTACTCGGTAGTTTTCTATGTGTATTTCAGACTATAAATGGAACATATATAATACCATACTTTGAGGCCCTAATTTTTTAAGGAACAAGTATAAAAAGTGATGAAAATGACTATGGTACATTTTTGCTATTATTTCGATGCGAATGTGTATTCCGCCAAATAATTTGGCTGTTATCTTGTATTGCTTGATGTGTCGGCTTTCATTATATACCTAACTCGTTAATTGATTTACAAAAAATGTGTATGTTTTTGACCATCAAAGAAAACGCCTTAAAATTCCATATTTTCTGACTTTGAGGTACAATTACCGCGGAATTTTAAAACGTATAAAAATAAATTGCATCGAAAAAGAAGCCGTGCGGTGTTGTTAATGCAACAAGGTGAAAATTATGTCAACCGGTTTACTGGTTTTGAAATTACGATAAAAAATATGGAAAAAGTAGAGGAAAATCTGAAAAAGTGACACAGTACCTGTATCTCACTAACTAGAGCTGCTAAAAAAAATCTGAGGGTAGATTCGGAATCAGCGCATCCAAATTAGTAAAAAACGCTGACTAAACGCTAAAATCGCTAAACTAGCAGCACCTAAAATAATTTGTACTATTATTATTTAACGAAGTTGTCAAAAAATTTGAGTTTTTATTAAGAGAGAACTTCTTAGAGTTTTATTGTTAGGCAACCACTATTACCAATGGACAATTTTTTTAAGGAAAGCCATTTTTTTCAGACTTTCTGTTTTGTGTTTAAATTTGTAATTTTTTGGGGAAAGGTTTCGAAAAAGTTTTATTGTTTGAAGACACTCCCCCCAAATTTTTAGTGAGAAATACTTTTCCAAAAGACTATATAAATATTTTTTTTTAAGATAAGTAAGAAATTTTTCTCAGCATTTCAAGTATTTTCTGAACTGAAGTCTTTGTGTTTAAGGATTTTTATTATTTTTGGGGAAGTTTAGAGAAAGTTTTGTTGTTTGAAGACCCCTCAACTTATTTCGAATGAGTAATATTTTCCCAAAGGACTATATAAATATTTTTGTTTAGAATAAGACACTTTTTCTCAGCATTTCAAGCCGAACAAGCATATTCTGAAAAAAGGCTTTGTGTTTAAGGTTTTCTATTATTTTGGGGATGTTTAAAGAAGGTTTTGTTGTTTTAACTCCTCTCCTAATTTTTAATGGGGAATATTTTCCCAAAAGACTACAAATTTTTTTTTTTTTTTAAGATAAGTAAGAAATTTTTCTGAACCGAAGGCTTTGTTAAAATTTTTTATTATTTTGGGGGAAGTTTAGAGAAAGATTTGCAGTTTGAAGACCCCTCAACTTATTTCGAATGAGTGATATTTTCCCAAAAGACTAGATATATAAATATTTTTTTGGGAAGAAGACACTTTTTTCTCAGCGTTTCAAGCGGAACACGCATTTTCTGAACCGAAGGCTTTGTGTTTAAAGTTTTTCATTATTTTGGGGGAGGTTTAGAGAAAGTTTTGTTGTTTGAAGACCTCCCCTAATTTTTAATGGACAATATTTTATAATATTACTTCCAATATTTTACTCAATACAAGCTTTTTATGAAAAGTTTCGCCGAAAAACACGAAACAGGGAGGTAAAGAAAAGGGGTGGGAGTTTCATGTGCATACAAAATCATTCAGATTTTTATGCCAAACAACTTTGTTCTAGACATCGAAACTCTTCAAGTTTTCATACTACTTGTGTAAAGGTCTTTAGGGACCTCTTTAACCTTTATGTGCAAATTTAACTAGAGTTGTACAACTATCGATAGTACTATCCAATCTATCCAATGCTATCAAATTTGTATTTATCCGATGGCAGGGGCGTATCCAAGGGGGGGGTTAGGGTGTCAGAACCCCCCATAGCCTATAATTAGTCAACATTTTCAATCACTATGCATCGTATGTACGTTCCGTTAGCAAAAAAGGTCTTTTCATCTTTAAATATTTAAAAGAATATCAACAAAACCCCTTTTTACCGAAACGAATTTGTTTTTTCAATAGTCACGTTTAGGCTTAATGTAGCGATTTACATGTTCTAAAAACATGTCTAAAGAGTAGTTTAGTTCGTCAACCGGAATGTCCTTCAGGATGTCGGTACAAGCCTTTTGGATGGTTTCTACGTTCTCAAAACGCTTTTTTTCATCGGCAAATGCATTCTTTGAAAAGCTGAAATTCCCACGGTGCCAGATCATGTGAAAACAAAAAAACAGTCAAAACAAGTGTCAATAGATGGGATGGCATCCTTCGATAGCCAAATGTTCAGTTAAAATGCAATAAATTTATGCTATTGAGATGCTTAACCTTCGCCTTACTAAAGATGATCCCAGGCACTTCCGGCGCTATTTTGAGTAAAACTCACAATAAATATATAATAATTTATCAATTTTTTCATACTTCAGTATTTAGTATGTTCTTCTGGCGATAGTTCGTATTACGAAAAAGGCCTAACTTTAATGATTTATTTTCAGACTATGGAAAATATTAGAAGATTTCTTTCCAGAGGGTTTATTGAACACATAATGAGGTAAGCAAACAAAAATTTATCGTGACTTTCAATCAAAAGGCAGCGAAAGCGCCTGGGATCACCCAGATACATTTGTATAAAAAATGAAAAAATTCAAGTTTAAACATGAACAAAATTAAAAAAAATATTTTTTCATGGTATTGAAAATTACCTTAAAATTTGTGCAGATATTAAACATGAATATTAAAAAGATCACCCGGGTGGCTAAAGGTAAAGCGAAGGTTAAATAAAATTTCAGGAATTTCAATCAAGATTTTGGCTTATCTTTTATGAATTACCGCTCAGTTTTGACCTACGGTGATCGCGGATTCAGTTGGCTAACACTTTGGTTATCATTTATGTTCTGACAATCGTTTTTAAATCGCGTTTACCACTTATTAACTCCACCACGGTAAAAACAATCATCACCATAAACTTCGTCCATCAAGTTAAATGCTTAGTTTAAACATTTTGAAAACAATAGTTAATATTGGATTTTTGTTCGATGCACATTTTTGTACGATGACACAAACATGCCTTCAATTCAGATGCAATATCTTTGCTTTTTACTAAAAATCAGGAAAAAATTTAGTTTTTAATGCATTAAGTCACATAAGCCACAACAAAATGCCTTATTTGGAAAGTGCACTTTACTTTAAAAAACATGTAATACTAAACTGGCAAACCATTTTTTTAAAATCCCCCCCCATGGCCAAGTTCTGGCTACGCCCCTGCCCGATGGTATCGATATTTTTCACTAAAACTATCGGAAATATCGAATGGGCAAAATATCGATAGTTTCCCAGTTACTCTTTTGCAGAAATGCTGTTTTACAGGGCAATCATGTTTTTGCAGCCACAGTGCAAATAACCTAAAATCAAAGTAAACAAAAAAATCAAATATACTACCACATTTTTTTGAGAAGTCGACGTACTCTTAAGAAGTTTGTGGAAAATTAGAAATATGGTGGTTAAACGAATTTACTGTTTTCCTAACTTTGAAATAGACAACGATGTTCTCATTCAAAGTTGGGGAAAAAATAACGCAAAGGTCAACAAGTGGTAAACGTTTTTCTTGATTCTGCCTACAAAATAGTAATCAGTCTAATCAGTCTTCAAAATTAATTTGACATTACAAAAATCTGATTGGAATGTTAAGCTCTCTCGGTCCCATAAGCCAATTGAGCGGTCAAAACCATTTGTTACTTAACGATCGATTAACAAACATAAATATGAAAACAATCGCTGTTCACTTTCCCCTGTCCGAGTCACAATTGCGAATTGCAAACACTTCAACGCCCACGAGTAAAGTTGTTCAAAATTTTTGTGCTGCCAATTTTACTTTTTCGCAGCTGCCACAATCCGATCAATTCCGATTTGGCCATTCGACAATTCGCGCTCGGTGTCGTAGGGGACAGTAGCGACTACCTGTAAATTCCCAGTTGCCGTTGAGTGGGAGCAGCACACACACGAATTTCCGCTACTTGCCGGCTCATCCATTCACTCACAACGCGGTGTCGGCTGGCGGTGATTGATTGCGGTGCCGTTGCCGAATCGGCGCGATTGTGTGTTTGTAGCTCAGTTTCGGCACAAACAAAGCGGAAAGTGCGAGCGCTGCGATTGTCTCCGGCGAAGGTGAAACCGATTCTCGCAACGCGCCAAGTGTTGTGTCGTAAAAGTGTTTCACTCGAAAGACAATTAAGCCGGCGTCATCGCTGAGTGCTGAAACACTGCGACGAAGCGTGCCCACAAATGCCGAAATTGATTGACAGCAACAACAACCACACTGTGGCCACAAATCGTAACCCTTTGGCACTTGAAGATTGGCAGGTGCCGGCGCTCGAGGCGAACAAAGGCAAAGGACACCACCGGCCAGACATTGTCATTGCGTTGCCCTTTTGCGCAAGTAAACACGCAGTTCGGCGTTCGGGGGTTGCTCGCTGTGCGCTAACCGGCTTCCGCAGTAGTCATCAATATTTGATTTATGACTTGTGCACGGAGCTGCGCTGCTTTCCGAACTCTGTGCGAACGTAATTGTCGCTTGTGCAGTTGTGACAGCCGCTTGGCACTTGACGCTTTATGCCAAAACGGCAAAATTGCCAGCTCCGACCGAGACAAGTGCGGCAATAACGAACTGCAAACAACAACGAGGCAGCCAGAGTTGCCTGATACGAGTAAATTACAAAAAGAAACAATACAACTACAACAATATTGACAGTCGTTTAGTCAGACTACTTACTGCATAGACTACTTAGGGACATTAGCAGTGCTTGTTTATCCAGCACGAGTCGGTTTGTGTGTGACAGCTAAAGTTTGTGGAAAACAAAATATTAAATATTATTTTTTAAAACGTGAAAGCATGTTCATGCACTGAAAAATATGAACTTTGAAATTTTCAAAAAGATTAGCTTGCATG